>REGO01000185.1:828277-861346 GCA_010120015.1 Rhombomys opimus | reverse complement strand
GCTTCCTCAAGATCCAGCTATACCACTCCTAGGCATATATCCAAAAGGGGCTCAAGTACACAATAAGGACATTTGCTCAACCATGTTTGTAGCAGCCTTATTTGTAATAGCTAGAAGCTTGAAACAGCCCAGATGCCCCTTAGTAGAGGAATGGATGCACAAATTGTGGTATATCTACACAATGGAATATTACTCAGCAATAAAAAACGAGGAAATCATGAAATTTTCTAGGGTTTTTAAGTGAGCCATCAACTTGCTTGAATGTGCAGTCTTGAATTTCTTCTTGAAGGTACTTAGTGCTATGAACTTTACTCTTAGCACTGCCTTCATTGTATCCCGCAAGTCTGGGTATGTTGTGTCTTTATTTTCGGTGAGTTTTAGGAAGACTTTAATTTCTCTCTTTGTTTCTTCCCTGACCCATGGGTCATTTAGTAGCAAGTTGTTCAGTTTCCATGTGTGTGTAGGCTTTTTGCTATTTCTGTTGTTGTTGAGGTCTAGCTTTTTCCATGGTGATCAGACAGGATACAAGGGATTATTTCAATCTCCTTGTATTTGTTGAGGCTCACTTTGTGACCAACTATGTGGTCTATGTTGAAGAAGGTTACATGAGGTGCTGAGAAGAAGGTAAATTCAATGTTTCTTTTACAAACGTGGGTGTCCTTGTATTTGGGGCATCCATGTTCAGGATTTTGATGTCTTCCTTGTGGAATTTTCGCTTGATGAGTATGAAGTGTCCTTTCCCATCTCTTTTGATTAATTTTGGTTGAAAGTCTATTTTATCAGATATTAGAATGACTACTCCTGCTTGCTTCTTGGGTCCATTTGCTTGGAAAGCCATCTTCCAACCCTTTACCCTCAGGTAATGTCTATCTTAGTGTGTTTCTTGTATGCAACAGATTGCTGGGTTTTGTTTATGTGTCCATTCTGTTAGTCTATGTCTTTTTATTGGAGAGTTGAGTCCATTGATATTGAGAGAGATTAATGACCAGTGGCTGTTAGATCCTTTGATTTTGGTGTTGGCTGCAGTCATAAGATTGTGTGCTTGGTTGCTTTTTCTTTTACTGTAGTAAGGTTAATTATTTCCTGTGTTTTCTTGAAAGTAGCTAGTTTTCTTGGGTTGTATTTTTCCTTCTAGTATCTTCTGTAATGTTGGATTTGTGTGTAGGTATTGTCGAAATTTGTTTTTGTTGTTGAATATCTTGTTTTCTCTGTCTGTGAGAACTGAGAGTTTTGTGGGGTATAGAAGCCTGGGCTGACATCTGTGTTCTCTTAGGGTCTGCATGATATCTGTCCAGGCCCTTCTGGCTTTCATGGTCTCTGTTGAAAAATCAGGTGTGATTCTAATGGGTTTGCTGTTATATGTTAAAAATATGGACCGCTTCACGAACTTGCGTGTCATCCTTGTGCAGGGGCCATGCTAATCTTCTCTGTATTGTTCCAATTTTAGTATATGTGCTTCTGAACTGAGCACTCCTGTCATGTTTCTCATGATGATTTTATTCCACATTTGCTAAATGAATATTATCTATGGATTTACTAGTTAAATGCGTTCACCTTTTAAAATTTGCCAAAACATATTTTTTATGCTTATGAGTTTCAGTGGCTATAAGTTAGGCATTGGTGAGGCAGAGAAAATAACATATTTCCAAGTTCAGCTGAAAAACATAGAGTTTAACATCATCAGTTATAAGTGGGCAATACAGAGATTTTATAGCTATTTATTGTAAAAGTATAAATTAGAAAGTCTTTGGTATAGGCTTTGATGCCAAAAAAATATATAGATTGAAGAAAATTTTGTGTATATATATATACAATATATATGAGATACATGCATATAGATATGCATACACATGCTCTCTCTAATGATGTTTTATATAGAAAAGGAAATAAAATAAATTTTCTTTATGTTACAGGTAAAGCATACTTATATGGTATATATAATCTGTGGATTATTAATTAGTTTTAAACAGACAAAAACCCTAAAACATTGTGGTAATGAACATATATTTCAAGTTCAAATATTAGTATAGAATTTACACAAAAACTTAACACATTCTAGATAGGAATTGATAAAGATGCTCTTCCTTGTGTTTTATTTCACAGATGGCTAATAATAAACACACTGTAAAAGTTTATATTCCCACCAGCAATGGAGGAAGGTTCCTCCTTCTCCACATCCTCTTCAGCATGTGTTGTCACTTGAGTTTTTGATCTAGCCATTCTGATGGGTGTAAGGTGAAATCTCAGGGTCTTTTTGATTTTCATTTCCCTGATGACTAAGGACTGTGAGCATTTTTCTAAGTGTTTCTAGCACTTTCTCAAACAATTAGGAATAGTGCCACCTCAAGATCTAGCTTTACTACTCCTAGGCATATATCCAAAAGATGCTCAAGTACACAACAATATGCTTAACCATATTTGTAGCAGCTTTCTTTGTGATAGCCAGAATCTGTAATCAGCCCACATGACCCTCAATTAAGAAATGGATACAGAAATTGTGGTACATTTAAACAATGGAATACTACTCAGCAATGAAAAACAAGGAAATTGTGAAATTTGCAGAAAATTGGTGGGATCTAGAAAAGATCATCCTGAGTGAGATAATCCAGAAGCAGAAAGATATACATGGTATATGTTCAGTTATAAGTGGATATTAGACATATAATATATGATAAGCATACTAAAATCTGTACACCTAAAGAAACTAAGCAAGAAGGAGGGCCCTGGGTAAGATGATCAATTTTCACTCAAAAAGGCAAATGGGATAGACATAGGAAGAGGGTGAAAACAAGGAACAAGACAGGAGCCTACCACAGAAGGACTCTGAAAAGACTCTACCCAGCAAGGTATTAAAGCAGATGCAGGGTATTAAAACAGATTATGAGCTAAGGCTCATAATCAAACTTTGGGCAGAGTTCAGGGAATCTTATGAAAGAAGGGGGAGATAGAAAGACCTGGATGGGGCTGGAGCTCCATAAGGAGAGTAATAGAACAAAAATATTTGGGCACAGAGGTCTTCCCTGAGACTGATACTTCAACCAAGGACCATGCATGCAGATAACCTAGAACCCCTGCACAGATATAGCCAACGCCAGATCAGTGTCCAAATGGGCTCCTGAGTAAGGGGAACAGGAGCTGTCTTCGACATGAACTCAGTGGCTGGCTTTTTGATCACCTCCCCCTGAGGGGTGAGCAGCTTTATGAGTCCACAGAGGAAGGAAGACATTGCAGCCTGTCCTGATGAGACAAAATAGGTTAGGGTCAGATGGAAAGGGTGGAGGACCTCCTTTATCAGTGGACTGGGGAGGGGCACAGGAGAAGAGGAAGGGAAAGATGGTAGGATAGGGAGGGAACAAGAGATGGAGCTACAGCTCGGATAGAAAATTTTAATTAAAAAATAGAAAGTGAATAAATTGTAATAAATAAAAAATTAAGAAAACTTCTAAAAAATAAAAAAAACACACTTGTTCTCTCTGACAACTGCTCTATGCCTTTATTCAATGACTATAGGAAAGTACTTTGATTTTTTATAATCCTATCACTTTGCTGAGAAAAGATTGGCATTCTCAGTATAAACTACTCTATATTATATTATAGACACATTCAAAAGTCAGAGGCAAAATCTTCCCTAACTCTTACACAGGGAAATTTATGAGTTTAGAAGTATGAGGTGTGTCTCAGCAAAGATGAAGCCTTCTTTGGGGAAAGAAAATAGAACAACAATGGATTGATCCTGTGATAGGGATAGATATTAACTGGATACATTTTATCCTTTGGGAAACATTATCAAAGTGAGGAGGAGAAGATAGAAAATATTTTTTTTTAAAAAATGGATTTTTTTTCCCTCAACACTACAGTTTGTAGGTTTCACAACGAATGATGTCCAATAAAAAGCACGGAGAAGGTTCTTAGTAAGCAGGGGCATAGCTGTGAGGACAAGGGGGAAGCAGAAATAAGAATAACAAGGCAAGCACAACAAGAGAAGCCTCCAAATGACAGAAAATTTCTATCACCAAAATTACCCCCTTCAGAAATGGGTGAAAACAAATGCAAAATTAAACATATTTTACTCCCAAATGAAAATAATGTACAGGAACAAACTCCTCGGCTATCACTGAAGTAGCACAGCTTGATGTCTGAAAATTCCAGAGGTGAAGTAAGACAAGTTCTTAAGAACAGCCATAGGCAAAGCAATTGTACTCCTGGCCAGAGGCTGTCGGGTGGTAAAGCACTTTGTTTTTGAAGTTAGCCAAAGGCACAAGAGAACACAAAGTGATAAAGCTTTTTCTTGAAGACAAGGTTATAAGTTAAAAAAAAATTTTTCAAAGCAAGCATTTCTTTAGCAAAGGGGTAAAACTGTCTGGAGTCCCTATGGATGAAGAAGCCCAGATACAAGGGGGATTGAAAGCGCAAATAGTTATATGAACCCTGTTCAGGATCATTCTGCTGGAAGATTGAGTGTGCATTTCAGTGAAAGGCAGAGTCTATGAGCAGCATGCATAACTTTCATTTAGATGTACAGTACAGCTACAACAGCAGAATTAATACAAGTGTCTGTATTTCACTCAGTAGTGGAGAGTACAGGTAATAACAAAATCCTATGCACTCATTCCATCCTTTCCTCCATCCCATCCCACCATTCTTGTCCCTTCTTTCCCACTGTTTTCCACTGTTTCTCTCTTCCATAGGCCATTTTTGTCATTTTGACTTTAGTATTTTCTTTCTTGCTCTTTATCTTTTTTTTTTTTCCATTAAAAATTAAAGTCTTGGGGCTGGAGAGATGGCTCAGAGTTTAAGAGCACTGGCTGCTTTTCATCATGAGTTCAATTCCCAGCAACCACATGATGGCTCACAACCATCTATAATGAAATCTCTCAACCTCTTCTGGCATGCAGGTGTACATGAAAACACAGCATTATATATATAATAAATTTTAACAGGAGTCTCAAAGAACAATCATCACTATATATCAAAAGTTATAATTCCTTTATTAGTTTCTGATAATTAAAAAGTATTAAAAGTGTAAACCATACACAGCAAATGACACAGCAAAACATATTGACATAAAATTCAGGTATATATTTCCTTAATCTGAAAAAAATCGCTACCTCCGTCTTAGAATATTTGACAGAGTCTATTTATCAGCTTCTTAATAAAATTGACATAATTCTAAAGCCTAAGTAATTGCTACCTTTAATGGAGGAACGTCAATTAGACTCACTGATTGCCTACTGTGTTAGTTTTCTTATTATCTACACACATTTCTTCTCTTAATCTCTGTCTTAGTTAGAGGGCTATTGCTGCGATGAAAAACCACAGGCAAAGCAATTTGAGGGCAAAGGGTTTATTTCAGCTTACACTTCCAGGTAGTAGTTAATCATCACTGAGGGAGTCCTGGCAGGAACACTCGCAGGCAGGAACAGAAGCAGAGGACATGGAGGACTGCTGCTTACTGGCTCGCTCAGTCTGTTTTCTAGCAGAACCCAGGACAACCTGTCTAGAGTGGTCACATAAAATGGACTGTGTCCTCTCCCATTGGAAAACTAAAAAATTAATTTGAAAACTAAAAATGCTCTACAGGTTTGCCTATTTTACAAATTTACAAAGACATTTTCTCAATTCTTATCTTCTTATATCAAATGACACTAGCTTGTGCCAAATTTACATAAAATAGGCCAGCAAAATCTCCATATCAATATGACCAATTCCAGACACAGTTTAATGTGTTTAAGACAGTCATTCTTCATGCATGATTTGCTGGACATGCAAGGAGTTTTTAACTTTAATTTAAGTAGTAGGGTAAAAGTTATTTTTGTGTTTGTGTGAGTGTGTATGTGTGTGAAAACACATATTGTCATTTAGAGAGTCTAGGTTGGAATTCACCTTAAAAAGAATCTTCCTACTCCAGTTTTAAATGCTTAAATTATCACAAACAGCCATGTTTTTCTTTCTCTTTTTTGCCACTAAAATTAAGAGGAAGAGTCTCAGCATCTACTTTAATACCATGCCGGGTAGAGTCTTTCAGAGGCTCTATGTGGTAGGCTCCTGTCCTATTCCCTGTTTCTGCCCTCTTCCTATGTCCATCCCATTTGCCTTTCTGAATGAAGATTGAGCATCTTACCCAGGGTCCTCCTTCTTGCTTAGCTTCTTTAGGTGTATAGATTTTAGTATGATTATACTATATTATGTCTAATATCCACTTACAAGTGAGTATATACCATGTGTGTCTTTCTGCTTCTGAGGTAGCTCACTCAGCATGATCTTTTCTAGTTCCTACCATTCGCCTGCAAATTTCGTGATTTCTTTGTTTTTAATTGCTGAGAAGTATTCCATTGTGTAAATGTAGAACATTTTCTGTATCCATTCCTCAATTAAGGGACATCTCGTTTTTTTCCACATTCTGGTTATTACAAATAAAGTTGCTACAAACATGGTTGAGCAAATGTCCTTGTATAGTTGAGCATCCTTTGGATATATGCCTAGGTGTGTTATTGCTGGACCTTGAGGTAGCACTATTCCAAATTTTCTGAGAAATAGCCAAACTTTGGGCAGCGTACAGGGAATCTTATAAAAAAGGGGAGAATAGAAAGAAATGGAAGGGTCTGGAGCTACACAATGAGAATAACAGAACCAAAAAAAAATCTGGGTTTAGGGGTCTTTTCTGTGACTGATACTCCAACCAAGGAACATTCATGGAGATAACTTGGACCCCCTGCACAGAGGTAGGCTGTGGCAGCTCAGGCTCCAAATGAGCTCCCTAGTAAGGGGAGCAAGTGCTGTCTCTGACATGAACTCAGTGGCTGGCTCTTTGATCACCTCTCCCTGAGTGGGTAGCAGCCTGACCAGGCCACAGAAGATAACTATGAAAGACAGTCCTGATGAGACCTGATAGACTAGGTTCAGTTGGAAGGGGAGGAGGTCTTCCATTATCAGTGGACTGGGGAAAGGGCATGGGAGATGAGGGAGGAAGGGCAGGATTGGGAGGGAACGAGGGTGTAGCTACAGTTGGGATACAAAGTGAATAAACTGTAATAAATAAAAATTATATTAAAATTTTAGAGGAAGAATAAGTCAGGGTATGGGGTTTACTCCTATAATCTCATCACTTTGAATGCTGGGCAAGCCCAGGGCAATAAGGAGTTTGTGAGATGATGTGTCAAATAGTAAATAAACAACCAATTTAATTGACACTTAATTGGGATGCTTCTTTTCATGGTGTCCATATGGAGAAAAGACCTGGGTTCAAAGAATTTTTGAAATAACTTTAAGGAACTGCACAAACTCAAATATCTTGGAAACCATTTAAGCCCTTATGAAGCAGGACCACATTTATCTTTGGTAGACACAGGCTTAGTGAAGAGCAAAGGGCAGGGAGAATCCCCATCCTTCATTACACTCCATCTGGACTCTTCAGCTGGATCTGAGCCTCTGTTGTCATTTTGATGGCTGATATCAAAACCTGGGGAATTTCTTCCGAATGCCCAAGCAGCCATCAAATATATGCAATTGCACCTGCACCACACTTCAGTAAATTTTATCCCATTTGCTCATGTGCAACGAAACACCGATCAGCCTCTCTCCTTTTGATTGAATTATTTCTTTTTTCTACCTGCTACATTTTCTATGTGTTTGCAGTACAAATTTATTAATAAAGTAATAATACCATCAACATCTTTGCAATCTCTACCTTTTCAAGCTTGAGTGGGAAACAGCAGAGATGCCAGTGAGGGAGAATTCCATTTATGAAGGGAATGCTACAGCCTAGTAGCGGCTGAAGCTTCTTGTGCCATTCCTGGAAAGCTTATTTCTTCTAATTATTCATGTCATGGCCAAACAAGGAAGAACATACTTAAATCCCCAGCATCCCTAAAACCTGAGGGGATGTTGCTATTATCATTAGGGACACACATAAAGGAGCTACAGTTTTCTACTGTTCTAGTCAGAAGTCTGAGGAGTTTCCACACTGAAATAGGGACCTTGATTCAGACTGAACTATGATTCATTCATGGCTTCAGTATTGACAAATATTTTAAGCCTAGCCAGTTCATCAAGTAGAGTTGTAGATTTTACTTATTTATTTTTAATTTAATTTAATTTTTTAAAATTTACTTTACATCCCAAGAGTGTCACCTCTCTCCTCTCCTCTCAATCTTCCCCTTTCCCTTTACCCCCAGAAAAGGGGAGGGCCCTCCCCCACACCAACCTTCCCCAGGACATCAAGTCACATCAGAACTGAGCATAACCTCATCCACTGAGGCCAGGCAAGACATTCCTGCCAGGGATGAAGTGATACAAAAGCAGGCAATAGAGTTCATATTAGAACCAGCCCCACCTCCTCCACTCTCCAGGTAATCAATGTGAACTCCAAGCCACCCACCAGCTACATGTGTGCAAGGGACCTAAGTCCAGATCATGCGTGTTCCTTCATTGATATCTCAGTATCTGTAAGCCCCCACGGGACAGGGTTAGTTCTCTCTGTTGATCTTCTTGTGAGTATTTCGTTCCCTCAAAGTCCTTCCATTTTTCTCCCAAGGGCTCCCTCAGGACTGCTGGAGCTCTGCCCCATGCTTGGTTGCAAGTCCCAGCGTCTGTCTCAATCCTCTGCTGGCTGGAGCCTCCCAGAAAACAATCAATTTAGGCTCCTGTCTGAAAGCATAGCAGAGTATCAATATTAGTGTCAGGGGCTGGCTCTCAACCATGGGGTGTGTTTCAGGTTGAGCCAGTTATTAGCTGGACATTCCCTCAATTTTTGTTCCCTCATTATTCGTGCATTTCTTGTAGACAGGGTAATTTTTGGATCACCAGTTTTGTTCCTCTTCTTCCACTAGTCCTGGCTGGCTAGGAAGTGGTCACTTCAGTTTTAATGTCACCCCCTTTGAAGTCTCAGATGAATTCACACCTATATCCTCCCAGGAGCCTACCATGTCACAGGCCTCCAGCTTGACAAAGAGATGTCCCCCCTCAGTTTTCCTTCTTGTTCCCAGCCTTCTTCCTTTCACCACTGTTCTTTCCCCATCTGATCCTCTCCCTTGTTTTTCTCCCCATTCTAAGATCAAAAACTCAAGTGACAACACATCTTCAGAGGATGTGGAGAAAGGGGAAACACTCCCCATTGCTGGTGAGAATACAAACTTGTACAACCTCTCTGGAAATCAATCTATTGCTTTCTCAGAAATCTTGAGAATAGTTCTATCCCAAGACCCAGCTATACTACTCCTGGGCATATTCCCAACAGATGCTTTACCATTCAACAAGGGCATTTGGTCAACCATGTTCATAGTGGCCTTATTCATAATAGCCAGAAACTGGAAACAACATTTTTATTTGGGGCAAAAGATTCACAGATTGTCAAGTTGTTAAAAAAGAATATAGTGATTAATTTCATAAAGATTGAAATCGGCTATGTTCATAACAGCTTTACTCATAATAGCCAGAGACTGGAAACCCTCTAGACATCCCTCAAATGAAGAATGGATAAAGAAAATGTGGTGCATTCACACTATGGAATACTACACAGCTATTAAAAACAAAAATATCATGCAATTTGCAGGCAAATGAATGGGACAAGAAAAGATTCTCCTGAGTGAGGTAACTCAGACCCAGAAAGACACACATGGTATCTACTCACTTATAAGTCGATATTAGCCACAAAGTACAGGATAACCATGTTACAATCCACAGACCTAAAGAAGCCAAAGAGGGCCCAGCGGAAGATTTGAATCTCACTCAGAGCAGGAAATAAAATAAACATCTGAAGTAGATGGAGGAAGAGAGCTGGATGGGAGAGAGGTTAGGGAAAATAACACAGGGGTGGGAAATCAGATGTGCAGAGACAGGGAGGGAGGACTAGGGGAAAACATAAATCAGTGGGGGCTTGCATTTCTGTGAGAGGGGAGGCTTCTGGGAGTCCATAGGAGTGACCTTAGCTGATACTTCTAGCACTGGGAATTATGAAGTCTACAGTGGGCACTTCCTGTAGCCAGGTGAGACTTCCAGTAGAGGGACAGTGACGCCAACCCACCTATAAAACTTTCCACTGAAAACTTGTCTTGTCTACAGGAAGTGTAGGGCTAAAGATAGGTCAGAGATTTGAGGGAATGGCAAACTACTGACTGTCCCAACTTGAGCCCCACCACATGGGAGAGCCAACCCTTGCTACTAGTAATGATACTCTGTTATGATTGCAGACAGGAGCCTAACAGAACTCTCTTATGAGAGGCTTCACCCAGCAGCTGATGGAAACAGATGCAGAGAACCACAGCCAAAGAATAGGCTGAACTCAGGGAGATCTGTGGAAGATGGGAAGAAGGATAAAAGAAGCCAAAGTGGTCAAGGACACAACTATAAAACCTACAGAATAAACTGAATCCATGAGGCCTCGCAAGCAAAAAGCGTGCATAGACTGGACTTAGCCCCCCACGCATGTGTGGCAGATGTGCAGAGTGGTAAACATGTGGGTACCTAACAATGGGAGTAGGGGCTGTCTCTGACGCTGTGGTGGCCACTGCATCCCTTTTCCCTAGCTGGGTTGCCTTGTCAGCCCCCAGTGGGAGAGCATGTGGTTAGTCCTCCTAAGACTTGAGGTGCCAGGGAGGGTTGACACCAGCTGGGGGCCTCCCCTTCTCTGAGAAAAAGGGCAGGGAACATGAGGAGAGGGAAAAATGAGGGTAGAAATAGGAGGAGAGAAAGTGGAAGCTGAGGTCAGGCTGTAAAGAGATCAGGTAAATAAATAAATGTAAGGAAAGAATATTGCGAGTAATTTGATGAAGACTAGCATTTTTCCTTGTGCTTTTAAAAATATTTATAAAAGATAAAAATAAAAAATGACATATAACATATAACAAAGTTTCAGAAAAAGCCTGAAGCTTACAAAATTTACAGACTATTTACAAGATTACACATGAGGTAACCAATCTTGGGGACATGAATTTTTCAGCTACCTAAGCTGCCTACAGGTAGTGCAGAGACCTCCAGATGCACATTTTCTTGAATTTTCACATGTTGGCATGGGTTTTTCAAGGATACAGCTGTCTTTAAATCATCTGTATTGTCGTATGTAATCCTAAAAACCTCAATAGTTCACTAAGCTAAATTGGGATGGAATCATTTTGATCTGCTGCCATGTCCCTCTCTAGGGTACACATTCATTCACATCTTCCCACAAGGAGTCCCACAACACCAAACCAGGGAGGCAATATGACTAAAAAATCTAAAATAACGAATTGGTCTATTAAAAGACTAATTAAAAAAACTAATTGGAATGCATCAGCTGATTTTGGAAAATGGCTACTAATTTTAAATGAATAATAGGAAATTATAGTAGTAGTAAATATTTACAAAATATAATGTTTTTCAGAATTGCAACTATTTAAATATTTCAAATTTCATTGTCTAGGCTAATCTTCATGAGAGTAATGACCACGTACAATTTACACACCATTAAAACTATAAAATTTTTAGAGACAATATTGACAAACATTGCTAATAAAAATTAAGAACCTAAGCAAAACTGTGCAAAAAAAAAAAACCCTAATAAAGCAAAAGAGTATACTTATGTTTTTTATTTATTTATTACGTGTGTATGTGGATGTTTGCAGATGTTCATCACAGCAACAAGCATAAGTCACAGGACAATACTAGAGTTGGCTCTGTGCTGCCGCCTTGTAGAGCACAGGGTCTGAATTCAGATTATCTTGTTTGTGTACAATTACTTACGCACACTGAGTGATCTCAGGGGCCAAGCTCACTGTCAAGTTTTACTATCTCCAAAACATCGTGAACACCTTGTACATATATGTGGACAGTTATATACAAATATATCCATATATATTTGGATGATAAATGTCTAAACCATGAAAATTCTAACTAAGATTTTTTTTTTCCTATGTGCCTGGCATTGTATTAACTTCATAAAACAAATTTTCAGACATATTTTAGGAAATAGACTCAGAGATTAAATTTCTTTCAGGATACAATAATTCTAATGGTAAGAAGAAAAGTGAGAGAAAAAGAAACAAAGGAAGGAGAAGGAGAGAGAGAACAAGCAGGAAGTGAACAATCTGAAGGAGTTTATAAAATGTATGAATACTGCATATTAAATACAAACCAGGGTCACACACAGTGACTATCAAGATAGGCCATTTCACTTTTAACCCTACAAATTTTGGCATAAGCATTTCTCCTCAGCCACTGTTTAATGAACTAGAATAAAGGCATACTGAACTTCTCCATACAAGCATACATTTTAATTTATTCACTGTCATCACATGTTTTTATACTGATGACATTCATGCAACTGCTGCTTCTTTAATTTGTGTGTCATTTTATTGAACTTTTACACGATATGAATTATTCTTATTTGTAGAAGAGATCATCAAACTTTATTAAGTAATTTTACACATATTTATTGCTTAAATATTTTATTAAATTTTCATTATATCAAAGTCAAATCTTTCTTATTCAATAAAAGAGATGAACATACATATTACATTAATATATGTAATAGCTTTTTGTTTTAGTCTCTTTAGAATGTATTGGTAACTGCTCACATTGTTCTTTTTTTTTTTACCTTATTACATTTTTTTTTTATTTTTAAGTAATTTTATACATTCACTTGTATCCCAACTATAGCACTCTCCCTCTTTCCCTCCCAATCCTCCCCTCCTTCCCTCATCTCCTCCCTGCCCCCTCTGAGTCCACTGAGAGGGGGTATCCTCCTCTCCATCCATCTGGCCCTAGCTTATCAGGTATATTCAGGATGGTTGCAATGTCCTTATCTGTGGCCTAGCAAGGCTGCTCCTCCCTCAGGGGGGAGGGGAAGCTCATGAGTTCATGTCAGAGACCATTCCTGTCCCCCTTACTAGGGAACCCACTTGGATACTGAGCTACCATGGGCTATGTCTGAGCAGGGGTTGTAGGTTATATCCATGCATGGTCCTTGGTTGGATAAACAGTCTCATAGAAGACCCCTGTGCCCAGATATATTTGGACCTTGTGGGGCTCCCTGTCCCCTCTAGGTTATACTAATTCCTCCTTCCTTCATATGATTCCCTACACTCTGCTGAAGGCCTGGTTATGGGTCTCAGCATCTGCTTTGATACACTGCTAGGTAGAGTCTTTCAGCACATTGTTCTTAAAATGAAGTTATAATACCGTGTCTCAGAAAAACAAATTAAAGAATACTAAGAGCCCTGTGGAGGTCATTGTATCTTTCATAAATATCTGTCCCTTAATAAAAGGCTATTTATTCATGTTGTAATCAAACACACTGAAGAAAGAATAGGTACACCTTAATATGAATTGTTTTTCAAATTTCAAAACACCAATTTAACTTCAAGAGAATAGCTTTGTGGTGTTCAGATGTTTCCCCTCTAGTTTCAATCATTGAGTGCAGGTATATCCTATCAAGAGAACAAACAAAATTTGCCCCTTTAAAGTTTCCCCAGTGCCAAAGCACCAACACTTCCTTAGAGCCTACAAGGTATTCCCCCAACAGAGCCCCTGCCCCACCCCCCTCATCACCATATCCTTTCCCAAAATTCCACCAGAGCCCCATATTCCACAAGAGAGCAAGCTGGTACACTGATTGTTAGAGGCAATGCTGGCACCCAGAGCCTAGAGGTCAAGCAGGCCTACAGAACTCCAGAGGTTGTACCACACTGGATCTAACGACTGTCTTTGCACCTGGTCCACAGGCCACTTAGGCTAGAAGACCAGAAAGAAAACAGACAGCATCAAAGACTAACTCTATAATTACCCAAACCTAAGAACATAAACAACAGCCCAGAAAGTATGTCACCCCCACGGCCAGGCTATCCTGTGACAACAAGCCCTGAGTATTCCAACACAGTTAAAACACAAGAAAAGACCTCAAAACCATTATGAAGATGACAGAAGCCCTTAAAGAGGAAATGAATAAATAATTTATAGCATGCAGAAACAAAACAAACTATTGGAGGAAATGAATAAATCCCTCAAAGCAAGCTGCAAAAACACAAACATTTGGCGAAAATTAATCAATCCCTTAAATAAAGCAAAGTGTTCCACCATAAATTGTATATTTGAAATTAATAATAAATTTGAAATATTAAAAATAAACATGGATTAGAAAATTCCTCAACATATACCTAGCCAACTTTAAGTAAAACAAGAATTAAAATTTCTATAAACATTTTATATAACCAGTATTATCTCTAGCTCAATCTCTTTCTGTCTTATGTATTTTTCAGTAAATATTTTACCAGCATAAAACCATATATGTTTATGTAATATCAGGTGATGATGTGGTCAGTTTATAGAGTATGTGATTATTTTTTAATTAAATTTTTATTTTTTAATATTAGTTACAGTTTATTAACTTTGTATCCCAGCTGTATCCCACTCCCTTCTTCCATCCTAACCCCACCCTTCCTCCCTCATCTTCTCCCAAATGCTTTCCAAGTCCACTGATAGGGGAGGTCCTCCTCCCCTTCCATCTGACCCTAGCTTATCAGGTATCTTCAGGCCTGGCTGCAAAGTCCTCCTCTATGGTCTAACAGAGCTGTTCCTCTCTCAGTGGGGAGTCAAAGAGCCAGCCTTTGAGTTCATGTCAGAAATAGTCCCTGTTCCTCTTACTAGGGTACCCACTTGGATACTTAGCTACCATGGGCTACATCAGGGCAGGGGTTCTAGGTTATATCCATATATGGTCCTTGGTTGGAGATACACTCTCATAAAAGACCCCTGTGCCCTGATATATTTCGTCCTTTTGGAGCTCCTGTCTTCTCCAGGTCATACAACAGCACCCCCCCCTTCATTTATATGATTCCCTGTACTCTGCGATGGTTTGGTTATGAGTCTCAGTATCTACTTTGATACACTACTAGGTAGTGACTGTCAGAGGACCTCAGTGGCAGGCTCATGTCCTGTTGTTTTCTCCTGCAACCAATGTCCATCCCATTTGTCTTTCTAAGTGAGGGTTGATCATCTCACCCAGGGTCCTTTTTCTTGTTTATCTTCTTTAGGTGTACATATTTCAGTATGTTTAATCTATCTTATAGGTCTAGTAGCCACTTATAAGTGAGTATATACCATGTATTGTCTTTCTCCTGGGATACCTCACTCAGAATGATCTTTTCTAATGCCCACCATTTGCCTGCAAATTTCATGATTTCCTTCTTTTTAATTGCTGAGTAGAATTCCATTATGTAAAAGTACCACAATTTCTGTATCCATTTCTTAACTGAAGAACATCTGGGTTGTTTCCAGGTTCTGGCTATTACAAATAAAGCTGCTACAAACATGGTTGAGCAAATGTCCTTGTTGTGTACGTGAGCATCTTTTGGATATATGCCTAGGAGTGGTATAGCTGGATCTTGAGGAAGCGTTATTCCTACTTGTCTGAGAAAGCGCCAGATGGATTTCCAAAGTGGTTGTACAAGTTTGCATTCCCACCAGCAATGGAGAAGGGTTCCCTTTTCTTCACAACCTCTCCAGCATGTGTTGTCACTTGAGTTTTTGATCTTGGCTATTCTGATGGGTGTAAGGTGAAATCTCAGGATCGTTTTGATTTGCATCTCCCTGATGGCTAAGGACTTGAGCATCAATTTAAGTGTTTCTCTGCCATTCTATATGCTTCTACAGAGAATTCTATTTAGCTCTTTACCCCATTTTTTAATTGGATTACTTGATTTATTGCTTTTTAACTTCTTTAGTTCTTTATTTATTCTGTATGTCAGTCCTCTGTCAGATATAGGGTTGGTGAAGACACTTTTCCAGTCTGTAGACTGTCGTTTATTACACCAGTAGTGAGCATTCTATCCCCCAAATTTTCACCACTTGTAAAATGTTATGACATTTTGAATCCTGTTCTTCCAATTTCTCATAAAATGTGAAACTGTTTTGACTTCTAATTACCTTCCTCCACTGTTGTAGAACACCAGGACATATTTAATAGCATTTTGGTTAAATATCCCAATATTTATCCCTTATAAACTCACTTATCCAGCCCTTAGCACTTTTAACTTTCCATGATCACTGTTCAACTTCCTAATTTTGTGAAATTAGATTCTTTCTTCTACATTCAAAAGAGAACGAACTTGCCTCTCTATTTTCCTTTTCTAACTCTTCTTTTTAATTCCCAAAGTTAGTATTTTGATAATAGACATATGTTATCCTAGAAAAATTGTTGTATGAAAATGATAACCAGTTACCATGTATAAGATTATTACACAGATGAATTTAGATGTAAAATGGTACCATCTAACTTTATACCTGCATATATCCCTAAAAGCATTTCAGTGACAAATGCCTGACAAATGAAAGTATCAAAGAGGAGAGAGATATAACAATCTATCTATGTTCTGGGAGAAAAAGCAAAAGAGAAGATTGTCCAGTAGGAGGTAGATATCACTGGTAGGCAAATGTGACTTCGGAAAAAGCCACTTGTAGATAATAGAATTTACTAAAATTATGAATTACCTTCGTGGACTGGGGAGAAAAGTTTGGGTTAAATAGCCTGAGTAAATGTGTAGCTAGAACAAGAATATAAACTTAAAATTCTTCTTTAGATAATTATATCACAAAATGTTTTTTACACAAAGAAAAGCAAAGAAGAGAGTTCTAAATGTTTTATTTATTGTAGGAGACCTGTTTTAATTATATCGATGCTGGTTAAAATAGTATATTAGAAAGACATAATTAATAAAATAAAAATAATACAGAAATGTTAGTGCAGTGTAGGTCTGAATATGACTAAGAATTTAAAAAGTACAACTGGAGTTAAGTATATACAAATTAGGTCATCATTCTAGGTAAGCAAAAGTTACATTATATTTATACAGATGTTGGCATTTAAAATATAGGTAATGGTTGGAATTGACTGATGCTCTTTAATGGTGACTTCAGATCAGATTTTAAAATAAGAAAATTATTTAGGAGTGTAAATTATGCAGAAAATCTTGGAAGGTATATGGGAGAAAGTGAAATTATGCTTAGGGTCACAGAGAATTTGGTGGATGAAATACATAAGCTCAGGTAATTTGGCACCATAAAAAGCTACTATAGGTTTTGTTCATTCATTTATAAAAAGAAAAAAAAACACAGAAATTTTCTTTATTCATAATTTGTATTACTGAGTTCCAGACAAAAAAAAAATCAGAGATTAAATTAAACTATAATTGCTGTTTGTCAAAATTTGATGAAATAGTACAAGGGGTCATCATTTGATAGACAAGAGGGAATAGTTATAATTAGAGAAGCAGGATGGAAAGGATGAGAGCCTCTTTGATAGTAGGATCATTTAAATGTGTAATGGCTGATGAATGGTAACAATTAATGAATGAACAGGAACACATTGGCAAATGTGGAAGGGGTGTCTAATCAAAAGAAATATGTACACAATTGTGATCACAGAAAACATGGTGATGACAGCAGTTCATGAATGACCTAGTGTTGGAAGGCCATATTTAAGGAGCTTTATTGTGGTTTCTATGAATATTATTTACATAAAAAATGAAATACAAATGAACTAAGTGAAATTATAGTGATTTGAGAAAAAGCTCTATTCACCTAGGTATTTCAAAAAGTGAACACATGTTGTTAAGTGAGCAGAAAGTAAATATAATTTGATAAATTTCTTAAAGATGAATGGAAGGTAAATGATCTGAAAAAAAAAAAAAGAGAAAGAGGAGCTAGAATGCCTGTTTCTAGGCTCAGAAGCAAAAATGCTATGGCAGGAATATTACCTCATCACTCTGCTATCTATGTTACAGTAATACCTGTCAAACCTACAAATGAAATACAAAAGTTAGCCAAAACTGCTATTACAATGACTATTTGCTGTAGAGAACTGGAATGTTGTGACTAATAGGGCACAAAGAAAGCCTCTAGGGTTCTGTCTATATTCAATTTTTCACTTACTTGATGCTTTAAAAGGGTATTTTATTCTTTGTCACTGATGATACTGAATAGGCTTTTCAATATTCTTGTACTTATGTGAAATTTCCCTAATACTGAATATGAATAACTGTGCTGAAGTAAGGAAACAATGATCTTCAAATTGCAAAGCTGCATGTAGAAGAATAAATATAGGTCCATATCTATTACCCTGGACAAAACTGATCAAGCACAAGAAACAAAAGATCAGAAGCCCTGAATCAGATAGAAGGCAAAGTATGGGACAGCCTTAAACTTATTGGAAGAAGAATGAACAATGCATTAGTAAGGCAAAACCTATAATACCAATAACTAATAATGAAATATCATGAATCTTAAAAGGCTCTGAACAGCAAAGGGCAACATCATTTCAATATAGGCAGACTCCAGGATACGGAAAAATTCTTTCAAAATTATGCATCTCATTATTACTATCCAGACTACACAAAGAATAAAAAAAAATCAACAAACAAACAAACAAAAAAAAGAAACCAACAAAAGAAATAAACCAATTTAAAAATGAATTATAGAGGTAAACTAAACAGAGTGTTTAAGATGAAATAAAATGGCTAACAAGACTTTAAAGTGTTCAAGAGCCTTAGCAAATGTGGAAACAAATTAAAACTACTTTGAGATTACATTTTACTCTAAGTGAATGACCAAGATTGCTAAAACCAATAGCAACACATGCTGGATAGAAGTGGGTAAAGAGGATTCATCCTCATTGCTAGTGGCATGGAGTTGGTACAATCACTATAGAAATCAACGTGGAGGTTCTTCAAATGCAAACTCCACCTATATTATTTTTGGACATTGTGGTAGTTTGGATAAGAGCAAGTGCATAGGCTCATATATTTGAATGCTGATCACCGGAGAGTGGAAATGTTTGAAATGATTAGGGGGTATGGCCCTGTCGGAGGAAATATATTACTTAAGGTTGGCTTTGAAGTTATAACCCCCATGCCAACCTAAGTTACTCTCTCTCAGCCTGCATATCAAGATCTACCTCACAGCTATTGCTCTGGCACTTTGCATGCTGCCATGGTCCCCTTTCCTCAAAGCTCTCAGATGTAAAAGAGGAAAGAGAAATATTGCAGTCGGTAGATGTGTTGATGCATGAAGATGAGGCAGCCTTCATTCTTCATTAATCATTCTGCAGCTTTCTCATTAATCAAGCATTTGTTTTAAATCTTATCTTTTATACACCTGGATTTTAAGACAAGAATTATATAAACATTTTATCCCAATTTAAAAGTTTCTTTGAAGACCTGTTTTCTTGGTTGGCTCATGCCACATTTTGTTATCTAAATCATTTCCAATACTTAAATACAAAATACAAAAATAGCTTTAAGCTATTTTTTGTTATAGATATTATAGATTTTTGCAGATTTTAGGCATATCCAATAATTTATAACTCAATAATCTATAACCAAGACATACACAACATAGTAAACTCATACATTAAGATCAATCAGACACAAACATTAAGTGGCAGTGCCCGGCTCCTAGCCAAGGGTGCAGTACTCTAAGTTTATCCTTTTTGTTACCCCAATTCAGTTTCTTTTTTCTGAAAATCCTCAAAATGAGTTCAAACAAAGTCAAGGGGCATATACCCGGCAGATGAGTTTGTCTGTTACACCGAATATGAAACACAGAGAAACAACCCAGCAGCTAGGAGAATCTCCTCTTAATATGCCAAATAGGGCTTAAGTTCAGTAATATTGATTTATAAAATGGGTAAAGCCAATTTCTATCTCGTAAGAATTTTTGAAAATCATTAATGTTGTGAGCTTATCCTGTCTTAATTCTAAAAGCTGGTGGGTCATTGTGTCCTTAAAATACTACCCAAATAATTAAATGGAGGTTGTACCTGCATTTTTTTTTCCTGAAGCCGCCTTAAGCCCACAGAAAATTGAGAAATAAGTTGTTGTAATATATCTTGTAGGTAGACTCTGTCCTTGTGGGAAATGAAGATACCATCTATATAATTACACCATCAAATCTGTGTGTTTATCGCTAATTTTTTGCAAAGCCATAGCTATAAATTTTTGACAAATTGTAGGTCTAGTTTTCTTACCTTAAGGGAGTACTTTTCTTTGAGATCTATGATATGGCTGTCTTAAATTTCTAGAGAGAAGAATAAAGGCATTTGTTTTTACAGTCTTGAGGACTCAAAGGAATGGTATGGAAAGACTTCTGTAAAACTATGACCATCCCTAGTAACAGCAAAGGAGAGGGCAACCAGGCTAAACATCTCCCATGAGGTCTCCTTATTTGCCTGTGTTAGGATTTGGGCATTAGCAGCCTGTTGAAACACATTCCAATAACAAAAACTATGTCTTTCATAGTTTCCTTATTTTTTTTCTCAAGTCTTTTACAAACCTCCACTTTTCTGATTTATTTTATTTTTAAATTTAGGAGTATTCTACAGGCTACTAGAGGGTTCTCTATGTCTCAGTTGCTCATTTACCAAATCTGTGGCTGCTTGTATCTCTTCTGTAGTCAGGGACCATTGTTTCACCCATCTAGGAGTCTCAGAATTCCAAGTAATGGATCAGCAGCCATTAAGAGCAGCCCCCAAGGAAAACCTTTTATCAAACCTCAGCTCCTATCTATATCATAGGAGTTCTCCATCTATGAGTGAAACTTTTTGCTAAATTGTATGTGGAGAAGTAGAACCATAATCTGCAGTGGCATTTTTAAGTTCCTTGAGGAGTTTATAAGGTAGGGCCCCACAAGAGGACTCCTTATTTACTGGTGTTAGGATTCAGGCATTCTTGCCACACTAGCAGCCTGTCTAAGCACATTACAGTAAGAAAAACTCATCAGGCATAGTTTCTAGTCCATGCTCTTGATACCAAATTTGAATATTCTCTCCAAGTTTCCTGTATTTCTAAATTCAAAGTTTCCTAATGTGGGAACCAAGAACTGCATTCCTGCATGAATTGTAAATACGCAATCAATTGAGAATGCTAACTTTGATTCCCTTTTTCTTTAAAAATGTCAATAAAGAGTCTTCTTTTCTTTGACTCATTATGGCCCATGACTTCTTTATACTTGCTGTCCTTTTACCTTTCTCTTCATGGTCTGTCTCTTACCCAGGGGTTCACAAAACTGCTAGGTGAAGTCCTATCCTTACTGCAAGTAGACTTACTTCTGCAGGTCGCTGTTATGGATGTTGTATGCCAGAGGCAAGCTTCAGTGATGGCCAAATCCCACAGAGGAGAGAAGGAGTCTGAGAGGGAGGAGTAAGCAAGGCCCAGGGGCCTGGAGAATCCTTCCCCTAGGCTGACTAGCAAACAGAGTGATTATGTATACAGAACTCAGTATGCAGAAATAGATTCATGTTGATACAAAACATAGATCATATCAGTTTTGTACCCAAACAACAACTTTTATCTTCATCATGTTTAGTCATCATTGATAACCCATGACAAAGCAGAGCAATCTTTTGCAATCATTTTTCCTCATCAACCTCACAAGCCAACTTTTAGCAATATTGAAATTTCAAGGGCATCAGACAAAAAGAAAATGTCTAAGCCAACCTCGGCAGATTGTCTTCCCCAAAGCCACGCATTACCAACTTTTAATGGTCAGAGTGCCGATTGTCATTAGGCCCGATAAAAAAATTTTCAGCACAAATCTGCTGCCATTATTATTCAATTCCTGGCAATAATACAATGTTTATATTTTATAAATTTATAGAATTTATTTATATGTCTAACCTTGGTATTCTTTTGTTCCTTGGTCATATGCACCACAGTGGCCCAGTATAAGCTAACATTTCTAGAAAAGGAGGATCTTAATATTTTATTCCCTTGTCATTTTTCCATACCATTCTTTGTTCATCAGTGGCAGGAAGAGGCTCTTAATGTGATCTGCTGCTAACTTCTCCAACTCACCAAATCTTCTTTACTTTTTTAATTTTACTTTGTTCTTATTATCTTATTCTTGAGTAAGTGCAGGGACAAATGTCCCAAGAGTATCTTTGAGTCAGAGCCTCATAGAGAGGTCTCTGGCATCTTTATATTAGTCACAACTTCCAGGACATAGGAAAACCATCAAGTTGGGCCAGATAAGGATCTTCCTAAATGCAGGAATGGTAGAAGGGGAGTTAGTCTGATGGGGAAAGAATAGGAGCTCCACAAGGACCAACTATATCTGGGCACAGGGTCTTTTCTGAGACTGACATTCAACCAAGGACCATGTATGGATATAACCTAGAACCTCCACTCAGATGTAGCCTTTCCCAAAGTGAGGGGAACAAGGATCTATTTCTAACAGGAACTCAATGGCTGGCTCCTTGGCCTCCCCACCCCCCAAGGGAGGAGCAGTCCTGTTAGGCCACAGAGGAGGGCTTTGCAGCCAGTCCTGAAGATACCTGATAAAACAGGGTCAGATGAATGGGGAGGAGGTCCCCCCTATCAGTGGACTTGGAAAGGGGCACGGTGGAGATGAGGGAGAGAGGGAGGGACTGGGAGGGAATGAGGGATCGGGACACGGCTGGGATACAGAGTTAATAAAATGTAACTGATAAGAAAAAAATTAAATTAAAAAAAAGAAAATATGCTTAGGACTTTCCCAGGGGAGCTTAGAAACAGTACTCCTAAGAGAAGGTATAAATGATTCAAAAGAAATTTCCTGTCAATCCAATATTGCCAAGTCATACAATAGTAAAGGCCCCACATGCATGCACCACCTTGGAGATCAAGAGCAAATATGGAAGACCACATCACAGTGATTGCATCATTTGGCTCAGCTTTGCTGAATCTCTGTTAGGTAGCTGTCCTGGCTTTATGACTTTCATTGTTCCCTTTAGATATGGCTGAGCCATAGCCATACTGAGTCCTAACACTGAAAGGGGAAAGTGGACAATGTGCAATTAGAGACCTTGGAGCACTCAATCCTAAAAGACATGTTTTTATTAAAGCCCTCTTTAAAGATCAATATCTATGAGGAACAGGACTGACAAAACAGAGCTTATATATATTTGAGCACACAGGGACTGTGATAAATAACGGAAGACCTGTACAAATTTGAACCAGACACGTCCCAACAGGGAGAATAGGAAGTGAACTCACATCTAAATCCTAATCAGCAAGTTACTCCCAGTTGATATGTGCTAGAAAATGGAAGTCAGTTTTCTCCAGTGGAAGTCACTGGATATAGGGCATACCTCATGCTCTAGTTGATTAACACAATAAAACACAACTTTTGTTTTCTGTGTGTACTTTTTCTTTTTTTGTTTGTTTGCTTAGGATGTAGTTTTATTTTTTGTCTTCTGCTTTTAAGTTTTTTGTTTTTGTTTTTGTTTTTTTTTTGCTTTATTTTTAAGTGTTTTTTGATGAATAACATAAAGTTAGAAATGTAGGAAGGTCAGGAGGACCTAGAGCTGGATTAGTTGAAAAAGAGACAATATAATTAAAATATATTATATGAAAACAACCCAGTTGTCTCTCAGAGGAGGAATGGATACAGAAATTGTGGTACATTTACATGTGTAGAGCTGCTTGTTAAGCTGCTTTGTTATACTTTCACCTTGGCCTTCACCTTGAGACAGAGAAAAGAGGAAGTTTCCACAAGTTCTTTAAAGCTTATCTGTGTGACCTTGGACAATATCTGATATAGGGAAGTATTCTTTTAAAAGAAGTTAGGCATTTCCAAGGATCTTTTCCTTTTGAATTGATGTGACTTGTTTTTGCTTTCCTGATAAAAAGGAATCCTGGAATAAACCCACTCTGCTTCAGTCTGACTGTCAGCTCTTTTAAGAGCCAATCCCCACATGTAGTGTTTTTTGTTTTAATTATTTTAAATCCTCACTCCCCACTCAGGTATTGTCAACTCCACCTTTGGGCTACAGCATTTACACAATGGAATACTACTCAGCAATTAAAAACAAGAAAATCATGAAATTTGCAGGCAAATGGTGGGATCTGGAAAAGATCATCCTGAGTGAGGTATCCCAGAAGCAGAAAGACATACATGGTATATCCTCACTTATAAGTGGATATTGGGCAAATACAGGATAAACATAATGAAATCTGAACACCTAAAGTAGATAAACAAGAAGAGGGATCCTGGGAAAGATGATCAATCCTCACTTAGAAAGAAAAATGGGATGGACAATGGAAGAGGGAGAAAACTAGGAACAGGACAGGAGCTGTTATACCCAGTTCGCGAGCCCCCAAAAGATCTACAGGAATTGACTCCACTGCAAAACACATGAGGGTCTTTTTATTGTAAATTACAAGCTGCAGCTTGGGCCCACAACACCCACCGCCGAAGCGGTGGGAGCCGAGTGCGCTGTCCCCAGGTTAGTTGGGTGATATATAGATTCTGGTCCATTCCAGGATGCCCAAGGCAGGGGCAATTCCTGCCTGGCAAGCATCTATTGGTCAAGATGCTACATTTTGAATCGATTGGCTATAGGAAGGTTCCCAGACCATTGACCATGACCTGGTGTCCCTCCCTAGGGGGATGGTCCAGTTTCCTAGCAACTGTATCTCTAGTGGGTGGGGAAAGAATGCAGTGAGGTGGCTCTTCCCCTCAGGGCATTAACTTCTTTACCGCACCTACTTTAGGTCTTAAGAATAGCTGCTACCTTATGTTTTGGTCTCTCAGAGCCTACCATAGAGGGCCTGTGAAAGACTACCCAGCAAGATATCAAAGCAGATGAAGAGACTCATAGCCAAACTTTGGGCAGAGTACAGGTAATCTTATGAAAGAAAGGGGAACTAGAAAAATATGGAGGTGTCTGCAGCTCCACAAGGAGAGCAACAGAACCAAAATATCTGGGCAAAGGAGTCTTTTCTGAGACTGATAATCCAACCAAGGACCTTGCATAGAGATAACCTAGAACCCCTGCTCAGATGGAGCCCATTGCAGCTCAGTCTCCAAGTAAGAGGAACAGGGAAGAGACTGTCTCTGACGTGAACTCAGTGGCTGGCTCTTTGATCACTTCCCCTTGAGTAGGGACCAACCTTACCAGGCCAAAGAGAAAGAAGATAATGCAGCCAGTCCTAATGAGACCTGATATGCTTGGGTCAGAGCGAAGGGGAGGAGGACTTCCCCTATCAGTGGGCTGGAGGAAGGGAATGGGAGGAGATGAGGGAGGGAGAGTGGGATGGGGAGAGGAAGAGGGAAGGGGCTATAGCTAGGATGCAAAGTGAACAAACTGTAATCAATTAAAAAATAAATTAAAAAATAAAGTCTATGACTAAAATAAATTAAGGAATAATAAAGGATACATTTGAAAATAAATGTTCTTATCACATTCAAATTGTGATTTATGTCAACATTCTCATTTCACTCTTATTTTCATGTATTCATTCATTTATTCTATTCAAGAATGTGTTAGATATTCTTTATTTTAAAGATTTAGTGCTGGTTGTAAAATTAAAGATAAATGGAAAATAGTAACATTTGAAAATATAACATTACTCTTAGTTTCAACATATTTCATATCTAAGTAGCTTAGGTAAGCAGAGATTAGTTGCTGATGGAAATTTCTTGCATATAAATGGATGTCATGGGACATGATTAGACATGAGGTATTCACTATTTCTCTTCCTTACAGAAGGAAATGGGTGCTATTATTAGATCATGATTATTTCCCAAAGGTTCTTGGGTTGAAAGCATATCTCCAGTCCATGACACTCAAAGGCCATGTATTACTGTTGGAAGCTAGGTTCTATAGGAATTATTTATGTTGAGTAGGCCATACCTTGTAGAGCTTTTGAGAACTTGGTCCCTCTTCTTTTCTCTCTGCTCCCTTGCTGCTTGGAGGTGAGAAGATATTTTCAGCATGTGCTGCACTTAATGTTCTGTCTTACCACAGGTCTACAAGCTGAAAAATGGGCTAATACACTGAGCTGAAACTTCCAAGATTGTTAGCCAAATTAACTCTTTCTTTTTCATGAGTTCGTTTTCTTGGAAATTTTGTCAAGGTAATGGAAAGTCATGGTCATTTCAAGAAAAAAAAAAATCCAAATGATAATTTCTAACTAATTTGAAGTTTTCGTAAACAGAAATTACATACAACAAAATTGAATAGCCACAGAATGGAATTTTGTAACTAAGAAGCCCATTACAGATTGCTAATCCAAGAAAAAAGGGTTTATTTAATGTGTGTGAGTCGTGAGAAGTGTTTTTTAATGGTGCCATTGGGCTAGAAGTAAGATACAGAAATTATTTAATCATTTTGATACATCTTAGAAGTATTGATTTGCATAGAAGCAATGTGCTAACTGTATGATTCAAATTTATTTTTTAGACTAGATCCAGAAAGCATTACTTCAGGCAAGTTTTGCCAATCTAATTTCAAGAATAACAAAAACTACAACAAAACAAAACAATTTTTTTTTCCGTCAATCACTTTAATTAATGAAGTTTTATTCTATGTTTACAACTAACCTTCAAAAGGAATTTAAATATCTTAGTTTAAGATGGCTTTAAGATTTTATGTCTCTCAGAAAAAGCCATCCCTAGCCATCGTGCAGAGGTGATAAACTAAATTGTCTTTATTTCACAGCAAGTGCTTGATAGTCACTCAGCCACCATACAACTATCCAGAAAGTAAACACACTTGGGTTCAAGGAAGCTGATTAGCACTTGCTTGTTGGCATGTGTGCAGGTGACATTGCACCTTCAGCACCTTTCACCTCCATTTTCCTCATCTTTTTCTTGCTTTTTTTTCTTCCTCTGTTCCTTCTTTTTCATATAAAATAATGAGGTGTACCTATGTCCTTTGTCATAGCTTTTTTTTTTTTCAGTCACTCATGTCAAATATCTATTCTCTTTCCTTCACTTTCTCCCCATCCCCTAATCTTTCTGGCATCAGAATTTAAAAGTCGATGTACTGGTTGTGAAAAACAATTCATTCTACAATGATGGCAATATATTCAAGAAAAAAGATAAAATGTGAAAATGAGATTGGGTTTTATTTGATTGTAAGATCACAGAACAGATAACTTGAAGTACAGGGTTTGAGATTAGATAATTCAATAGGTCAACAAGGATGCTGGTCTGAGTCAATTTCTCTGTGATTATCTTAGCTTTGTTTTCAAGACTCCTTTTGCTAACCCATGCATTTAGTAAACCACAATAATTTTTCCTAAGGAGAAAAGGAAGGGGAGAACTATTGAAAGTTTCATTCTATCTGAAATTTCCAGAGAGTTTCACTGTGGATTTCTTCTCAAGACAGAGGCAAGCAAGTTGCCCTATGCTGGATTCCAGCTGCAGACAGGATTTTGCATTTAGTGTACCATGATACATGTATCAGGGTTCATTAAAAGGAGGGGACTCCAAGTATGGAAAAGGAATGTGTGACATAGAAAATTTTAAATTATGTCACCTATCATTAAGTCTGCATAAATAGATAATATCTGTTTTCGGGTAGACTCAACAAATTCATGTTATAAATGATATATGTAAGAATACTAAAGGTCTCCACACAAGTTGATATAACATTTTTATATGGACATTGTTATAATAGAAAAAAAAACAACACATTTTTTTATCTGTTTGCATCTTCATTAAGAATTTAAATAACTTTTAACTACTACATGTTTATTTATCAATTACTTTTATAACAGTTCAATGGCATACAGGCTAGTATTACCCTTATTTTATAGATAAACAAAAAGAGGTATTTTAGATAATATTGGCTGCCATATTGCAATTATTTTAGTCAAGAATATAAATAAAACCACTGAAATCATTATGGCAATACTTCATCTAAGCTCATCACTATCACATCTGAATCCATCTATGAGTTATAGAGTTCAATATTTCATAGAGATAACGATATGTATATATTTTGTGATATTTTGCATGACAGGTGTATTAATATATTTTGATAGTTAATTCTGGTGTTGTAATGATTATGCTTCAGGCAGGTTTTATTTATTTATTTTTTTCAGGCTGGTCTGAAGCTCCTAACCCTCTAGCCTCCTTCTAAAGTATTGAGAGTACCAGCACACCACTCTGTACCTGGTTTGTCAAGTACTGTGAATTGAACCCAGGACTTATGTAAGGTAAATAAGCACTCTTCTACTGCACTCCTAATCCTGGTGTTCTGAAATGTTAAAGGATCATTTATCTAATGGACAAGAGAACACGGTAAGTTAATATGATCCCAATTCAAATTTCACACTTGTTACTACTCTAACATTGAAGATATCCGAATCAACAAATGAACTAAATTTCTGTTTCACTTATACAAGTATGCATGTTCACAAGTATATGAAGATACATGTATATGTCTGCTCATAATGAGGTTCAAAGTCAGTACCAAGTATGTTTCTTTGCGAGCTCTCTACCTTGGAAATTATTTTTCTAAATCCCCATGTGCTTCCATGCCCAGCTTTATCTTTGTGTGTTAATGATCTGGCATAGGTCATGAACGTGCTATCAGCACTTACAGCCCTAACCTCTGGAGCCTTAACACAAACTTTCTTCATCCTCTCTGATGCTGTTTGTGTCAGTAATTGACATTCCTGAGATTTATGTTAGTGGGTGGAAACTGATTTTTGTGCTTAATTCGTAGCTCACGATTACTGTTTAAGACACCAAAATATTGTTAACTTCATGAAAGCATTATTTAAAGAGGCCTTCCCTGTAATGATGAGGGGGTGATGTATCAAATTTATTGTTCAGGTGTGATAATATCTAGATGTATAATTTAATCAATATAAATTTTAACTATCTTACATAAATGCAGACTGCTGATATACCACACAAAATCATGTAAGCTTACATTGCTACTTAAATATTGGAGTTTTAATTTCCCGTTTAGCATGTATGCTTCCCACAACATCTCTCTACTTCTCTTAGTCATTTTGAGCAATATGAATTTTCATTTCCATGGCATTCTTGAACATCTGTGATAAAACCCTTGTTTGGTGAATTTAATGTTTAATTTTCCAAATCTGAGACAATGTAAGATTCATATTAGATGCATTTGATTTTTAAATATCTTCTGACTCTAATCTTTTCCAATAATCTAATCTCAGACACATTACTATTAAAAAAGTCACTTTGTGCTTCTACCTTTAATCCATAGTATGATAGATGACAAAAGAATTGTTTTTGAAGTGACTTTTATTTTTCTTAATTACAGTTCAACTGGAAAACATTAAATTACACATAATTTTAAACCCCATCACAGAAATTACTGTAAGTTTAGTGGTTATAATATTCCTTGTGTAATAGCTTTACTCTCTATAGTGTTTACTGGGAATATCATCAACCCTTCCCCAGTTCTCTTGGTACTGGATTTAGGTACTAAAGTTCTCTGGTGTCTCATGTCTATGTGTACCCATCACTCTTCTGTGCCATGTATGCAGAGTGAGACTAGAATGTTCTAATGTTAGTTTCATTATTTACTCTGCATACTCACAAGCAAGTGACCTGCTTAGAACACTAAGTTGATTTTTAGGCATTGGCTTAACAACATAACCACTTCTGTTTATTCTGCTTAATTCCATATATTTGTATACTTTATTCTACATACCAGATGCTTAACAAATCTATACATCTTGTTAAAATATTTTCAATGAACAAACACTGACTTTTACCTCTGCTTGTCTTCTCTAGTGGATTGTATGATTTTTTTAATTGCAATTAATTCTGCTGTGAGTCCACAAGTACTCCCACCTTTTGCCAACACAGATGCATGCATGATTAGAGTCATCTGGCCTGCAGGCATGGCTACAGATTGAATTTGCAAGTTATTTTCGTGGTGAGCTTTCGTTTATTTAGTCCGCTGTGCTTGAAAGGATGATTTTATTAAGCAAGCAATAAAGAGGGACAAGCACCAAAGCATAGATATGGAAGCATGTGAGATACTTCATATTTTGAATATAAATATTTCATAGAAGGAGAGCCTGATATCACAAGAAATGAGAATTGAACAATTTTCCATAAGAATTCACTGCTAATATAGTAGTTGAGGCTTAGACTAAATCAATAAGACCTTTATACAACCAGGCAGAGAATAATCATTCCTCAAACAAAAATCTAAAGATGCTCCACCATTCAATAAGGACATTTGCTCAACTATGTTCACAGCAGCTTTATTTGTAATAAACAGAATCTGAAAACAACCCAGATGTCCCTCAACTGAGGAATGGATGCAGAAATTGTAGTATATTTACACAATGGAATACTACTCTGCAACTGAAAGCAAGGAAAGCATGAACTTTGCAGGCAAATGAATGGAACTAGAAAAGATCATCCTGAGTGAGGTAATCCAGAGGCAGAAAGACACACATAGCATACACTCACTTATAAGTGGATATTAGCCATAAAATATAGGATAAACATACTAAAATCTATAGTCCTAAAGAAGCTAGACAACAAGGAGGACTCTAGGGAAGATGCTTATTCCTCATTCAGAAGGGCAAAAAGGATAGACACAGGAAGAAGGAAGAGACAGGGAACAGGACAGGAGCCTACCACAGAGACCCTCTAAAAGACTACCCATCAGGTTATCAAAGCAGATACTGAGACTCATATCTAAACTTTAGGCAGAGTGCAGGAAATCTTATGAAAGAAGGGAGAAAGACATGGAGGGGGCAAGAGTTCCACAAGGAGACCAACAGAGCCAAAAAATCAGGGCCCAGGAGGCCTGCAGAGACTGATGAATAAACCAAGGACGCTGTATGGAGAGGACCTAGACCTTCTGCTCAGATATAGCCCATGGGCAGCTCAGTCTCCATGTGGACTCCTTAGTATGGGGGGGGGCAGAGGCTGTCTCTGCAATGAATTCAGTTGCCTGCTCTTTGATCACCTCCCCCTGGTGAGGTGGCTTTAGTAGGCCACAGAGGTAAAAGATCAAGGCAGTCATGATGAGACCTGATTGGAAAGGGTCAGAAGGAGGACTTCCTCTCTCAGTGGACCAGGGAAGGGACATAGGATGGATGATAAGGAGGGAGGGTGGGACCATGGGGAGATTAAGGAGGGGGCAACAGCTGGGATACAAAGGTAAAAATTATAATAAAAATAAAAAATAATTAAATACCAAAAAAGAAAATATTCTTTCCCAAACAAAAATCTTTCTTTTCATTTGCATTGAGTTTTTCATCACCTTCAGTAAGAATAGACTGTGTTCGTCACAATATATATAGAACATTATATAAAACAGAATCTCAGTAAGCAACCCTACTGGAGGGCTGCTCTAGGCGCCTGTGAGTGCAGCAACTGCATTAAGGTGAAAAAATAAATATAGGATGTCATGCTATTCTACTACCAATGGTATCAACAATTCTGTAAAATAAATGATGTTACTTTGTGCTTCTGTGTATCATTATATTAAAGGATAATAGAAATAAACACTTCATTTCTTTATTTGTCTAAGTTTATGATAATATACCCAGAAGCCCTGGGATTTCATGACTTTGAAACATCACATGTATTTATTCAGGTTAACTATAAACTGAGAGCTCAATGTATGTTTTAAAATGGAACAAGGTTCTAGCAGTGCTTTTATTCTGCGGAGCATGTGCCCTAGGTGTGCTGTGGACACAACCATACTGTGCTCTGACAGCCTGCAAACCATTCTAGGCTCCAGGGCAGGACTTCTCTGAAGCTCCTCAGAAGTATGATTGAGAGAGAGAACAAAGTGATAAAAACAAGCCATATTCTCTCATGGATGTCGTTAGTGCACTCACATGCTTTGGGCAAAACATTGTCATTGAGCTTTACCATCTCAGTTTGATTTTGAAAGACCAGAAAACCAGAGGCTGTTTTAATTACTCAGATACATAAGGTTCTTCTTATATGTATTTCTCTAAAACAAAGAATATGTTTATCTTCTGTCATTCCCTAAGAATACATAAATCACTATAGTATAATGTGATTTCCAATTAGGGAAAACACAAGGGCTTATTTTGCAAGGCTTATCTGATAAGTATAGGAAAGAGAATTTCTAGAATACAATTTTGTATATTATAACAATGACATATGTTTTAGATTCCCATAAATTAGCTTCCATTACCCAGAGACATGAAATTCCAGCAGAAGCTACAAAAACAAGCTACATCACAACACCTAAACACACTGGTAACATAAAAACCACTCGAAGCAATTATAACACAATACACCATTATACTTAATTGTTTCTATGGCTATGTCACTAAATCTTCAAAGAATCAATATCTGAAAGTGATTTTTAATAAGATAAATTTTTATGTTATGAAAAAGCAGCCTTACCAATCCACAGAGGAAGACAATGCAGCCAGTCCTGATGAGACCTGATAAGCTAGGGTCAGAGAGAGGGGGAAGAGGACCTCCCCTATCAGTGGCCTGGGGGAGGGGCATGGGATGAGATGAGGGAGGGACAGCAGGATTGGGTAGTGAGGGGGCTACAGCTGAGATATACAGTGAATAAATTGTAATAAATAAAAAATATTAAAAGTAGGAGTGCTATGGTTCGCTTTAATTCTCAACTTGACACTTTCTAGAATATCTAAGAAGATTGGCTCAAAGAAATATTTTTATTGTGGATTGGCCAGTGGGTGTGTTCATAGGGGATGTGGATGTCTCAAGGTAATTAATGTGGAAAGGACCATTTCTCTAGGAAGGCACGGTTCTGTGTGCAGTAGGCCCTCAGCTTCAGGAGCAGGGAGAAACAGCTGTACACAAGCAAGCAAGTGTGTGGACACATCATTTTTCTAAGTTCTTGACTACATGTTTCAACATCCTGCTACTGAGATTCCCACCCATGGATAGATTGTAATATGGAATTGATAGTGAAAATAATCCTTTTCTTCCCTAATTTTCCTTATGTCAGAATAAGTGAACATAGCAGAGAAATTAAAAGACAATGAGAGGTTTACAATAAAAAAAATAGAACAAATGTGCAGTTCAAGTTGAGCAAGATACAACATTCGCAGCATGTGTGCAATCCACATTCCATATAGGTTTCTTTAGTTAATAAGCGATCTTCTGTTATGTTGTCATGAAACCTAAAAGTCCACACACCAATAAGAAAAAAATGAGAGACTTCTTTTCTATCACCAGTAGATACAAGTAACTTCTTTTTTTTATTTTTTTTAATTTTTTATTCTCTTTTATTATCATTTATTACAATTTATTCAATTTGTATCCCAGCTGTGGCACCTTCCCTTTTTGATGGATTCTCATTGAATCTTTATG
>REGO01000185.1:813001-826087 GCA_010120015.1 Rhombomys opimus | reverse complement strand
TTTCAGAGGCCCTCTGTGGTAGGTTCCTAGGTTGTTTCCTGTTTTCTTATGTCCATCCTCTTTGCCTTTCAGGATGGGGATTGACCGTTTTAGGTAGGGTCCTCTCCTTGCTTAGTTTCTTTACTTCTTATGGATAGTTTGGACCCTGTCACCTAAATGAGATATTTTATGAAAAAAAATATTTAAATTTACGAAACAAACAAAAAAACAAACAAAAAATGTCGTGGGTTCTGAGATTCAATAGTGTGGGGTAGAGAAAATGGTAGGGTTGCTGCCACATAAATTTTCTGTGGCCAGTCTGGTGTTGGTGCTGACTAAACAGCACCATGAGCATTTTTAGCAGCAGCTCAGCAGAGGAGGAAGATGCTTTTCACATTCACCAAGACAATAACAGGGATCTTCTTGGGATTTATATGATTGTGTAGAAAAGATCATTGTCAGAACTGAAACTGAGTGATGTACCCTGTTAAAAGTGAGAATTTCAAACATCTCACCAAAAAGAATAAATCCTAAAATATGAAATGAGTTTGCTGGACAAACATCTCTTTCTCAGCCTTATTGAGAAACATTGGGTTAGGTTAAAATGAAAACATTTGAATTACACTGCTGATGCTCACACTGCCCTAATCCCTGTCCTAACAAGACAGCAAAGCTCATTTCTCTAGCCACGGAAGCTGGCCTCCTGTCAACCTCGACAATCAATACCCTTCCTGAGAACAGGACAAATAGATGTCTCAGTGGACAATAGCAGTTGCTGTTCAATCATGAGATAATAAGTTCATGTGCACAGCATTCAGTTAGTCTGGGTGTGGCTGAGAACCTGAGCCCCTCATGCTCAGGGCACTTGCAGAGACATAAGGGATCCTGAGACTTGCTGGAGAGCCAGTCAAGCTGGAAGAAGTCAAGTTTCAAGTTCAGTGAGAAACCATGTTTCCAGGGATTTTGATGGAAGTGAGAGTTAGGACACCTATGTCCTTTGCATGAACATATTGGTAAAAGTACATGTATCATATGTGTACACAGACACACACGTGCATACACACACACTAAAGCAGCACACACATAGACAAATGCACAATATAATAGATTTATTATTAAAATTTTCATTTCTGTTTCTGGGATGAAATATCCCCCCAAAAGCAACATAGGAGAAAAACAGTTCACTTTAGCTTGCAATTGCTAGTTACATCCATCTTTGGGGGGATGCCAAGGCAAAAACTGCAAGCATCTGGCCATACCAAATCTGCAATCACAAGCGTAGAGTAAGCATGCACATGTACTCACTTGCACACTTGTATTCATCACAATTTCTCCACAATTTTATCTAAAACTATGATTCCAAAAACCTGAATAATATTTTTCCTTTTATTGCAATAGACTCTTTTCTCATACAACATATACTGATTACAATTTCCCCTCCCTTCCAAGGGAGTTAGACAAGGCAAACCAACAGAAGGAAAAGAGCTCCATGAGAAAACAGAAGAATCAGAGACCTAGCCATGGAAGCTGGCCTCCTGTCAACCTCAACAATCAATACCCTTCCTGTGAGCAGGACAAATAGATGTCTCAGTGAACAATAGTAGTTGCTGTTCAATTATGAGACAATAAGTTCATGTGCACAGCATTCAGGAATTCCATAAAAATACTAAGCTGAATGCTCTAATTGTATATGCAGAGTAGCTGGTGAAGACCTATTACAGCCCTGTGCTTGCTGACTCGGTCTCTATGTGTTCACACAAGCTTTGGTCATGTAGATTTAGGAAGATTTGTTCTGTTGTCCTTTATCTTTGGCTCTTTCCACTTCCTCTTCCACCTGGTTTCATGAGCTCTGAGGAGAATGATTTGATGAAAACATTCCATTCAGAGTTTGTGTTCTAAGGACTCTCTCTCTCTTTGTGGTGTGTCTCTGCATCTGTTCCTATCTGTTGCAGGAGAAGATCTCTGATGATGACTGAGCAAGGCACTTATCTATGAGTATAACAGACTATTGCTAGGAATCATTTTATTATGTTTTTTAGACCAGTTATATTTGGTTTCACCCTAAGTCTGAGGCTTACACCCTAAGAATGAGGCTTACACAAATCAAGCACTGGTTGGCTACTCCTACAATTGTATGCCACCATTTCACTGGTATATCTGTTCTGCAGGTGGCAAAGTATAGGTAGTTGGACTGGTGTTTATATTTCTATTTTGGTGGCCTGCAAAGTACCTTCCTGCAACAAAGACACTGGAACTTACAGGTAAAGTTTCCTTATATGCACAGTTAGACTTCTTTATATTCAGTGAATTGTGTGGTTGTTGTTGTTCAGATAAAAAAGAATTTTATCAATTTAGGCCAGAGAAATTCCATCTAAAGCCTATGGTACTACCTTGTGATGAAAATGCAAGATGGCAGTCTAGGTCCATTAGAAGTCCTAGAATATTTTTTCCAGGTACAGTAAGAGAATTAGGTCCAAATGAGAAAAACCCACAAGGCTATGAAGAATTTCTATGGCAGCCCATAGAAACACTAGATCTAAGAAGATTTTAAAAGGCACTGGTAGCTTTTGGCATACATTCACCTTTTATGAAACAGATACTTAATTACTGGGCCATGCAAAATTGTATAATCCCAAAAGTCTGGAATGATTTAATATCAGCTACCTTAGAAGCTAGCTCTCAACCACAGTGGCTGAAATGGTTGAGCGAAGAGGCTACACCTACAGAGCAATGTAATAGGAATAGAAGTATCAATATTGTTAAGGGTCAGTTGCTAGGTCAAGGTCAGTAGGCTGAGTTACAAAAGCAGACTGTGTTTAATGATGACACAACAATGTTGTATACTAGCTTTAAATGCTTAAAAAAAGTTGAACAATGGGAAAATAATCTGTATCATTTACAAAAATAATATAGGGATCAAATGAGTCTTTTACTGATTTTTTTTAAAAAGATTAACTTCAGCTATAAAAAAAAAAGCAATATCAGATCCAGATGCAAGAGGAATTTTAATTGGTTCTTTAGCTTTTGAGACTGCTAACGCTGAATGTAAAAACACAATCAGACCTTTAAAGGCTCAGTCCACACCTATTTACGAAAGGATAAAAACTACTGTGCATATTGGATCTAATGCTTACACTTCAAGTATGACTGAACAGGCAATTTCTAAAAGCGTGAGAGCTCAAAATGTCCAATTGTTTGGCTGGGAAAAAACAGGTCATTTCTTAAAGGACTGTACACAAATAGTTCCTAAGGAAAATGCTTTCTCTAATGGCAATACAGGGAGAAAGTTTCCTTAGATATGTAACAGATGTGAAAAGGACAGACACGGGGCTTATGAATGTAGATTGCTTAGAGGTATAGAAGAAAATTTCTTACAATTGAGAAATTTCTTACAATTGAGCCAGGGCATTTACTTGGCATGCTAAGAAACAATATTAGCCATTTGTACCCTGTCAGCCAAGGAGAAACTGTTCTGAAGAGTGACTAGAAAAATTAATACCTGATGTTACAAAAAGCGCTGCTTTAAGTTTAACTACTCCAATGCACAGAACAAGATATTTTAAAGGTACCAGGAAACAAGGATTTTGAAAAATTGCTATAAATGATTAGAGAAAAAAGTTAAAATTACAATTAAATGGAATTGAAATTGAAGGCATAGTGGATACTAGGGAAGATGTAACAATAATTTCACAAGATTCTTGGAATCCAACTTGGTCACTTCAAAAGGCCACTTCTACACAGTTTCCAGAAATTGGGACATTGTCTCAAGGAAGACCATATATACATATACACATACATCATATACATATATATATATATATATATATATATATGCAGATATAGCCGTGAATTTGTGGGCAGATATCTATTGCAACAATGGGAAATACAGATGAATATTCCTTCAACTTCAGGAACAAGCCATAAAGCAGAAGATGTTCCAGATAAAGCTATTGAAAATTGTTGTCAAAAACAGTTACAGATAGTTCAGGCTGTCCATAGGCAGTGCACAGCAGAAATTGACTCTCTATATTTCTTTTATTTTTTTTTTCTGTCTCTTTTTTATTTTTATTTTTGATATTAATTACAGCTTATTTACTTTGTAGCCTAGCTGTAGCCCCCTTCCTCCTTCCTTCTCACTCCCTCTCACTTCCCTCCCATCTTTTCCCTGCCCCTTTCTAAGTCTAACCTAGAACCCCTGCTCAGACATATCCCATGGCAACTCAGGATCCAACTGGGTTTCCCTAGTAAGGGGAACAGGGACTGTCTCTGACGTGAACTCAGTGGCAGGCTCTTTGACCTCCACTCTCTGAGGTAGGAGCAGCCTTGCCAGGCCACAGAGGAGGACACTTCAGCCAGTCCTGAGAAGACCTGATAAGCTAGGGTCAGATGGAAGGGGAGGAGTACTCTATATTTCTAAAGAGGGCCACTGCTCATAGAATACCAACTGACCTACCATTAAAATGATTAACTAAGAAACATGTTTGAGTAGATCAATAATCCTTAAATAAAAAAAGGTTACAGGCCCTAGAATATCTGGTCCAAGAACAGCTGGAGGGTCAGCATAAAGAAGAGTCCAGCAGCCCTTGGAATTCTCCTAAATTTGACATCAAAAAGAAATTTGGAAAATGGATGATGCTAATAGATATGAGAGCTATTTATAAGACAATGCAACCAGTCCTGGTGAGACATGAGAGGCTAGGGTCAGATAGAAGGGGAGGAAGACCTAACCTATCAGTGGACCAGGTGAGGGGGAAAAGGGAAGAAGAGGGAGGGAGGGATTAGGAAGAGAAGACAAAGGGGGACACAGACATGATATAAATTGATTAAATTGTAATAAATGATAATAAAAAATTAAAAATAAATAAATAAATTAGTCTATGGGTTCCTTAGAACCTGGGATCCCATTAACTTCTTTGTTTCCTAAAACATGACATATTACAATGATGGACTTAAAAGATTGCTTTTTCCAATACTCCTACAGAATTAACAAAAAGAAAAAGTTTGCTTTTGATGTGCCCAAATTTAACCATCAATTACCATCAATAACTGACTATAAGGTACCAGTGAAAGGCCTTAGCACAAGAATGATAAATAGCCCTAACTAGTGTCAATATTTTGTACAATAGCCATTAGAAATTATAAATAATTTCCACAATCTATAATTTATTATAATATGGATATATTTTTAAAATTTATTTTTTATAAATTATAGTTTATTCACTTTGTATCCTAGCTGTAGCCCCCTCTCTCATCCCTTCCCAATCTCACCCCCCTTCCTCATCTCCTTCAATGTCCCTCCCCAAGTTAACTGACAGTGAGGTCTTCCTCCACCTCCTTCTGACCCGAGCCTATCAGGTCTCATCAGGACTGGCTGCACTGTCTTCCTCTATAGCCTGGTAAGGCTGTATCCCCCTCAGGGGTAGGTAAACAAAGAGTCAGCCACTGAGTTCATGTCAGAGACTGTCCCTGTTCCCTTACTAAAGAACCCACTTGGAGACTGAGCTGCCATGGGCTACATTTGTGCAGGGGTTCTAGGTTATCTCCATGCATGGTCCTTGGTTGGAGAAACGGTCTCATAAAAGATCCCTGTGCCCAGATGTATTTGGTCCTTCTTAAGCTCCTGTCCTCTCCAGGTCATATTAACTCCCCCTTCTTTCATATGATTTCCTGTACTCTGCCAAAGGTTTGATTATGATTCTTAGTATCAGCTTTGATACATTGCTAGATAGAGTCTTTCAGAGGCCCTCTGTGGTAGGCTCCAGTCCTGTTACTTGTTTTCTCCTACATTCAATGCACATCCCATTTGTCTTTCTAAGTGAAGATTGATCATCTTACCCTGGGTCTTCTTTCTTGTTTATCTTCTTTAGGTGTATAGATTTCAGTATGTTTCTCCTATCTTATAGGTCTATATAAGTGAGTATACACCATGTGTGTCTTTCTGCTTTTGGGATACCTCACTCAGGATGATCTTTTTGAGGCCCCACCATTTGCCTGCAAATTTCACGATTTCCTTGTTTTTAATTGCTGAGTAGTATTCCATTGTGTAAAAGTACCACAATTTCTATATCCATTCCTCAAGTGAGAGACATCTGGGTTGTTTCCAGCTTCTGGCTATTGAAAATAAAGCTGCTACAAACACGGTTGTACAAATGTCCTTGTTGTATACTTGAGCATCTTTTGGATATATGCCTAAGAGTGGTATAGCTGAAGCTTGAGGAAGCACTATTCCTAATAGTCTGAGAAAGTGCCAGATTGATTTCCAAAATGGTTATGTGTGTTCACATTATCACCAGCAATGGAGAAGGGTTCCCCATTCTCCATATCCTTTCTAACATGTATTCTCACTTGAGTTGTTGATCTTAGCCATTATGATGGATGTAAGGTGAAATAAATCTACATACCTACACACAGTTGATTTTGACAAAGAAGCCAAAAACCATTCAATGGAGAAAAGACAGCATCTTCAACAAATGGTGCTGGTCCAGCTGGATTTTTACATGCAGAAAAATGAAAATAGATCCATACTTATCACCCTGCACAAAACTAAAGTCTAAGTGGATCAAAGACCTCAACATAAAACTAGTCACACTAAATGTTTTAGAAGAAAAAGTGAGAAGAGCCTAAAATTCATTGGCATATGAGACAACTTCCTGAACAGAACACCAACAGCACAGACTCTAAGATCAACAATCAATAAATGGGACCTCATGAAACTGAAAAGCTTCTCTAAAGAAAAAGATACTGCAATCAGAACAAAATGACAGCCTACAGACTGGGAAAGGATCTTCACCAACCCTGTAGCTGACAGAGGGCTAATAAGCAGAATATATAAAGAACCCAAGAAGTTAAAAAACAACGAATCAAGCAATTCGATTAAAAAATGCAGTACATAGCTAAACAGAATTCTCAGTGGAGGAATACAGAATGGCAGAGAAACACTTAAAGAAAAGCTCAACCTCCTTAGCGATAAGAGAGATGCAAATAAAAAGGACCCTGAGATTTCACCTGACACCCATCAGAATGGCTAAGATCAATTAAAAACTCTTAGTGGTTTTCAAAAATGATTGGTTGATATTGAATGGCTACAGTCCACAATTCAATTAATTGCTCAAAAATTAAGTAATTTATTTCAAACCTTATAAGGTGATTCAGACTTAAATGGATCAAGAATATTATGAGGTGAAGCTCAGAGAGAACTGCCACTGGGAGAGAGAAAGAAAGAGAAAGACAGAGAGAGATTACAGGATGCACATATAGATCGCTTGGTTCCAAAGCTTGATTGTATTTTAGTTATTCTACCTTCTACTAATCCCCCCACAGAAATTCTTATACAGAGAGAAGATTCTTTAAATGGATATTTTTAGCACATGAACAGTAAAAATGTTAAAAACCTATATAAAATCAGTTTTGATTTAATTGTGAATGGAAGACTAACACTTGCTCAGTTAACAGAAACAGACCCAGAAAAATTATAGTGGTATATAATAATGCTGAAATTACTTCATTATAGGTAATCAATGAGAGTTGGCAAAGAGCTTCTAATATTTTTTTTGAGAAATTAACAATACCTCCAAATCAAGCGACTTCAGTTTAGAAAGAAAAATAGTTTAATTCTTCTAAGTACAGTAAGAATTTCTAAAGCTCCTTCCTTTTATACAGGGGCCAATAAATGAGAAATGGCAGGTTATAAATCAGGAATTATAAGTAATTCAAAACCCGTATGCTTCAGTTCAAAATTGGAACTATATGCTGTTCTCATTGTCATATCAGCTTTTCCTGAAGCTTAATATAGTTACTGACTCTCAATATGCACGAAGGGTTGTTTTGCATAGAATCTGGTGACTTTTTTCATTTGACTCGGAATTAACTTTGTTTTTCATACAACTACAACAGGTAATTCAAATCAGAAGTCATCTACCACATATAAGACACACTTAGGCTCACACAGGTTTGCCAGGACCACCGGTACCGCAAATGAGGAGCGAGATTAATTGTTCATAGGAAATGTATTAGAAGCCTCAAATTTTCATGAAAAGCATCATGCAAACAGTAGACTTTAAAAAAAATTCTTTAACCTGGCAACAAGCATAGGAAATTATAAAAACTTGTCCTACTTATTCTTTGTATAATCAAACTCTACTACCTGATGAAAGTAACCCTAAAGGTATAGAAAGAAATGAAATTTGGCAGATGGATGTGTTTCGTTTTATAGAGTTTGGATACTTAAAGTATGTGCAGCATACAATTAATACCTATTCAGGATTTTAATGGATTTTAATGGGCTTCTGCCTTGAATTTTGAAAGGGCTGATTCCTAACTACAGATTTATTAGAAGTGATGGCATTTCTTAGAGGACATCTGTGGTAGGCCCCAGTCCTGTTTTTCCTTTCTTCTACCACTTCCAGTGTCTATCCTATCTTCCCTTCTGGATGAGAATTAAGCCTCTTCCCTAGGGACCTCCTTGTAGTTTAGCTTCTTAGGTGTAGATTTTAGTATGTTTATCCTATATAATATGGCTAATATCTTCTTATAAGTGAGTATATACTATCTGTCTCTCTCGGCTTCTGGGTTACCTCATTCAGCATGACTTTTTCTAGCTCCATCCATTTGCCTGGAAATTTCATGATTTCCTTGTTTTTAACTGCTGAGTAGTATTTCACCGTGTAAACAATTTCTGTATCCATTCCTCAGTTGAGGGACATCTAAGTTCCAGATTCTGGCTACTACTAATAAAGTTGCTATGAACATAGTTGAACAAATGTCCTTGCTGTGTGGTTGAGTGTCTTTCAGATATGTGCCCAGGAATAGTATAACTGAGTCTTGAGGAAGCACTATTCTCACTTTTCTAAGAAACAGCCAGATTGATTTCCAAAATGGCTGTACAAGTTTACATTCCCAGCAGCAATGGAGGAGGATCCTTCTTTCTCCACATCTTCTCCAGTATGTGTTGTCATTTGAGTTTTTGATCTTAGTCATTCTTATGGGTGTGAGATGGAATCTCACAGTCATTTTGATGTACATTTCCCTGATGACTAAAGACACTGAACATTTCTTTAAGTGTTTCTTTGCCATTCTATATTCATCTGATAAGAATTCTCTGTTTAACACTGTATGGCATTTTTTAAATTGGATTGCTTGGTTTGTTGGTGTTTAATTTCTTGAGTTCTTTGTGTGTTCTGGATATTAGACCTCAGATATATATATATTAGACCTCAGATATTGGGTTGGTGAAGATCCTTTCCCAGTCTGCAGGCTGTTGTTTTGTTCTGATGACAGTGTCCTTTGCTTTAAAGGTTTTCATTTTCAGGAAGTTCCATTAATTGATTGTTGATCTTAGAGCCTGTGCTGTTGATCTTCTTTTCAGTAAGTTGTCTCCTGTGCTAATGAGCTCAGGGCTCTTCCTCAAATTCTCCTGCTTTGTCTTTTCTCCAGGGTGGACTGGAACTTATAAGATGAATTTAAAAATTCACTGTTAGTCAGAATGTTTTATCACATCAACATAAAACAGAGTGGAAGAGTGATATCGTGACGGCATCCATGTAAAAATTTCAGCTTTCATTATGTCAGGTATTCCATTTGATGTACACTTTACTGTTACTTTTCAAATAATATCATTTAACAGTTACTTTTTTAAATAGAAGAAAGCAGGTAGAGGTCTTTGTGTCAATGTGGCATAACCCACATGCCCATGCACACCCCCAGGCACACACACAAACACAATTGAAAATTAAGTGTATAATAAAAGGTCAATTATATCCTTCTTTCTCTCCTATCTAATATTAGGGAGTAAAAGGGGGATAATGGGATGAAGAGGATAAAAAGAAAGACGGCTTATTTTATCTCCTTTTAGACTAGAAAGCAACAAGCTTCAAATATTTTAGACTGTTATGAATTTTTGTATGATAAAAAATGTAAGGCTATGTTTGATACAACATATGGTATATATGACTCAACTCTTGTTCAAGTTTTATATTCATATGTAATGTAATGTAAAGTTCTAGTTCTCCCAAAGATGTTTCATTATAACAATGCCCATGGAAGAACAAACTACTCACCTAATGAACCAAGAATAAATAAGAAAGGAAAATAGAAAAAACTATTTTCCTGCTGCACACTTTTAATGATATAAATACAACTCATTTTTTTTTTATCTCCTCATTGTTGGCTACATCTCAAAATATGCCCTCCTGGTGATCAAGCGTTTACTACTTAGTCTTTTTTGGGGGGATTGGGTGGTACGTGAGGTATTGCAATGTAAACTTCTTAAGTTAATGTTGACTAATTTAGATGACTCTCAAGAAGTCAAGTTACATTAATTTGCATTTTAGTATCCATATATATATATATATATATATATATATATATATTGACTATTGAATCATTACAAATAATTTTGCTGGAAAATAAATAAAACAGTATGATTAGAAATAAATAAATTTTATCTTGTGAAGGTGGCTTTACAAGAGGATATGTTTTTCTTGTACAGAACAGTCTTATTTAATTCTTAAAGATAAGACATGTAGAATAATGACACTGAGAAGGTATATAGTCCTGAACAAATAACTTCTATTAAGAGTGAAAGACTTCAAATATATTTAAAAAACGATGCCTTTATTTTAGGGTTTGTATTATACTTTATATGTAACAACCAGTATTGTACTATACAGAAAAATAATACAACTATAAAACTAATATTCCTTTTATTTAAATATGATATTGCTACAGAAAATTGAGTTAGTAATGTATTCAAAATTCTGTAAACCTGCTTAGTTTCCAAGGCAACTAATCTTTGTATTTTTCATTCAAAGTACATTTTTTTTTTGTAAATTAAAGACATTATATCAGTACTTTCTTAAAAAAACAATAATATTAAAATCTAATTTTTTCACCCACCCTGCTTGATGCCAGAACACAGGGACAGGCACCCCACACAAACTGCAATGTATTATACGAAATTATGGCATGTTTTCTTTACCAGATCATATTTTCATAAACTTTTAAAGTTAAATGTATGCAGAACCAAATAATGACATGTTAGGCTACTGGACAAAAAAGCATAAAACTAAAGAAAGAATTCTTTTTATTAATTAAATTTTATTTTTTATATATTAATTACAGTGTATTCATTTTGTATCCCAGCTGTAGCCCCCTCCTTCTTTCCCTCCCAATCCCACCCTCTCTCTTTCATCCCCTCCATTGCCCCTCCCCAAGTCCACTGATGGGGGAGCTCCTCCTCCCCTTCCATATAAACTTAGCTTATCAGGTCTCATCAGGACTGGCTGCATTGTTATCCTCTGTAGTCTGGCAGGGTTGCTCCTACCTCAGGGGGAGAGCCTCAAAGAGCCAGCCACTGAGTTTGTGTCAGAGACAGTCCCTGTTCCCCTTACTAAGGTACCCACTTGGATACTGAGCTGCCATGGGCTACATCTGAGCAAGGGTTCTAGGTTATATCCATGAATGGACCTTGGTTGGAGTATCAGTCTCAGAAAATACTGTGTCCAGATATTTTCTTTCTGTTGCTCTCCTTTAGAGCTCCTGGCCTCTCCAGGTTTTACTATCTCCCACTTCCAAAGATGACCTTTTCTAATAGCTACTGTTTTTTAAAGTGGTAATTATACACTAAAGATCCTAAAGCATAAAAAGAATTCAAAACTTGTAGTAACTTCTTACTGTAGAGGCTCTGTCCTCACATGGTGTCAAGACCACTGAGGAAGTTATCCATTTTGTAGTCCTTCTCAAGCTGTTAGTTGAATTATCAGTTAATCAGGCTCATCACCAGCCTTTCAGTCCATTTATAGTCTATTACAAATGTGTTCTATGTTTCTTTTAGGCCTCATATAATTACAGTGTTTCCTTTATACATAAAACTTGTTAAAACTTTTTTTGTGTGTTTGGTTTGTTTATGTAAGGAAAAGATGCTTGAGTCAAGATTGACTTGAAAAACTAGAACACCAAACATTGGTGCAATTTGTATTGGATATGAGTGGAGCTGTGGCACTGAGCTATGAGATACTAGCCTATGTAACAGAAAGAAAAACAGAAGCTGAAGTAAAGGGCATTATTCTGAATACAAAATTATTCTGAAATTATGAATATACTAACTGTGGCCGAGGGAAGGAATCTTAATTTGTCATTGGAAATGTATATAGTGCTTTATTTAACATAGGAAATGTGTGAAGTGCTTTATTCATCATGGGAAATGTATGTAGTGTCATAAGAAATGGGTGTAGACCATGTGTGAGACCTCACCAAAAACCGCACAGTGAACAAATATTATCTACATAATGCTCATAAAACTCAAAAAAAATAAGTAACATATATTGAAATGTATATAAAATTATTCTGGAATAATTATCATGTTCCTAAAATATGTTATTTATAAATTATATTATTTAGAAGTAATATTGGCTCCAGTCCCTTCAGGAAACTCCAGTTTTAATATGCTTACTTATATATCATGGTCAGTTGTAAATTTAATGAAGTTATTAATGTAGAATTACTTCAAAAATAAATACTTATAAATATTTTTAAATTTTATAGATAAATACTAATTTCATTATATGTATTTAGGCCTTTAATATTTCTCTTGCAAACAGACTTATTGAAGCATTATATAATTTAATTTATAAAAAATTTGAATTCCTAAGCCCTGGTTACTCGCATGCCTTGCTGGGTGCCTGTGCCTGTTGATGCCCCTCACGCTATGACTCTCTTCAGACAGAAAAGGGATCTTGGAATTACAGCCGCCATTGTTAATGCCATCTCATTGGCAGCTGTTGGAGCTACCACCGCGGCATTAGCCATGAGTCATACTGTGCAGACTGCTCAGACCCTAAATAATCTTTTAGCTAATGTAGCTCATGCTCTAGATGAAAAAAAAAGGAATTAATGCTCAACTAAAAGGAGACTTGATGGTGTTCAATCAGAGGATTGACCTCATGCAGGAGCAAACTGATACCCTATGGCAAATCGCTCAACTTGGCTGTCAATGGAAGTATGCTGGACTTTATGTCACTAGCATACAATATGAGAATGTTTCCCGTACTGCAAATCTGTCTAAACAATTGTCTAGCTATATTTTAGGTAATTGGACGGAAGAATTCAATA
>REGO01000185.1:769525-812121 GCA_010120015.1 Rhombomys opimus | reverse complement strand
AAAAAAAAATTTGAATTCAAAAGACAGTAAAATATGCGTGTTTTATTTTCTTTGTAACATGGTTTTTGAGTTGTAGCATACTGTCCCCTTTTTAATTATTGTGGATTTCAGTGGCATGTTGGATACTTTTATTTACTTCAGTATAGTTTAGAAAGGGAAAAGTATGTTTGAAAAAAAGAAAAAAATGTTAGGACCTCTAAGACTCTTTAATCATGCTGCTTGAAGGCTTTTTATATTTGATACATATTGTTAGTATCCCAAACCAAAAAGTTCTGAAATTTTTCCATAACTAAAGATGACTGTTCAGTCAGCCACAACTATTCATGAATATAACCTAGAACCTCTGCTCAGATTTAGCCCATGGCAGCTCAGTTTGCAAGTGGGTACCCTAATAAAGGGACAAGGACTGTCTCTGACATGAACTCAGTGGCTGGCTCTTTGATCACCTCCCCTTGAGGGGGGAGCAACCTTGCCACGCCACAGAGGAGGACAATGCATCAAGTCCTGATGAGACCTGATAAGCTAAGGTCAGATGGAAAGGGAGGAGGAACTCCTCTATCAGTGGAATTGGAGAGGGGCATAGGAGGAGATGAGGGAGGAAGGGTGGGATTGGAAGGGAAATAGGAAGGGGATTACAGGTGGGATACAAATTAATAAACTGTACTTAATGTACTTAATATAAAAAATAAAAATTCAATATAAAAAAGGATATACTCTGTGACACAGAGGGGGAAGGTTTTAAGACTGGAGCATGGGTTTAAGGAGAGAGAGACAGAGAGAGGGAGGGAGGGGGAGAGAGAAATGAATAGGATTGGTGTGCATGATGTGAAACTCACATAGAAACAATAAAACATATATTTGGTTTTAACCTAATGCCCAAAGGAAATAAAGTTTTATCAGAATCTTATTTTGTCAACAGATCATTACATTTGGCTAGGGATCAGAAGTAAGATGTAACTTGGCTCAAGGAATCCTAATAGAAACTAACTGAGTATCTGAAAATATTTAACATAGAATGTTAGTTTCTAGGGTCTTAGAGAAGAATTCAATGGTCACCTACTTTTCACCCATTTCAAAATTTCATTCATACACATTAACTATGTTCTAAAGGCAAGCTGTACAATGCAGTGCCTATACCTGCTCACGCTGCCTTGTGTGTTTAAACGGGCGGTAATAGTGTGGCAGTTATAGGCGGTAATGCTATCACTGAGGAGTGAAGCCACGGTTAAAAAGCACCTCAGAAAAAAAAAAAAAAGAAAAAAATTGTCATCTAAATATCCAAAGGCCATACTGTTCTTAGCCATATAATTCTGCTGCCTTTGCAATTATATTACTCATTTAGAGTGGAATTAATTAATGTTAGCATTTTCTTCTAAGCCAAAAATAATGCAAGAAGAATGCAAATGTTGATATCCTGAATGTAGTTATATTAAAGCAAGAAAAGTCCATAGCCCCAACAGGTACTCTTGTGACGGTTTCTTGAATTTTGAAGCAGCAAATTCATAAGATATTAAGGAAAATGAGAAGGCAAGGTGAGTGCATGCATTTAATTCTCAGCCAATCTGTAAGAAAGAGAGCTTATTCATGCACATAACTCCCAGTGAAAAGTAGACATTCACAAACACAAAGCAAATGTATGATTCTACATGTAAATTAACTTGGCTCATAGACTCCTCTTTGTTTTATTAGCAAGAAATTAAGACTAACAAGTCTCTGTGTTTCCACACTCTGATTCTGAAGTTCAATTAAAAAAAAATCAACTCAAGTTTTTAAACACGGTTGTTTGCCATATGCATGAGCCTGCTCTTCCCTTGGTTTCCAAAAAGAACATGCAGTACATATGGCAAATTCGTGCTTAGATTGCAATGGCTTCTCCTCTCCACTATTGAGAAACTAAAACCAAAAATATTATTTTGTTTCATAAGTTCTCAGAACCCCAACATTTTTAGGAGGCCCTAACCCTTCTGATTTCAAGGTTGAGAATCAATCCAATTTTTACCTGGAGTAAAGGTCAGGTGACCTCTACTGCACATTCAAACATGCAAAATAGTTTAAGTAATGATAAACACCTGGACCTCAGTGCAGTAACTATACTTTCTTGTTCTTCTCCATTCTTAAGGTTAATGCTATACGAATCTTTAGGATATTTGGATCCAGAGAAATCAGCCAGTACAACATATATTCTTCACACACTTTCTTCTTCTAAGAGATGTGCCATTCACAGTAGACTGGGAATCACCTTCCTTAAATATATCTCTGTCTCTTTGAAACAGGTTATATGCACACCTTGAACTTTTATCTATTTATCTATCTATCTGTCTGTCTGTCTGTCTGTCTGTTTGTCTGTCTGTCTCTCTGTCTATCTGTCTATCTGCTATCTGCTTATCTATTTTTTATGATGAGGCAGAGAATTGTGAATTTGCAATTGGTAAGAGATGTGGATTCATTCAAAATTTTTATCTGAGGGTCCCATAGTCTACTGGAGAATCTGAAGAACTAGATAGATTTGTTTTTGACCCACAGACTTAGCACCATCAGTTTTTTGTCTCAACCTACACTTGTTAGAGTTCAGTATGGAATGGAGTACAATCTCCATAGGTTCTGCAACTTCACTTCTTCATAGCAATATGTGCACAGTAGAAAAACAATGAGATCCTCCCCAATCCTTGGACTTGGAAAGGGGCAGGGAGGAAATGAGGGAGGGAGAGTGCAGTTGGGAGGGAATAAGGGAGCAAGATACAGCTGGGATACAGGATTAATACAATGTAACATAATAATATTAATAATAATAAAAAAGAAAAACCATGAGTTCAAATCAATGTTTAGATTTAATGTCAACTGACAGTATAACTTAATGATGCTAAACCAGGAGCAAACAAAAAATAGTCGTAAAAAAGAAAAAAAATATCTGTCTGAGTTTTTTATTTTGATAATACGTCAGCTAGCTAAGAAATCATTAAGTCAAATTAGATAAGAAACATAACAAATGCTATAACATAATGTCATGATAGGTGATAAACTATGGTCTTATTTTAGTGGTCTTACTAATTGCATCCATCTAATATCACAAAATTTCATAGTAACTTTATCTTGGCAAAGTTAAAAAATTTCAGGTTGATATTGGCAGGTTCTATTAAGTCCATAAGGCTTCTATTAGAATTCTGTCAGTCAATTTTCTATCACTCACTAGGGCTGAAAAATACCGTTTTAATTAAGAATCTGGAGATGAGAGTAGAAAAGATTAGTGAATTTATTATGATGATAATCATTATTATTATATAACTATTGGTATTTGGCAGTAATCACAGTATTAAATTGTAGCTGTTGCTATGCTAATCTGTTTCAGGAGAAAAAAAGGAAAAACAAACACATACAAATACTATTTTATGGTGGACAAAGAGAACACAACAGATAAATGGGGACCCAATTTGCATACCACATAAAACCCAAGGAAAGGTACATGGGCCAATGGGAAGTTCCACACATCTTACATGGCAGATGATACTACTGACTTAAGACAGGAATAACATATGACCTAGACTAGGATCCACATTTATCAACTAAATTTTACAACTCATGAAACCAAAGTTTCCAACCCTGGAGTAAGCCAGGGTTACTCATGCATTTGCTTCCCAGATGTCAGACATTTCACAATTCACAAATCACCTGGAGTGCTTCAGACCAAGGAAGGGGACATGAGCTAGATGGTATAGATGTGTATATAATATAGGATAAACATACTATAATCTATGGTCCTAAAGAAGGTGAACAACAAAGACCCTAGGAAAGATGCTGAAATCCCACTCAAAAGGGCAAACAGGAAAGACACTGGAAGTAGGAGAAGACAAGGAACATGACAGAAATTTACCACAGAGGATCTCTGAAAGACTCTACCCATCAGGGTATTCAAGGAAATGCTGAGACCCATAGCCAAACTTTGGGCAGAGTGCAGGAACCTTACAGAAGAATAGAGAGATAGAAATACAGGGAGGAGACAGGAGTTCCACAAGGAGAACAATAGAGCCAAAATACCTGGACACAGAAAGGTCTGCAGAGACCTATAATCCAACCAAGGACTATGTGTGGAGAGGACCTAGACCCTCTGTTCAGAGGAAGCACATAGTCTGCTCAGTTTTCAAGTGGGTTCCCTAGTAAGAGGTACAGGGGTTGTCTCTCACATGAACTCAGTGGCAGACTCTTTGATCAATTTCCCATGGGGAATGAAGCATTTCTAGGCCACAGAGGAAGATGATGCAGCCAGCCTTGATGAGATCTGATAGGCTAGTGTCAGATAGAAGGGGAGGGGGAGAAAGTCCTCCCCTATCAGGGGACTAGGGAAAGGGCATAGGGGAGAAGAGGGGTAAGTCTGGGAGACGATGAGGAAGAGGAGAGCAGTGGGTATACAAAGCTCGAATAAATTTTAATAAATAAATAAATAGATTAAGTAAATAAATAAATAAATAGAACTTAAAAAAAAAACCTCAAAGGAAGAATGTGAATACAAATTCTGCTCTTAAATATCAGTCTCACAGAGGAAGAAAATACTTCATCTTGCTATACCATAGTTCTCTCTCCAATATCATAAATCTTTCTATTAAAGGGAAAAATCAATTTTCAATTTTAGATAAAGAAATTAAAAACAAAAGAAAACTCAATCAATAAATTAACCCTAGCTGATAAGTTCAAGCACAGAGAAAGAGTCATGGAAAAAAATGAAAATAACATGTCTGTCCTGAATTTTTTTTAATTGCATAGCAAAAATTCCCAATGAAAATTATATTAGAGAATTTTCAGGCCAGAAAAAGAATTTTAAAAGAAATATTATAGCTAGGATTAAATTAGCTAAAGAAAACACATATTAGCATCAAAAGATCTAAATTTGAGACAGGAATGAAATAAAAAATATATACAAGATATAAAAAATAAAAGTCAATAAGGAAATAGAATTTATGAAGAAAAGTCAAACTGAAATTATTCTGTAAATGAAAAAGCTCAACAACCCATACTAAAATCTTAGTGGAAAACATTACTAATATAATGAATAATGAGAAAGACATATTGTCAAGCTGAAGCACAAACTCAAGGATTGAATCATTCAGCAAAGATCAATACATTTAAAATCATTGGAACAGAATAGACCTCTAGAATTTCATAGAAACACCAGATCTTTATATTTTGAGCATAGGAGAAAAACACCACACCAAAGAATATATAAAATATTTTCAAAAATTTTATACAAGAAAATAAGTCAAATCTAGAGAAAAAGATGCTCGCCATGTACAAAAATCTTATAAAATATCTAGACAAGATGAGAGAAGAAATTCTCCATGAAATATTATACTTAGAACACTGAAAACACAAATGAAAGGTTATTGAAATGTACAAAGAAGAAAGATCAAGTCACTTGCAATTGCAAGCCCTTGAAAGAAACAAAAATCTTTAAAGACAGAAGTACATGGAGAGATATATTCAAAGCTCTGTAAAACCACAACTTCCTTTTTAAAACATTTTTATTTATTATTATCATTTATTACAATTTACTCAATTTGCATCATGGCTGTGACCTCCTCCCTCATCTCCTCCCAATCCCACTCTCCTTCCCTCTTCTCCCCATATGCCCCTCCCCTAGTACACTAATAGGGGAGGTTTTCCTCCCCTTCTATTTGACCCTAGCCTCTGAGGTCTAATCAGGACAGGTTACATTGTCATTCATTTGACTAGTTTTTATCCTTTTATTTGAAAATAAGATTGTTTCTCCAACCAAGGACCATGTATGGATATAACCTAGAACCCCTGCTCGGATGTAGCCCATGGTAGCTCAGTATCCAAGTGGGTACCCCAGTAAAGGGAACAAGAACTATTTCTGACATGAACTCAATGGCTGGCTCGTTGACCTCCCCCCGACACCCCCGAGGGAGGAACAGCCCTGCTATGCCACAGAGGAGAACAATGCAGCCAGTCCTGAAGATATGTGATAAAATAGGGTCAGTTGGAAGGGGAGGAGGTCCTCCCCAATCAGTGAACTTGGAAAGGGGCAGGGAGGACATGAGGAAGGAAAGGTGGGAACAGAAGGGAAGGAGAAAGGGCAGTAGGGCTGGGATACAATGTAAATAACCTGTGATTAATATAAAAATTAAAAATTATAAAAAGTAAGACTATTAATATTCAGAGTCATAGAATATGTGCCTTGATTTTGTCATTTTGTTGATTTGGTGGTTTTTCTGAGACTTCTTTTATTTATGTGTCATAGTATTGTTTTTTTTTTTAATCTTTGTAGTATCTTTTCTGTGTTTCATCTTTTGTAAGGTTGGCTTGGTACACATAAATTTTCTAGTCTATTTTTATAATGGGAAATATTTATTTTTTCTTTTACTTTTAATACAAAATGTTTTGCTGAGTGAAATAGGTTGAGTTGAAAGTTATGGTCTTGACAAGGCTGCACCCCCAGGGGGAGGTGATCTTGCCAATACCAAAACTTTCAACTCATACTATAGGGATGGTCTTCCTCTCCTTCCATCTGACCCTGGCCTATCAGGTCTCATCAGGACTGTCTGCATTGTGTTCCTCTGTGGCCTGGCAAGGCTGCACCCCATTGGGGGGAGGTGATCAAAGAGTCAGCCACTGAGTTCTTGTCAGAGACAGTCCCTGTTCCCATTACTAGGACACCCACTTGGATACTGAGATGCCATGGGCTACATCTGTGCAGAGGTTCTAGGTTATCTCCATGCATGGTCCATAGAAATAGATACTGAAAAAGAAAAATAAACAAAAAACACAAAACAAACAAACAGAAAAATAAAGTATCATCAACAAAACATGCTGCTTAAATTTGATAGCTGCATATAGAAAAACCCAAACAGATCCATAATTAATATCTTAAAAAAAAACCTCAACTCCAAAAGGATCATACACTTTAACATAAACCATACCCACTGAATCTTATAGAAGAGAAGTGGGTAATGCTCAAGAAATTATTAACACAAAAGACTTTTTTCTTAAACATTTTTTATTAAATCTTTGTAAATTTCACATCATTTACCACAATCTCACTCATCTTCTCTTCCCTTCATATTTACCCTCTGCCCTTGTAATCTTCCCCCACAAAGAAAACAAACAAATAAAAAACAAGAAAGCAAAACAAACAAAAAACATTTTTCAGTGGAAGCTGGGGTTTGTCATGGTGGGTCAGACAGTACACCATTTTGACGAAGCAGCTTTACTTGGAAATGGTCACTACAGTTTCATCATTGGTTTCATTCCAGGCCTCTGGCTTTACTGTGCCATTAGTCCTGGATCCTTACCTGAACTCCTCAGAGATCCTGTGTTGCTTCTTCATTTGTGCCAGCAGTTCACAGATGGAGTAGATGCTGAGATAGACCAACTGAGATAGATCTAGGTGGTAGCTGAGTTGGTCTGCCCACCCTCATTCTTGCACCCATGCCATCAGAGCCAGCTCTCTAGCACTGCACTGCCCTGTTGAGGGGTGAGGCCAGCTCTAACATGAGGGGGCCTGATCTCCTGGGTGCCACAGCTGGTGAGGGGTGGGACTAGCTCTCTCATGTCCTGCAGCCAATAAGGGGATGGGCAAAGAAGGATTTTTTGAATGAAACACTAATAGCATAGGCATTAGGAACAAAAATTAATAAATGAGATCTCATGAAATTGAAAAGACACTGTCATCAAAACAAAACGACAGCCTACAGACTGGGAAAGGATCTTCACCAACCCTTTATCTGACAGAGGGCTGATATCCAGTCTATATAAAGAACTCAAGAAGTTAAAAAACAACAAATTAAATAATCCAATTAAAAAATGGGGCACAGAGTTAAACAGAGAACTCTCTGTAGAGGACTGTAGAATGGCAGAAAAACACCTAAGGAAATGCTCATTGTCCTTAGCCATCAGGGAGATGCAAATCAAAACTACCATGAGATTTCACCTTACACCCCTCAGAATGGCTGAGATCAATAAGTCACATGACAAAACATGCAGGAGAGGATGCCAAGAAAGGGGAACTGTCATCCACTGCTTGTGGGAATGCATACTTGTACAACAACTTTGGAAATCAATCTGGTGCTTTCTCAGAAAAATAGGAATAGTTATTCCTCAAGATCTAGCTATACCACTCCTAGGCATATATCCAAAAGATGCTCAAGTACACAACAAGGACATTTGCTCAACCATGTTTGTAACAGCTTTATTTTCAATAGCTGGAACCTGGAAACAACCCAGATGCCCCTCAGTTGAGGAATGGATACAGAAATTGTGGTATTTTTACACAATGGAATACGACTCAGCTATTAAAAATGAGGAAATCATGAAATTTTCAGGGAAATGGTGGAATCTAGAAAAGATCACTCTGAGTGAGGTATCCCAAAAGCAGAAAAACACACATGGTATATACTCACTTATATAGACCTATAAGAAAGGATGAATATACTGAAATCTATACACCTAAAGAAGATAAACAAGAAAGAGGACTCAGGGTAAGATGACCGATCCTCACTTGGAAAGACAAATGGGATGGACTTTGGATGTAGGAGAAAACAAGTAACAGGACAGGAGCCTACCACAGAGGGCCTCTGAAAGACTCTACCTAGCAGTGTACCAAAGCAGATATTAAGACTCATAACCAAACCATTGGCAGAGTGCAGGGAATTATATGAAAGAAGGGGGTGTTAGTAGGACCTGGAGAGTACAGGAGCGCCACAAGGACCAAATATACCAGGACAGAGCAGTCTTTCATGAGACTGTTTCTCCAACCAAGGACCATGTATGGATATAACCTAGAACCCCTGCTCGGATATAGCCCATGGTAGCTCAGTGTCCAAATAGGTTCTCTAATAATGGGAACAGGGACTATTTCTGACATGAACTGAAAGGCGAGCTCTTCCACTCCCTTCCCACGAAGGAAGAGCAGCCTGGCTAGGCCTCAGAAGAGGACATTGCAGCCAGTTCTGAGGAGACTTGATAAGCTAGGGTCAGATGGAGGGGGAGGAGGTCCTCCCCTGTTAGTGGACTTGGAAAGGGGCAGGGAGAAGATGAATGAGAGAGAGTGAGATTGGAAGGGAATGAGGGAGGGGGCTACGGCTGGGATACAAAGTAAATAACCTGTGATTAATATAAAAAATAAAAAAAATTAAAAATCAAAAAACAAAAAACTGCTGCACGTTGTGAACTTGTTGTTATTCAATAAATTCTGACATGGTGACAAGCCAAAGATATGTTAAAATAAATAATAAATAATAATAAATAAAAAATAAATAAAATAAGCATTCTTAACAAAACTGTAAAAAAAAAAAGAAAAAAAGATTCCATATGGAAAAATACATCATAATTTGTACAATGCAGCAAAATGCAGAATGGAAAAAAATTACTAACTATACATACAACAGAATGCTATTTTCTAATACTGAGAGAAACTGGACATCAAGACAATCAATATCCCAATTAAAATGAGCATGATTAATCAGAGAGTTCCCAAAATATGAAACACAAATGACTAAAAAGCACTTAAGCTGTGGGCTGGCTTTCCCCAGGGTCAGAAGATTGTTCAAGGTTCCTGAATAAACTGCATTGAGAAGAACAAAAAAAAAAAAAAAAAAGATCAGAAAGAAGGAGAGGAGGACCTCCCCTATCAGTGGACTTGGGGAGAGGCATGCATGCAGAAAGGGGGGGAGGGTGGGGCCGGGAGGGGAGGAGGGAGGGGCTTATGGGGGGATACAAAAGGAATAAAGTGTATTTAATAAAAGTTAAATAAAAAAATTAAAAAATAAGTTAAAAAATAAATAAAGAAAATCTAAAAAAAAAAAAAAAATCTTCAAGTTCTTCAGTCACCAGGGAAATAAAAATCAAAACTACTTTGAGATTTCATCTTACATCAGTCAGAAAGGCCAAAATTAATGAAATAAATGACAACTCATACTCAAAAGGATGCAGAGTAAGAGGAACATTTATCCATTTCTTCTGGGATTAAAAACTTGTATAGCCACTGTGGCAGACAATGTGCTAGTTACTCGGGAACCTGGGCATGAGGTACCTGAAGATAGAGCTACACCACTCTGTCAGGTACCCAAAAGAAGCTTCATTATGCTCATTTCACTCCATTCATAGTAGGCAGAAATTACAAACTGCCTAAGTGACCATCAGTGGATGAATGGTGAAAATGGGGTACATCTACACAATAGAATATTACCCAGCAACTAAAAAATGAAATCATGACATTTGCTGGTAAATATATGATGCTGGGGAAAAATCATTCTGAGTGAGGTAATCCAGACCCAGGAAGAACACTATGGTATGTATTTTCTTATATGTGGATGTTAGTTGTTGTGTTTTCAATAATCCACATGACCAAAGAGGGTAGGTATAGAGTAATCAGCTAAAAGGGAAGAGTGGGTCACCCTAGGAAGAGAAAAAAAAAGATGTTTATGGATGGAAAAATGGAAGGGTCTGGAATGAGAGGATCAGACAAGGAAAGAGAAAAAAGAGGGAGGAAACGAGAAGGAATACAGTTAAACTTAAGGGCTATTTGAGCAACAGTTTTAAGAAAAGTCAGTACAGTAGATGATTCCTAACTTGGAAGGTTTGGAGGCCTTGGAGCAGTTGGAGGGTGATCGAAGTGCACATATTATGTGCATATATCATAAAATATGATCAAAGTGATCATATTTTATAGTTTATAGACATGAAATTCTAAAGAATAAAAAGAATTGTTCCATAAAGGACAAAATTTAGGCATAAAGTTATTTTTTTTTACGAAGAATTCTTAACAGAGGGCTGTTCGATTGATCCTGTATTAGAAATAGCGTTCCCTTGAACAGATCTATATTATAGAAAACAGGTTTTAAAATACATTTCTGTAGATGAAAACAAAAGAATACATCAAAATTCTAGATTCCCTTTCCCACAAAGGAAGGCAACTCTATGCACATCTGCTTACAACCTTAGAAGCATAAGAAGAAATACACAATTGTATGATAAAATTGCCTCTGAGAATATATGAACGTATATGTACATATATATATATATGTGTGTGATAGGTTATTCACCATATATATTTCTAAGATGCTGTTTGATATACAGTGGAAATAAAATACTTTCAGAATATTTTTGCTTTTTCTGATTTAAAAAATATTTATTATTTATTACAATTTATTCTCTTTGTATCCTGTCTACGGGGAGGACCTCCTCCCCTTCCATCTGACCCTCGCCTAACAGGTCTCATCAGGACATTGTCCTCCTCTGTATGTTAAAAGAAGTTTCTATTTGCCAAACACTTTCTGGCAAGTCTATAATTAATATCAGAAACAACACATAATTCGAGAGCTAACAAACAGTGACCGGATGTGATATGGAAGTAATTACCAAGGAACAGTTTTCAGTGTTCATGAGAATTTACCAGAGAATGAGTTGACTGAAATGCAGAGTTATGTGAGTATGCGAGAACGTTTTTTCAAAACACCAAGATGTCTTCCAATCATACGGGGTATCGCTTCCTGACTGAGCAAGACCCAGGGGTTTACGCTGTTGACAGTCTTTTAAAAAATCAGTTCCTTTGACTGGCAGTCACACGTCCAACAAGCTGATGCAGCTGTCACTCCTCCCTCCATATTTTCACTAGAGAGAGCACTTGAGCTCAGTTTTCTAAGCTCTGCTATGAGAGCTGAGGCTGCCGTGCCACCAGACCAGCTGGGATGCTTTTTCTGTTGACAGCTTCTAACATCGAACTGCTGAGGGTTAAGGTGGTGGCCTTTTCCCCATTATTCCAAAAGAAAAGATTTTTAAATGCCTTTATAATATTTTCATGTCTTATGAAAGATGTTTATTCTAACTTGAAAGTGTTCCCACTTACTTTCATGTGTATTTATTCTAAATATGAAAGAAAGTACTGTGTATGATAAAAAGCAAAGGGTGGGCTACTGTTCAAAATTAAGTGTTGTAGATTTGTACATTGTGGTTACTTTTACAATTGAATGGTAGAGTTGTACATGTTTCTCCTTTGTCCAATTCATAATTGTTACTATTATAATGGCCATTGCTAATTAGATTAAACATAAACTTTTATATTTAAATGATGATTACATAAAAGAAATTACAGAGTTTATACACTTCCAAAAAACATGTGACCTTGTTTACTATTTCAATAATTATGCATTTCTGTTTTTTTTCTACTTCATAAAGTAGTTTGTTTGGCAACAGATGATTTTATACAAATTAAACATAATAAATTAAAACATTTATTTGATGCAAATAGCCTGCTGTTTTTTTTCCTTTCCATAAACATTAGCAGAAATAATAGGAGAACAGCTTATGGTTATTATTGAGAGTCTTTACACAGCTTAATAATAGTCAGTAGGAAATTTGATATCTTAAACATTAGACTTCATAATTGTTCTCTTTGATTATCACTTTTTTCCCTAGTAGTATGTAAAGGGAAGTTATCTAATTATAATTCCCTAATTATATAGGGCAGTCACTATTAAACAAATGATAAACATTTTCTCCCTAGGTATTTGATGTCACAATATTATAAGCAAAAGTTAAGCTATTTGGTTCTGTACCTCAGCAGATCAAGGAAACTCTTAGGCAGACCATCTTCACTTGTGAGAAGGGCTGTATCCGCTACAACATGCATGCCAGCAAGATAAATTAAGAATCCAGCTATTAATATTCATGCTCCTGCAAAGTAATTAAAAATTTCTTAAAGTCGATACTAAGACTAAGAAATCAGTAGTTTTGGAAATTACATGAAATTGAGTTACTTCAGGAAGTTAAGAAGAAACAATGTTATAGCATGAATGCTATGATTAACATCTTGTTACTTGAAATCTGATTTTACTGTCTTCTCAAGAGGGTCTAGAGTCTAGCTGAAGGTGCCTTCATTTTGACAGTATTAAGAAAGAATAATACTCAAGAAATCTCAAAGAGAGTGGTTCGCTAAGTTGACTCCACATTCCTCAAGCTGGAGTCTTCAATGTTTATGTAAGCCTTGTCTTTGGGTTTTTTGCTGCAATGAAACACTATGACCAAAACCAAGCTGGGGAAGAATGGGTTTATTTGACCTAAGCTTCCACCCTTGAAGGTAGCAAAGACAGGAACTCAAACAGGGCTGGAACATGGAGGCAGGAACTAATGCTGAACTAAGCAGAGGATAATACTTATTGGCTTGCACCTCTTGGCTTGTTCAGCCTGCTTTCTTATTGAACCCAGGACCAGAAGCCCCAAAATGCCTCCCCCAACCACTCAATGGATTAAGCCCTCCCCATCCACCACTAATTAAGAAAATGCCATATAGCTGGATCTTCTGGATGCATTTGTTCAATTGAGGCTGCCTCCTCTATGATGACTCCAGCTGTGTCAAGTTAACATAAATCTAGCATAAACTGTAAAGACAGAATGAGAGTTAGAATAGGTAAAGCAAGTGTCATGATAGGTATACAAACCATAGATAGTAAGTGCTATACATTCTCATGCTATTATCCCAGTTCTTTCTCTGATTTATCAACCTAAGCAATAATACTTTCAATTAATGATATTGTTAGGCACCAGGAATGGTGATGCACACACGAAATGCCAGCACTTCAAAAGTAGAGGCAGAAGAATAAGGGATTGTAAGCTAAACTCAGCTACATAGCGAGTTCAACTCCAGGTTCACAAGACTGTTTTGGTCACCAGCTGCCTGCCAGGTCTGTCCTTAGTATACTTAGTTATACTTAGTATAACTTAGTGTATGTGCTGACATTTCAAATGGTAGAGCTATAATGCATGATTCCTTCTTAAAGTGAATTTTTTATGTCTAATCCTCCTTTTGCAGTAAAATACACTATGTACAAATGTCTTTTGTTTATATATAGCTTTGGATTTGTTCTTTTTCTTTGAAATTCCTATTTTGAAAGGTAACATCAATCAAAGTTTCTGAATCAACTCAGGCTTTATTTTAAATCAATAAATGAATAAATCAAGATGAAAGCAAAATAAAAATAAAATTCAACTGTGTTGTGTTGGAGGGGCAGAAAAATTTAAGAGAAATACTGAGAATTTTAGTTGTATTATTATTACAATCAGTTAATGTATCTCCATTACAAATATTCTATTGTAGTCAGGCATGGTAGTATGTACTTTTGGTCTCAGTTACCAAGACAGAAACAAGAAAATGGCTGGAGCTCAAGACTGAAAGCCACACTGAGAACCCCTGCTGTGATTCAGGTGTATCCCAACTGGTTGATGGCCAGTTGATGGCACTGATTTGGAAGTTGCAAGGGATGAAATTAAACATTCAGAAGTGATTTGCTAAAGGCAAGCTCTTGAAGATTAGAGTCTGCTTCAATTGCTTCCTACCAGAAGTTGTGTCATTTCCACAAGTAAAATAACAGCCCAATGCAAACAAGAAGTAAATTAAAATCTTTTGTGGAAATGATATCTTGGCTTGGATACCACTATTTCAGGTTATTTTCTCAATGATATATAATAGTTTGCTTCATTAAATTTTGGAAATTCTCATTTGTATACACTATTGTTACTCTCATTTTGTCCTCTTTCTTGTTTTTTTTTTTTCTTGTTTTGATTTTGCCTGTGCTTAATAGCAAAACAAAAACAAACAAAATTTGTTTAAAAAACAGCAAGTTTCAGTACGAGATAAGCATACATATTTCATTTGGATTGATTTCTCTCTTGTGCCCTCACACTGCCCAGCATTGACCCAGTTTACGCTCTCTATTTTATTCAGCTGTCTTGGCCATATTTCATTTCATAGTCTATCCCAGAGACCACACCCAGGGCCAGCACACTGACACTGAGCCATACACATAGGTCTTACATGAGTATGCTTAAAGACAAATGTTTTTCTTTGTGATTGTTTTGTCAGAGACACACATCCATTATTTGAAGTATGATGCAAACAATCAAAGCAAATTGAAAGAAAACCTGCCTCTTTTCTCATGGAGAGAGTTGCTCTATATTCATGTGATGTGATATGGACAGTCATTTGACTTACCATTTTGAAGTGTGTGGAGACATAGTGCAAAAGTGAAAGAAACCTCTAACTTTATAATTGTTTAAACTCTTAACCTAAACACCTTGTTCTTCTCCACATTGACCTTTGAGTTTATTTATTCTCTAATATCTAGTTGTCACATTATTGGAAATGTAAACAAAATGCAGTCTTTTCTATCAAAGGGTTAAACAAAACAAATCTCATTAAAATCTCATTTAAAATTATTTCTAGGATATTGTTATTGTAAAGAAAGTTGAATTTATAGATTTGATGATGAAATAAGGTGAAAAAACCAATTAAAGCATTTTATTTCTCACCTTCGTTGGTCATCACACTTTTATTTATTCCATTAACCAGTGAGGAATCATCCCCAGGCAAACTCACACCTCAGAATCTGAGAATGAGTCAGACTCTTCAGAGAAGGTTACTGTTCTTGAAAGAGAAAGTGACTATTCACTCACAAAAATATCTCTCACAAGCAAGAGAGGCTTTTTCTTTTTACATGAGGTAAGCAATTGATAAAAAAAAAAATTGGTGTGTCTCATCTCACACTAAAACAAATATAGTTTATTATTATACATAAAATATATATATTTAAATATATAAATACATTAACATATAAAATATATTACTCTGAGTATAAAAACAAAATTATTTCTGTGGCACTGGTTAGTCTATCATATTATAATACCATAGCAAGACTATAAATACTAAACACATAAGCTTAGGTAAGAAGGTAAAAGTCTAAAGTTACTCTCAGTACACAATGAGATCTTTCCTCAACACTAAAAAAATGAATAAATGAATGAATATTAACATAGTTTTACATAGCTTTTACAGTTATTACATAGTTATAAAATGTATGAGGGTACAACATTTAATATGGAAAAATAAAGTATTCTTATACATGAGACACAGTGTTCTCTTTAATTATTGCCCAACTTCTTATTATTATTGCTGTAGCATAATTTTCTCTTAATCTTGAATTCATATTTCAAATATCTGTTTTACTATTCAGTCAAATGTATTATTTTATAGTATCTGCTGTCAATGTGATTGACTTTGGCAATAGTTATCAAAACTATGTAACAATCAATGCTCACAGGTGTAAAAGTAGAGTTCATCTAGGGCTGCTTGCAACACTTTTCCAAGTTTTTCAATACAGGTTGATTCTGTTGATATATAGTAAATGAGGTTTCATATCTTTAAAAATGTATTTTTTAGGTCAGATCCAGCTCACTTCATCCAAGTCAAAAGTCCTAAGTGTGTAGTATCTTCAGAACTAGGGACCCAGCCTCAATCCCTGAGAGGCAATGATTGCCTATATTGTGTTGGGAGTCCAACGAACTACCCTAAACAACCATTTAAAAAGAGGTTTCTTGTTCCTCATACTAGGGATTTTATTAATATTAGTTTGTGGTTCTTATAGGGAATATTGTCAGCCCAAATGGCTTAACTTTGTTTAAGATAGGTATGTCTGTGTACATACATTTATATGCATTGTATATAATTTTATATAAATAAAAACAGTATCATTTCCTTGCAACTTTAAAAAATGTATCTTTTGAGAATGCCATATATAACAGACATTTAAATGCCATCTTCTTCATATTCAAAGGGTGGAATATAATCCATGTGTTTAGTTAGCCTTAAGCCACAAAGCACAGTGAAGGATTTGTAAGTTTTCTCTATAATTGTAGAAGTTGGTTCTTGCTGTTAGAGAAGATCCATAGTATTCAGTCCATAACACCAGCAAGATAAGAACAGAGTTATTTTTCTTTTTTATCAAATAAGATAGAGCCATAAGCATGACCCTGTGAAAACTATGATAACAGTAGTTGACATTTTCTACCTTTGTGGTTTGGGCAAATGTCTTTTTCTTCTTCATGACAAAAGCTGGGTCTCCTGCTTGGCACAACTGGCAGGTGGTGGAACTATTAATAGCTTTAAGGTCAATGGGAGTGAGCAGTTTAATATGACTGGGGACCCAGGTTCTAGTCTGGTTTTGCTTACTGAACCTAATTCGATCAATTGGTCACACTACAAAAATCTCCATAATTTGCTGTCTCATCACTAAGTCAGAAGCAATGGGGAAAAAAAAAGAAAACAGGAACAAAAACAGCAACAAAAACAAAACAACCACCAACAACAAAAATTTAGCCTTAAATATTTTGAATAAAAATAATTCTTTTTACTCATGTTGATTTATCTCAAGAAATGCCTCACTAACAGAGCTAATGGAAGCTGTTCAATGGGAATCTATTCAGAAATAACACACTTAAAGAATAAAATATTAACCCTTCTTTAGATGGAAGAGTATATGGTAAGATGGCTGTTTGTCCGTGGTCTTAGTTACTGCATGGCATCGATGTCTTTTTTAGCCATGTCTCTTTCGCTCCAGGAATATCATTCTTCCCTGCTGTCAGTAACAAGGATGGCGGCCTATAAAAATTCTCTTGTGCTACGTGGTCTGCCTTTTTACAAGGCAAGCAAGCAAGCAAGCAAGCAAGCAAGCAAGCAAGCAGCAGGAGTTTTGTATATATGCTTGTGGAATCTAGAGGTAGACGGTGGGTGTCTAATAATGTTAATCTCCATCGTCCTTTCTGAAACAGATCCCTTTAATGAATGCAAAGTCTCTGACACATGAAGTTGGCTACCCAGATAATTCTGAAAATCACTAATTTCCAGATGTGCACAAACACAGATGTGCACTCCTGGGAGACTAAAGATCCAAAGTTAGGCCTTCATACATAAACAACAGACATTTTAGAGACTGGACCATCTCCCTAAATACTTCACAGTTTGTTCAAGCATATGCAAACTCAGATGTGGTCTTGTAAGTCTATGTGGACATCATGAAAAATTTGAAAAAAAAATATACCCTAAATTACATGGGGTTAGAGTTAATAATCTACTGCGCAAAGACTCTTGAGAGTTTCTGGTAACCAGCATGTCTGTTATCCTGCTCAACTTCACTGCTTCACAATTTCACCATACAGCACAGATATTTTGCTTAGACTTACATGCTATACCCGAAACCAAGGCTAACAAAAGCTGCCAAGATGTCTGGTCAGACTCCAGGCAGCTGCATCATGGGAATCGCTATGTCTTAATATAAGCAAATCCTGCTATGATTATGATTATTGATAAATAGATAGAAAAATAGATAAGTCAGACAGATAGATAGATAGATAGATAGATAGATAGATAGATAGATAGATAGATAGATAGAGTTATCAAAGAGTCCTCTATAACAGGTTGGAGCGATTCCTCTAATCATAGATTCAACTGTTGCTCCTCCACAAGACCCAAAGTCAGTTCCCAGCACTCATACCTAGAAATTGTTTTCTGACACCACTTTCTGGCCTCTTTGTTTGCCTGCACTCAGATACCTGTAACCACTCTCCACAAATGTTCATTTAAAACGATAGTCTGCTGTAGGACTCTTTTCATTTTATTTTCTGAAAAATATTTTAATTAAATTCTTATTTATATAATCACAATGTATTCACTTTGTATCCCAGCTGTAGCTCCCTCCCTCCCGCCTCACAGCCCCATCCTTCTTCCCTCCTTTCCTCTTATGCCCCTCTCCAAGTCCCCAGAATGGGGAGGTCCTCCTCCCCTTCCATCTGAACCTAGCCTATTCAGTCTCATCAGAACTGGCTGCATTGTCCTCTGTGGCTTCTCAAGGCTGCTCCCCCATCAGGGAGAGGCTGTCAAAGAGCTAGGCACTGAATTCTTGTCAGAGATGGTCATTGTTCTGCTTACTAGGGAACCCACTTGGAGACTGAGTTGCCATGGGCTACATCTGTTCAGGGGTTCTAGGTTATATCCATACATGGTCCCTGGTTGGAAAAACAGTCTCATAGAGGGCCCCCGTGCTCTGATATATTTGGTCCTTGTAGAGCTCCTGTCCTCCCCAGGTCATATTAATTCCCCTTTTTATCATATGATTCCCTGCACTCTGCTGAAGGTTTTGTTATACTATTCTCAATCATAGCATTCTAATCTGTATTTCTACCAGCTGAAAACAAAGAATCATTTTTTCTCTAGGCCATGACTGATTTTTGTCTTTTTGATAATAACTATTCAGCCTCTTCCCTAGAGTCCTCCTTGTTGTTTACCTTCTTTACATTTATAGATTTTATTATGTTTATCCTGCATTATATGGCTAATTCCACTTACAAGTTTGGGTATATACCATTTGTGTCTTTCTGTTTCTTGGTTACCTCACTCAGGATGATCTTTTTTAGTTCCCACAATTTACCCCCCAAATTTCATGATTTCCTTGTTTTTAATTGCTGACTAGTATTCCATTGTGTAAATGCACCACAATTTCTGTATCCATTTTTTCAGTAGAGGGATATCTAGGTTGTTTTCAGATTCTGGCTATTACAAATAAAGCTGCTATGAACATAGCTGAACAAATGTCCTTATTGAATGGTGGCTCATATTTTGTGTATATGCACAGGAGTGGTATAGCTGGATTTTGAGACATAACTACTCCTAATTTTCTGAGAAAGTGTCACATTGATTTCCAAAATGGTTGTACAAGGTTACATTCCCACCAGCAATAGAAGAGGGTTCCCCTTTCTACAACTCTCCAGCATACATCATCCCCCTTGAGATTTTTACTTTAGCCATTCTGATAGATGTGACATGGAATCTCATGATTGTTTTGCTTTGCATTTCCTAGGTGACTAGTGATATTGAGCATTTCTTTAAGTGTTTCTCTGCCACTCAATATTCTTCTATTGAGAATTCTCTGTTCAGCTCTGTACCCCATTTTTAAATTGGATTGCTTGGTTTGTTACTGTTTAACATCATGAGTTATTTATAAATTCTGGGTATTAGCCCTCTGTCAGATGTAGGGTTGATGAAGATCTTTTTCCAGTCCACAGGCTGTCATTTTGTTCTGATGACAGTATCCCTCAAAGGAGTAATGGATACAGAAAGTGCGGTACATTTACACAAAGGAATACTATTCAGCAATTAAAAACAAGGAAATCATGAAATTTGCAGGCAAATTAGAAAAGATCATCCTGAGTGAGGTATCCCAGAAGCAGAAAGACACATATGGTATATACTCACTTATAATTGGATATTAGCTTTGTAGTATAGAAGAAACATACTAAAATCTATAGTCCTAAAGAAGGTAAACAAAAGGAGGACCCTAGAGAAGAGGCTCAAACCTCAGTCAGAAGGGCAAACAGGATAGACATCAGAAATAGTAGAAGACAAGGAAGAGGACAAGAGCCTTCCACATGGGGCCTCTGAAAGACTCTACCCACCAGGGTACTGAAAGAAATACTGAGATTCACAGGCAATTTTGTGTAGAGTGCAGAATACCTTATGGAAGAAGATGGAGCTAGAAAGACCTGGAGGGGACAGGAAATCCACAAGGAGACAAACAGAGCCAAAAATCCTTGGCCTGGGGGTGGGGGGGATTTCAGCCACTGATATTCCAAACAACGACCATGCATTAAGAGGATCTAGATCCTCTGCTCAGAGGAAGTCCATAGAATGCTCAGTTTCCAACTGGGTTCCCACATAAGTGGATCAGGGACTGTCCCTGACTTGAATTCATTGGCTGGCTCTTTGAGCACATCCCCCTGAAGGATGCAGTCTTGCCATGCTACAGAGGAAGATGCTGAAGCCAGCCCTGATGAGACGTGATTGGCTGGGGTCAGATAGAAGAAGAGAAGGGCCTCCATTATTAGAGGACTAGGGAAAGGGACTAGGGGAGAAGAGGGAAGGTAGGTGGGACTAGGAGGTGATGAGGGAGTTAGCTACAGTGGAGACACAAGGTGAATGAAGTGTAATTAATTAATTAATATATTTTCAACTAAAAAATAAAAAACAGCAACAAAAAAGATAATAACTATTCTTATTTTTGTAAATTATTATATTTTTCCTTATGGTTTGTGGACACTTTTTTCCAAATATCTGTTGGTGATTTAAATCTCTTACTTTGTAATATGTTTTCCCATCATTGGACCATTTTTAATTGGATGTGCATATGTATATGTGTATATCTATGTATATTACACATTTAACAAAATGACTTTCAACAATGAAAACAGAGTATCCTTGTTTGGCAATTATGTGCATGGATTTGGCAATTTTTCTTGATGAAATTAGATAGTCCCAGAACAAAAGGCAATGCATTATTCTTACAATAATTAGAAGGTACAAAATAAGCAATAGACGAGAAGGAACATGATGGGAGCCTACCACAGAAGTCCTATGAAACACTCAGCCCAGCAAAGAATCAAAGCAAATGTGCAGACTCACAACCAAACTTTTTACAGAGCAGGGGGAGTCATTTGGAAGAAGGGGAATAGAGAACGACCTGGAGGATAAAGGAGCCACACAAGGCAACCAAAAAAAGCAAAAATAAATAAATAAATAAATAAATAAATAAATAAATAAATAAAAATGCTGGTCCCAGAGGGGACTGCAGAGATTGATGAATCAACCAAGACCATTCATAGAGAAGACCTAGATCCCCTAATCAGATGTAGCACATAGAAGGCTATATTATATGGTGAATATACACTTATAAGTGTGTATATATACCTTGCGTGTCTTTCTGCTTCTGGGATACCTCACTCAGTATGATCTTTTCTACTTCCATCCATTTGCCTGCAAATGTCATGATTTTCCTGTTTGTAATAGCTGAGTAGTATTCCATTGTGTATTTGTACCACAATTTCTGTATCAATTCTTCTGTTCAGGGACATCAAGGTTGTTTCCAGTTTCTGGCTATTACAAATATATGCACTGTGAACATAGCTGTATGTTGGACCATCTTTTGCGTATATGCAAAGGAGTGGTATAGCTGGGCCTTGAGATAGAAGTATTCCAAATATTCTGAGATAGTACCAGATTCATTTCCAAAGAAATTGAACAATTTTGCACTCCCAACAGCAGTGGAGTAGAGTTCCCTTTCTCCACATCTTCACCAGCATGTGCTATCATTTGAGTTTTTAATTTTAGACATTCTGACTGGCTAAATAGAATCTTACAATCATTTTGATTTGCATTTCTCTGATGTCTAAGAACACTGAGCAAGTCTTTAAGTGATTCTTAGCCATTCAAGATTCCTCTGTTGTGAATTCTTGATTTAGCTCTGTACCCCCTTTTTAATGGATTATTTGATCTATTGATGTTTAATTTCTTAACTTCTTCTTATATTTTGGATTTAGCCTTTTGTTTGATATAGGGTTGATGAATATCTTTTCCCAATAGGTAGGCTTCAGTTTTGTTCTCTTGACAGTGTCCTCTGACTTAAAGAAGCTTCTCAGTTTCCTGAGATTCAATTTTTTAATTGTTGATCTCAGAACTGGTGCTGTCAGTGTTCTGTTCATGAAGTTGTTTCCTATGCCAATGAGTTTCAGACTTTTCCACACTTTGCCTTCTAATAGATTTAGAGTATCTGGTTTTATGTCAAGGTCTTGATCTACTTGGATCTGCGTTTTGTGTAGGTTGATAAATATGGGTCTTTTCACATTTTTCTACATGCAGACATCTAGTTTGACAAGCACTGGCACCATTTGTTGAAGATACTTTATTTTTTCCATGGATTGTTTTGGCTTCTTTATTGAAACCAAGTGTCCTTAGGAGTGTGGGTTTATTTCTCAGTCTTCAATTCAGTTCCATTGACCTGAGAGACCAAAGAATTAAAAATCAGTGGGTATTGTTTTAAAGTTTAAAGCACAAGACTGAACAAAGCTCAGACAGGTGGAGACTTGTCCGGCCACCTGCAGGGAAGAATTAGCCTCAATACCCTGATGCGAAGATCTAGCCTTACTGCATTCTTTTCCTTCCCACTAGAGATACAGTTTCTAGGAAACTGGCCCCTCTACTCTAGGGCAGCCAAACAAGGGAAGCTAGACCATTAATAGTTTTGGGGGCCTTCCTACAGGCAATCAGTTCAAAATGCAACATCATCTTTTGTGTTTCGACCAATAGATGCTTACCAGGCAGGAATTTCCCTGCTTTGGGCATGCTGTAAGGGAACAAACTCTTTAAATCACCCAACTAACCTGAGCACAATGCTCTTGGCTCTCACTGCTTTGGCAGTGTAGGTTTGTTGGACCAAGCTGTAGTTTGTAATAAAAAGATCCTCATGTGTTTTGCAACAGACTTGACTCCTGGCAGTGGTCTTTTAGGGTCTCGCAAATTGCCATCTATAAATGTCTGTTTCGATGCCAATACCATGCACTTTGTATTACTATTACTCAGTAGCATAACTTGAAATCAGGGAAGTTGATAACTCCAGCAGTTCTTTTAAAAGAACTCTAAAAGAATTATTTTGGCTATCCTGGGTCTTTTATTTTTTCAATATGAAGTTTATGTTTGCTCTTAAGATGTCTGTAAAGAATTGTGTTGGAATGTTGATGGGAAGTGCACTGAACCTGCTGATGGCTTTTGGCAGGATGGCCATTTTTCCTATGTTAATCCTACTGATCCAAGAACATGGGGAATCTTTCATCTTTTAAAATCTTAAATTTCTTTCTTTAAAGACTTGAAGTTCTGGATCCTTTCTTCAACTGAGGGGCATCTGGGTTGTTTCCAGGTTCTGGCTATTACAAATAAAGCTGTTACAAACATGGTTGAGCAAATGTTCTTATTGTATACTTGAGTGTCTTTTGGATATATGCCTAGGAGTGGTGTAGCTGGATCTTGAGGAAGCTCTATTCTTAATTATCTGAGAAAGTGACAGAATGATTTCCAAAGTGGTTGTACAAGTATACATTCCCACCAGCAGTGGAGGAGGGTTCCTCTTTCTCCACATCCTCTCCAGCATGTGTTGTCACTTGAGTTTTGATCTTAGCCATTCTGCTGGGTGTAAGGTGAAATCTCAGGGTCGTTTCAATTTGTATTTCCCTGATGACCAAGGACATTGAACATTTCTTTAAGTGTTTCTCTGCCATTCGATATTCCTTTATTGAGAATTCTGTTTAGCTCTGTACCCTATTTTTTAATTGTATTACTTAATTTGTTGCTGTTTAACTTCTTGAGTTCTTTATAAATTCTGGATATTAGTCCTCTGTCAGATATAGGGTTGGTGAAGATCCTTTCCCAAGCTGTAGACAGTCGTTTTGTTTTGACTACAGTGTTCTTTGCTTTACAGAAGCTTTTCAGTTTCATGGGGTTCCATTTATTGATTGTTGATCTTAGAGCTTGTGCTGTTGGTGTTCTGTTCAGGAAGTTGTCTCCTGTGCCAATGAGTTCAAGGCTTTTCCCCACTTCTCCTTCTAACAGGTTTTGTGTGTCTGGTTTTATGTTGAGGTCTTTGATTCACTTGGGCTTTAGTTTTGTGCAGGGTGATAACTGTAGTAAATCTACACAATGGAATATTACTCAGCAATAAAAAACAAGGAAATCATGGAATTTGCAGGTAGGTCAATGATGGGAACTGGAAAAGATCATCCTGAATGAGGTATCCCAGATGCAGAAAGACACACAGGGTATATACTCATAAGTAGATATTAGACATATAATATAGGATAAACATACTAAAATCTGTAAACCTAAAGAAACTAATCCAGAGGGAGAACTCTGGATAAGTTGCTCAATCCCCATTCAGAAAGACAAAGAGGATGGACATCAGAGGAAGGAGAAAACAGGGAATAGAGCTTTTGAAAGGCTCTACCCTGTGGGGTATCTAGGCAGATGCTGAAACTCATAGCCTTGGGCAGAGTGCGATCTTATGAAAAAAGTGGGAGATAGTAAGACGTGGAGAGGACAGAAGCTCCCCAAGGAGAGCAACAGATCCAAAAAGTCTAGGCACAGAGGTCTTTTCTGAGACTGATTCTACACAAGGACCACTCATGGAAATGGCCTGGAACCCCTGTACAGATATAGCCCATGGCAGTTCAGTGTCCAAGTGGGTTCCCTAGTAATGGGAACAGGGACTGTCTCTGACATGAACTTAGTGGCTGGCTCTTTGATCACCATCCCCCGAGCAGGGAGCAGCCTTGCCAGGCCACAGAGGAAGATAATGCAGCCAGTCCTGATGAGACCTGATAGACTAGGATCAAAGGGAAGGGGAGGAGGTCCTCCCCTATCAGGAGACCTGGAAAGGGGCATGGATGAGGAAGAGGTAGGGAGGGTGGGCTTGGGAGAGGAGGAGGAAGGGAGCTACAGGGGGATACAAAGTGAATAAACTGTAATTAATAAAAATAAAAATAAATTAAAAAGAAAAGACATGAAGTTCTTGTCATACAGGTCTTTCACTTGCTCGATAAGAGTTACATCAAGTTATTTTATATTATTTTTGGCTATTGTGAAGGTTGTTTTTCTCCTAATTTCTTTCTCGGCCCTTTTGTTGCTTGTTCAAAGAAGGGCTACTGAGTTTTTTGATTTTTTTTTTTTTAATTTTTGTTTCTAGACACTTTGCTGAAGGTAAACACCTTCAGCTGTAGGAGTTCTCTGGTAGAATCTTGGGAGTCACTTATGTATACTATCATATTATCTGTAAATAGTGATACTTTGACTTCTCTTCCAATTTGTATTCCCTTGATTTCCTTTACTTGTCTTATTGCTCTAGCTAGAACTTCTAGTACTATACTGAAGATATTTGGTGAGAGTTGGCAGCCTTGTCTTGTCCATGACTTTAGTAGGAATGCTTTATTTTTTTTTTTCTCTCCATTAAACCTGAATGCTAATATCCCCTGAAGGGTTACAGAAGGCTATAAACTGCCCTGAGAGTGTTTAGTACCCAACGCAGGTTCTCTGTAAAAGTAGTTTTAGGGTCCTAGAATCTCTGAAGAAAGACAACAGACTCAAGTGATATGCAAAAGCAAGAGTGTTTATTCTGCAGAAAATTTCCAGCAAGCTGGGGCCACCATTCCTTAGAATGGGACCACAAAGCAGGCATGCAGGCTCTATTTAAATGCGATTAAGGGGATTTCCAGAAGGAGTCAGGTGACCTTTCTTTTAATTGGTTGATAGTGACTGAGGAAGTGTGTGTCTCCGGGGTCAGGAGTAGGATTTCTTAAACGTTTAGGAACTTTCCAGAGGTGCTAAGAACTTTTCCTCAGGTTTGCTGAATCATTATACTCATCTCAAGCCCATGTGAGAACTTTTAAGCGGACTGACTTCCTTCCAGCTGTGGTTTTTCCAGAAACTCTTTTTCTCTTATTCTGAGAAACAGAAACTCAGGTCTAGTTAGGCAAAGTTGAAAATGAAGCCTGTCATGGACTCAGATTAGCCAAACAGACTGGGGCCTTCTAGGGGTCTCTCAGGGCTTTGGGGTTATTAGACCTCTCGGCGGCAAATGTTCTTTAAACATGTTTTTTGTTTTAATCCTAGGTGTGGCATGTGGGACTGACTCGCATCATGCAGGCTTTTAGAAGAACTCCTTGCCAGCTGCAGATAGTTTAAATCTGAGGACTCTGGAGAGAGAATAAATGCCAGAGTGCAGAGAGTGTGGAGGAGCTCACAGAAAGAACATGTCTGCTGCTTCCCCCTGTGGCTCCTTGCTGTTGATGCAGTGAGACAAGAAATTGGAGATCTCCTGAGACAAGAATTGGACTGGCTCCAACAAGTCTGTTGACCCTAACCAGCAGGAAACAGCTAAGAGAACTGTGACCCCTCTCCCACTAACCCTTTCTCTCTTTTATCTGGTGTTGGGGTGTTGGAAGGGATTGGGGTGGAGTAAGAATAAAGAGATATAGAAAATGTAAATAAAAGAGTTTTGAGAAAACTACACCAACTGTTTCTCTCCATTTAACTTGAAGGCTTAATATCCCCTGGAGTTACAGAATTATAAACTGCCATGTGGATGCTGAGTACTAAACACAAGTTCTCTGTAAAGACAGCAAGTGTTCTTATGTGCTGAGCGATTTCTTCAGTCCCAGAATTTGGTTTGTTAATTATGTGAAATGAAGATAAGGACTAGTATATGCTAAACAAGCACTTTAATAAATTCCAGACTCTTTTTGTATTCAGTGTGTTTCATTAAAATTTTAAAAATCTAAGAAATTATAAATGCTCCTGCAGATTGTATTATGTTAGAAGCACTGGAAAAATAGATGTTATTTATGATAGTATTTTCAGTATAAATTTTTCTATTGTTTTTAAAAACTTATGTGTATCTACTGATCAATATGATAGACAAAAAGTGATTTGTAAAAAAACTTCTTTTGATTTTCTATTTAATTAGGTATAGCAGAATAGCTTATGACTTCCACCTCATTGCTTTTTTTAAACAAAAGGATTTGGTAGCTAACATTCTAGTGAGTGTTTGATATTGATCACTTCCATTGTATCCTTGGTAGTAAATTAACTTCTTCTTGAATTTCTTTTTAAAAACCCCTTCTCAAACTGTCTAGTTTCAATCAATACATCAGCCTTTTCTGTCCAGACATCAGAAAGGAAATTAAATCAAATTATAATTTATAAAAGATGAAAAAATAATGGTTATAAATATATAGACCAATTATGGTGAAAGGATGGAGTTGAATTTCCTTATTACAGTACGCATTTCTGAGCTCATTTAATATTTTCATGTAAGTTTGTTCATCATTGAATAGGATTCAGTACATTTCTTAAGAAATGAAGCGTCTTGAAGAAGGCACTCACTCGGTTACGTATGCTGTGAGACTATGTGCACATGTGCACAAGTTTCAGCAGTTAGATTGTCCTTGGTTCAGTTATCAGAATCAATAAACAAAATTGCCTCCCTGAAGCCACAATTCTGAACTAACAAAAATGAACAGACACAAAAGCCAATATGTATACAATTAACATGTTTTTCATGATGTCTGGGAATTATTTTTCTATGTTTGTATATTTGACTAAGAAAATTCCATCACTCTTCATATCAGTTCAATTTATGTGAAGAATATCAAATAATCATATTAAGTATCTTAATTTGGGACTTATTTGGTTTGTTCATAATTTCAGACTTGTAGAAAAGTTGTAAAGTACAACAAAATAACTGAAGCACACCCAAATTTTTCTTAGCTCAAGCAATGCCTTAGTATTGTGCAGCATCTGGAGTTGTCTCATTAATCACACTTTTTTACAGCTATCTTTGTTCACTGGGAATATTTGCAATATTGGTTTGGAGGTGATTTGGTATGGTCAAAGAACATATTTCAGAAATTAAACCTTCAGTTCATGTAGTCAAGTCACCATATATATGTCGGTTAAGTGTAAAACAATCACAATTCTTAGATAGGTCCACTATTCACATGTCATATTAGTCAGTTAAAACAAGAGACCATAAAACAGTGCATAATAGAACAAAGCAATAAATGGAGTTTTAAGTTACGTATCTTAAAACTAGCAATGAGAAACTTTGAAAGAAAACAAATCTCGAATACATGACCTAAAAGTGCTTAACAAGCTGTTAAAATGTAGAAGATGGCACTTAAAATTAAAGGATGGTATGACAATTTATGTGAGAAAGAGCTGGAACAGCAGAGCCTCCCCCAGCTCCTAGCCATCCCAGCATGGCAAAGAACTGGCCTTGAGAAGATGAGAGATTAGTAAAACAGTATGCATCCTGGCAATATATGCTTATGACAGGGAAATATTTTTCTCAGTGTCTACAGTGAAATTTAAGCATTCCAGTTAAAGTATTTGTAGGAAGATAAATGGGTATCTTTCCATGGACCTAAACCTTCTAGAAGATATAGAAAATGGCTAAAAGGGCTTAAGATTTCCAATGAAAGAATTAAAATATCTTACCTTAAATGAAGCTCACAAAAGACAAATCTCAACTTTATTCAAGAATACAAGTGCTAAGGATTTCAGTTTTAAGTATTACAAAGTCAATATATGAGCAGAAATCTGAATTAATTCTTTAGTTGATAGGAAATAGGAACAAATTTAAAAACTGAAGGACTTTAGAGAAATGAACAGTAAACACCATTAGTAATATACTTTGATGAGAAAATATGGATTCTTCTAAGAAATGCCATAAGAACTGAAATGAATAGTAAGACAGCTCACCAGCCTCTGTAAAAACATGGCTTGACAAAGGAAACAAGAAATAGAAATGAACAAAATAGAAAGCTATACAAAAATGTCAGAATGTGAGCAGAAAAAAAAAAAACCTAAGAGATTAATTATAAAACATTTTAAATAGATTAGACACCAGCATAAAATAATGGAAAATATGGAGAGAACAGATATTAATTTATTTAACTTATCTGGGAAAATCTCCAAGTAATATCCCAAAGTACCAAGTGTACTGTATGGCTAAAACAAGTGCTATGACAGTATCTCACCCAGAGACACAAATTCTTCAAACAGGATGCTTTTTCAGTTACCTAAAAATATCTTACCAGTTATCTGAAAATGATATTATATTTTTATGTTAATTATAGTTTTGTATCCCAGATGTAACCCCCTTTCTCATTCCTTCCCAATCTTACCCTCCCTCCCTCTCTCATCTTCTCCTATGCCCCTCACCAAGTCCACTGATAAGGGAAGTCCTTCTCTCCTCCCTCTGACCCTAGACTATAAGGTCTCATCAGTACTGGCTGTATTGTCCTCCTCTGTGGCCTGTCAAGGCTGCTAGCCCCTCAGAGGGTGGTAGTCAAAGAGCCAGCCACTGAGTTCATGTCAGAGACAGTCCCTGTTCCCCTTACTAGGAAAGCCACTTGGATACTGAGCTGCAATGGTCTGAGCAGGGGTTCTAGGTTATATCCATGAATGGATGTTGGTTGGAGTATCAGTCTCAGAAAAGACCCCTGTGCCCAGATTTTTTGGTTCTGTTGCTCTCCTTGTGGAGCTCCTGTCCTCTCCAGGTCTTATTATCTCCCCCTTCTTCCATAAGTTTCCCTGCACTTTGTCCAAAATTTGGTTATGAGCCTCAGCATCTGCTTTGATGCACTGCTGGGAAGAGTCTTTCAGAGGCCCTCTGTGGTCGGTTCCTGTCCTGTTTCCTGTTTTCTCCTTCTTCCATTGTCCATCGCGATTGTCTTTCTGAGAGAGGATTGATGCTCTTACCAAGAGTCCTCCTTCTTCCTTAGCTCTTTAGGTGTACAGATTTTAGTATGTTTATCCTATATTATATGTCTCATAATCACTTAAAAGTGAGTTTATACCATATCTTTCTGCTTCTGGGATACCTCACTCAGGACGATCGTTTTTACTTCCCACCATTTGCAGTATTTTTGAAAGAGACACTTTGGAAGGAATTTAATTAGTAGTAGAGAAATTCTTTATATATGGGTTGATATGCTTAATTACATTATTTAAATATGTTCCAATTCCTCACTAACAAGCTTCATACAATTGACAAATAGATGAGTTCAAGATTTGAGAGCTCATGGTGATACTCACAGAATTCTCATTCCACAGTGCAAACTTTATAGCATGATGACCAAAACATATGGTCGTTATGCTATATGATGATTTTTTTTTTCAGGGGATGATGTTTTCTTCTGTGTACCATTTGAAGACAAGGTCAAATTGCTACTTAGTTTTAAATTTCAAGGTCCGTTGTAAAACAAAACAAAACACATTTTCATATTATTGGACTCTGTTGCCTCAGGATTTTATTATCAAATATGGTAACATTTGAGAGTTTTAGCAAAATTTTTAATAACTTTGCAACTGAAATAGCAGATCATGCTGTAATGTGGTGATTGGTTGATAGAATGCCTCTATTAAGAATTATATTTATGTATTTATTATTACTATTTATTCAGTTTGTATCTTGGATGTAGCTCTCCCCTCCCTCGTCTTCACCCAGTCCAACCCATCCTCCCTCTTCTCCCGTTATGCCCCAATCCTACACCACTGATAGGGGAGAACTTACTCCCCTTCTATCTGACACTAGCCTATCAGGTCTCATCAGGACTGGCTTCATCATCTGCCGGGAGCCAAAGCTATCTACTGAAGCCAAAATCAATTAGTGAGCCAAAGCTATCTAGTGGAGACAAAGGTACTTACTGAAGCCAAAGCCAAGTAGTGAGCAAAGGTAATTTTTTAGTGGTGACCTAAAGCTATTTAGTGAAAGAGTTATCTAAGACCCTAAATCGTGGGTGATAGATTGTGAGGACATCCATTTGTTAGAGCATCTGTGACATATCTTAAGAAAACATCCTTATGGTATCTTGCAGGTACAATATTTAACCCATGAAAGCACTCTTCCTATCTCCTGCAGCAGTCAATTGACCTTCCCCCCTTTCCTGACTTCTCCCTATATAAGTTGGGTCAAAATTTCTAATAAAAGAGGCCTTGATCAGACAAACAGACTTGGCTCCATTTCTTGCATCTCTTGTTTCTTCCTTTCCCCATTCCTTCCACTCTGCTCCTTAGGAATCCCGTTGAAGTCCCGAGGGTCGGGACAATCATCTTCCTTGTAGCCTGGCAAGGCTGCACACCCCAGGAAGAGGTGATCAAAAGCCAACCACTGAGTCCAGCTCAGAGACAGCTTCTGCTCCCCTTATTAGGGCACCCACTTGAAGCTGAGCTACCATGTGCTCCATCTGAACAAGGGCTCTAGGTTCTTTCCATGCATGGTCCTTGGTTGGAGAATCAGTCTCTGCAGGCTCCCCTGAGCCCAGGTGTTCTGCTTTGTTGGTCTTTTATAAGTTGCCTAGGTCATGGTTTCTGTTATTATAGAAAAGTTTCTAAGACAAAAGTTACTACCTTTGGACTCAGAAAATCCTCTTCATATGAACTAATTGAATCTTTATATAGGATTGAAGAGTGTCAATGGGTATTTAACACTTATCAGGAAAAGTTAATGTTACCATCAGCCGTTCCTTTGCCCAATACCCTGAAGTCCTTCTAATTACAGATCAAGGAGAAGTGTTAGGGGAGATCATTCAGATAAAAGAATTCCCCCCTTATTTCTCTAAACAGTCAGCACTGACAACCAGACATTGGTTACCCTGCCTTGGAACATGAGCCACTTGTAATATAATGCAAGAGAGAAAAAAGTTTACTCTAGGGCAGGTTTATAGTGGTGTTTTTATCTCATTATTTCTAAACACATACATAACAAAAAAGAGAGTACTGGACAGCAGCATCTCCAATAGTAAAATATCAAGCCATTTTGCTAACATTCCAATGATATTTTTGTGAAGGGTCACAACTCTGATCTAACTTCTGGTGACAATAATAGAAACCTCTCGAGTATGGTACCTAACATCTTAGAATTTTCATGCAAGATGTTTCAGCAGACTAGATTTCTCAGATCAGCCGCTGAAGGTTTTTTACTAGGGACTCTGCACCTATGCAAGACAGACTGCTACTTCACTGTGTGGGGTCTGATGATGCAAATGAGGTAATAGAACTCTTTCTATCCTTGAGAGATGGTTCAGGGGTAAAATTATTGCTGTGCAAGCATGAGGTACTGAGATAAGAACTCCAGCATCCACACAAAAGCTGGGCAGAGAGGCATATGCTTGCATATCGAGCACTGAGGGTGAAGGGAGCTGGGGCATCTGGGCTCATGAGACAGTTGAGATGGTGAGCTCCAGTAGAGTGAAAGATGCCTCCAAACAGGGTGAACAGTGACAGAGATGATATCTGGCATCAACCCTTGGCCCCTATGTGCGTACACATGCATATTCTGCACATCCAGGCACAATAGTAAACAAGCTAACAAATAAACAAATTCATTCTCTCATAACTGGCACATCTGCAGAAAAAGCTGAGTTAATTGTACTCACTGAAGCTTGAAATTGTAAGTAGCAGAACAAATCAGCATCCACACTGATTCCAAATATGCCCTCAAGATCATGCATGGTGCCCTTTGGAAAGAATTAACCTTAGGAGAGACAAAAACCTAAACCGCCTATTGAAAACATTAATCCTGCATGAGGAAGTCACCTTATCAGTGCAAACAGCAACTGTGCAAGAGCACCAAAATACTGACTTCCACAGTGAATCAAAGAGGAGACAGGGCTGTAAAACCACGAAAGGGATGTGACTAATTGAGTCTGACACCTTACTTGAACTTCTCTAAATTCCATGAAGCAGGGATCTGGAATGAGTCCAAGAATGTGATCTTAACATGAATCCTAATTTGTTGTGGAATCTTAATGGGCATATGCGATTTTACTCCTGCCACTCTGGTGCCCTCAATTTTTATGCATTAATATGCAGCAACCCATCATGAAAGACATACATTAATAGATCTAATATGACACTCCTTAAAAGTGTCACACTGTAAAAGACTGTTCAAGAAACTGCACAAGGCTGTCATTTGTGAGCAAATAAATAATTTCAAGACTAAAGGCAACATGCCTCAGAAGTAAATAAAATAACAGTATATATACATTTGAAGACTGGCAGATAAACTTCACTTGGATATGTAAAACAGTTGGTAATTTTATTCACATTTGTGGAAAATGTTCATTTTATTCTACATAGAGTAATATCCTATTAGGATGGAAGCAACAATAGACGACATTAAATTATTGTTAAAGGAAATTATTGTTATGTTTTCATTATAGTGCTGCTAGAGGAAGATTAGTAGCCTTGGGTTCTAATGAGGAAGGGCCTCTTTCTTCATATCTACTTCTAGATCTAAATAAAAACATGACATTTTGACCTGCTTTAAGGATTAGAATATTAGGTAATCTTGTTTCCTCCCCTAAGAATTAGCTAATCTGTGTCTGTCAACCACTTGGCCAGAAGACCATTCCTCAAGAAACTCAGAGTCCCTTAAAAGCCATACAAACATTGGAAGAATCTTTATGACTTTACTGAGATCATGTATGTATTCTTACACCAGCCCCACGGAGCTGGGTATGGAGCCTCCATTGTATGGCTGCCCACTTCTCTGGCTTACTTCCTTCTTTCTGCCCCTTTTGCTTTCAATGAGTGGCCAAAATCTCGAGTGTGTTCTCCCTAACACTCGCATCTCTCACTCTTTCTGTCTGAAATGGCACCAGTGTCATCATGCAGCTGTTTGCTGATCTTCATTAGTGAACCAGACTGCTTTCATTGCTTCCAAATGGAAAGTCAGGGCCCTTTCTCTTCTTTGTCATCACCATTTTAGTAGCAGCTGTTGATTTACATATTGCCTGTTCTATTGTTTTTCTCTCAAACTCTAATAAAATCACCCTTGAGCTTTCTCTGCATCTATTTTTTAACTCTTTATTAAGAAAACTAAGGACCCTTAGTGCTAAGTTTTGAATTTCTTTAGTAACAGTTCATTTAAAAAGAAAAACAAAACAACTTGTACTTCTGAGACTATGCAAAAAATATATTGCAAATAATTTAGAAGTTATACTAATCAGGGAGATCCGAATTCATAGGGAAAATGAAAAAAGCCAAATGATTTCTTAAAATAGAATAATAGCAAGAACTAATACAGAGACACAGAACTGGATGATGTGAAGAGATTGAGAGACTTTGGAATATTCTTTTTTAGACAGAATGTCTTCATCAAATCCTCCTTCTCAGAGTTCAGGGAAGTCTTCTGAAGAGTAAGCACAAAGATTATAAGAATCAGAGAAGATGGATGACACTAATGAAACCATGTCTTCCACAGAAGCAGGACTGACATACATATAAACTGTCATAGCCCTTGGCAGCATGCACATGGCCTATACTGGTTCAAGCTGGATAGAGTCCCATTACTGAGAGGGGCCACTAGACATGATCTCTCACCTTTAACTCAGGAGCTCTTCACAACTAACAAAAGAAATTTTAGTTTCTCCAGTGGAGTCCCAATGAGTACACAAACCACACTTAAAGGCAGGCTCCAAGCACAGCTGTAGATGGCCAACAAAAGAGGAACTTAATGGTATGTTTTTTTTAATTGGTTAAAATTTTTTGGTATGGGACATCTTTTCTTGATCTTTTACTTGTATATTATGATTTTCAATTTTGTGTTTTTATAGGTATCCTTTAACTCTCTCTCCCTTTCTCTTTCTCTCTGTGTGTGAGTATATATGTGTGTTTCCTGTGTTATTTTGGGTTTTGTTGCTAATTGTTTATTTTATTTTGATTTGTTTGTTTTATTTGTCTATTGTCTATAGAGAAAAAAACAGTCTTAGAGTTGGAAGAGAAGGAAGGGATAGGATCTGGGTGGAGACGAAGGAGGGAAAGCCCTAATCAAAATGTATTGTAGGAGAAAAAAATATTTTCAATAAGAAATTCAACATCTGAAAAGAAAGAAATAATGTAAAATAAAGATCAACAATTAAATTTACTAGTAAACCATCTGGGACCAGTTTAAGTCTTGCTTTGGTTCTAATTAGGGCTGTTCCTTAAAGCTCACCTCAGCTAAGTAGACTTGCAATTGTGTAGAGAGCCTTTCAGGATTCCTGTCCTTTTGAAATGGGTTTAAGATTAAACAATATATGCAACCACAAAAGTAGGCTTTGCCTACTCTGTAGCAGTTTGATTTCTACAGGTTTACATACTCAACAAATACTCTACTTCACTCCTTTCACTGCAGATCCAAAAGGCTCCCAGAGTATAGAAAACCCAAGAGCAGCACCCATCTGAAAAGTGGAGACATATCACGGTGTCTTTTTAAAAGCTCATACTTCACAGTATCTCACAAAATTAAGTCTTGGATGGATTACTCTAAAAGCAAATGAGCCACCAGAAGACACTGCTGACACTTCTCCATTAACTGTCTTCACTTATACTTGAACACTGAAGGACTTGAAGAATTATCAAAAGTAATAAGAGGTTTACTACTGAAAATGAATCTGTTACCTAAGTACTTATGAGGGGTCATAGCCCATTTATCATACCTTCACTTTTAATTCTGTCTTAGAGTTTCAGGGGCACAAAAGGTTACACATTGTTGGTCCTTAATCTTGCAGATCAGGTAATTTAAAAACACAGCCATGGCTAACATCTGAACTTAAGGTTATGGCATTAGTATTTTTAATCCATCTGGCTTGGATTGAGAATATTTATTTGGCTAGAAAGCATTTTCAAAACACAAATCATTCTTCAGCCTATGATTGGCATTATGATTCTCATAGGAAAATTTAAAAGTTTTGAGCATAAAGGGGTTGCGTACATACCAGATGAGTTTTAAACACCTCTAAAATTTAATACCAAATGGAAGAATAAACCTTTGCTGTGCTGACTGGGAAGTGAAGCTCTTGGTAACGAAGTATAGCTTATCAATAATGATTATGGTACATTTTGTTGACTATGCTGAAATATCAAATTCAATAAATGTGAAGGTCTGCAAATCAGTAGCATGGATCAGAAAGTAATCTTTCTCACATAATGAACATTATCTCAAGGTGATAATGTTACCTATACAAGTGAAGAGACTTGTCTAAGAAATTCTTTTAGAATAATTAACTCTTTTCAAAGTAAAATATAAATTATAATAGATACTAATATAAACTGCTTCAGTGGGAAGATTTGCTCGCAGTAAGGCAATAGCGAAACAACATATACCCAAGAAAGAACATGCATACTTTCATGTTGATACACTGCAGAAACGTTAATCTGTGAGCGTCCAAGATGCTTCGCTGATTCTGCTCTGCAATGCACATGCAGTCTTCGATCAATTGATGTTACATAATGATTCTCATATGAGACTCTAACATTTGAATAGATCTCATAAGCAGAATGTAGATTCTTACCTTTGACAAATTAAGTACTTGCTGTTATGGAAGAAAGGGTGACTTAGTTGGGGTTTCTATTGCTGTGGAAAAACACCACCATTAGGGCAACTCTTACAAAGGAAAACCTTTCACTAGGGCTGGCCTATGGTTCAGTTTGAAGGTTTAGTTCATTATCATGATAGGAGGCATGGCAGCATGCAGGCAGACATGGTGCTTCAGAGGTACCCCTAAGAGACCTACATCTGATTGTCAGGAAGCAGGAAAGAAAGTGAGCCACTGGACCTGGTTTGAGATTCTGAAACCTCAACCTCCAGTGTCATACTTCCTCCAACAAAGCCACACCTATTCCAACAAGGTCACACCTCCGAATCATGTGGCTCCCTAGGAGCCTATGGGGTCCATTCACATTCAAACTACCACAGGAAAAACATTAAGCAAAAACCCTCCCCCACCTCCCTCAGATGTGTTCTTCAGTAACTGAATGCAAAACACCAGCAATTTTCAGAGTTGGTAAAGAAATTAGTCATAATATTTATGACTTACAAGTATGCTTTTCATTAGATCTACCTTTAACTGGCACATTTGGCCTTTACAGAGTCTAGGAGCATTATTTAAAACTTAAGCAGATGACAACATCTGATCCGTACGTATGTATGTATGCATATGTCATGTTTAGACTGGATTAATCAGCTCCCAGAGATTGCAAACATATTCTTCAAAACAACTCAGGTGAAGGGAACCAATTGTCTTTGACCAGGAGGAATGAGGACACACTCCTTTTCTTTCTTGTAATCACAGCAGCTCTCATGCTTATGGCATGAAGGGAATTTAAATTTCTGCTATTCTTTGGATCACTATATTCCACTACAAATAATCACAAAGGATAGGATCTGATGAGCAAATAGTACCTGCTAAGGAAATACCCTAGTAACACTGTGCATGCTTGGATCAGGGTTAAACGGATGGGATTTCTGTCTCTTGTGAGAGCTCTAAAGTTTCTACAGTTCTCTCAACTATGGATTTGTCAGTTCTTAACTGAAGCAAGATACCTTTGATCTGGCTAACGCTAAGATGATGGCGAAGTTGATAAGGACATTTTGCAGATGTTACCAGCAACCTAAACTGCTGTTACAGTGTGTTATCAACTAATTCTTTACCATCAGAGGTTCAATAAGAGACAGATTGAAACATGGCTCTAGAATTGGTTCAGGCTGAGGAAACATGTCCTGTAAACTAGTTCTTTTGAACCAGTATGATGGTAGTCATAAAGCTAAACAAAAAGTACACTCATGTTAGTTATAAAGCTAATCACAAATTACCATGATAAGCAGGTCACAGGGTGTGAGGACTAGGCTGCAACATGTGACTTTCTCTGTGCCATTCTGTACATCATTTTTCACTTCTTTACAGGGTCCTGGTACAGCTATTTGCCTGTGACTGTCAGTCTGCCATCATTAACTGTGGTGTGTTTGACCTAATAGGTTATATGATTTATTATGTGACTTTTCCATGGCCAAGATACTACAGAAAGGAATACTTTAGAAAAATGTGGCATTTCTGTGAAATCTTGCAGCCCTGCTATGATTAATACATCTACAATCAGAAAGCGGTCAGATTCTTAAAATTAAGGGTTAGGTTCACCCCACCAGACCAGTGTATGTATTAGCTTTTTAAGGACATTTGAAGCAAACCCAGTGAGAAACCTCTTCATACCCTTGGACAGCAGGAGGAATGAGAGCCAGAGCAGCAGATACAACGTTGCTTCATGTCTATAATACGATATTTTATGTTTTTAACTTTCTCTCCTTTGGCTCACTGTCCAATTTGGATTTGATTGGGGAGAGGGAGTTTGTAAGTCAGAATGGTTAGATAAATAAAATTTGGAGTTATTCTTCTTGGAGAAAAAAAAGAAAGAAAACTTGATATTGATGGGTAATTAACTAAGGCAAGACATAATTGTGGTGGGTTAAATAAAGATAAACAGTATTTCTCCACCACAAGTTCCAAATCCCATCTCAGTTTTGAATGCAAAGGATGGTAAGATATTAGGTGAACATCAAAGCAAAACTTGATGACATTGAAGAACCTTTGTTACAGTGACGCTGATCTTCTTACTCACCGCTTATTTATGTACTCCTGATTCATTTCAGGAACTAAACTGAATACATTCCACTGGCATAATTTTAGAGCTGTGATCTTTTGGCATCATTAAAGTCAATGTATTATAAATAAATTTAGAGTTACATTTCTAAATCTTATGTATTCTTAACTTATACATTTAATAATAGATGTTTTTACAAAAATGTAGGATAAATGTATTTCTAAGCTCTGTAATCAAGTATAGTAAGAGTAATAGATTTAAATATTATCTTTAATAATCTGCTTTGAGCCAGGCACGTTGGCTCACACCTGTAATCTCACAGCACTCTTGGAGGCAAAGTCAGGCAGATCTCTGTGAGTGCAAGACCAGCCTGGTCTACAAAGTGAGTCCAGGACAGCCACGGCTACACAGAGAAACTTTGTCTCAAAAACATACACACAAACACACACACACACACACTTTGTATATTTATAAATTATATATATATATAATTATATATATACATATATACTATTAAAGAGCTGGCCATTCTTATTTTAAATTAATTATTTAATTACAATTAATTAAGATTATGCAGGCAGAATTAGTCTGCTTCATAACTCTATAATCTTTAAGTGACAGCCTTTACTAGATTTTGAACTTCAGGCTTAGAACTAATGAATAGAACATTGTATTTATTTCTTTGTTTTACAGATTTTACCCAATAATATGATGAGCAAGGAAACTACCTGGGATGTAACAGTAATGGATTGCACATTCAGTTCAGAAACTGGGAAACAGTACATGATTTCTCACCCTAATATTTTGGTGCAAAATATCAGACAGAACAAGGATACTCTCATTTGCACAGTAGAGATTGTATTCCTAGAGGAGTGACAGCAGGCTTTCTGGTTCTACAGATGACAGTTAACCTCAGGTCCCAATGGTATAACAAAATGAGCACCCAAATAAAGTGAACTTGGCATTTTAATCATCCTAAGAACATTCCAGCTATATATGGTACAAAAATTGAAATATACATAGTCTGGTGGAATTCTCGAAGAACTTTTTTCCCTTTTAGAATAAAAGGTTTCAGAAATCAAAGCTGCAGCAGTATCCTTGGAAAAGCAATCTATTATCCACAGGCATGTCATCACTCAGAATCACTTTCAGCCCTGTCACTTCGCCCGACATTCTTGTTGAAGCTAACCCAGCAATAAGCTGCAGAGCTGACATTTATGCTTTTGTCATGATAAGTAGTGTCACAAAAGTAAGCATCCTGTGCCAAAGCACATTATAAAATGTAAAATATATCCAAAGCACCTTCATGCCACCTGATGATGTAACCTAACACACAGAATCTAACCAGACCATCTATTTACAAAATACCTACAATATCAACAATCATGCAAAAAAAAAAAGAAAAAAAAGGAAGGGGAGGGGAGCCAAATGATGGAAATTGGCATTTTTATTTCTTTTAATATTATTTAAAATCTTTAAATGCATCGTTAAAAATCATGTAAAGAATCCATAATATTGGTGGCTTTTCTTCCATTTCATAAGGAAAGTGACTATATATCTCATCATTAATATCATTAGGCATCTTGCAATTATGGGGCATGTATCTCATAGGGAACAAATGACAAACTGGTACTTCAAACATTATTTTAGTACCTTTGCTTTATTTGTTGTGCCCTTTAAATATCTTTCATGTTCTTCCAGGTGTTATTGTTTTTTGTTTGTTTGTTTGTGGATGCAAGCTCTCATTTAGCATGGATTTGCCTTGAACTCCTGATCTCTTCTTGCCTCCATATTCTAAATGCTGGGATTGTACCCCTGTGTCACTGTGCCTGGCTTTTCTCTAAGTGTTTGTTTTGCAGTGCTATTTTTCTCTTACTTTTGAAATTGAAACTCCTTACAAACAGCACTTTTGCAAAAGTCTTCCAGGGGAGAGAACTGTTAGAAAAAAAAAAAAAAGCAGGAGTTTATTTGTATAATACAGAGAAAAAAGGCTGTATTTATATATTTATACTTTGCATTGTAATATTGCTCCACATACAATTTATTGTCATGATTCAAATATATTTAGAAGGTGAAAGCTGATAGCACATTAGTGCCTTCATATGAAAGGACATTTTTCTCTACTCATAGGAATGCATGCTTTATATCCATATATCAAAAAATTCCATTTTTATAAACATCTTCAAAACTGACTATTTTGCAGGCATTGAATCTCCTGAATGTAATAGCTACATTAGGATCAGCGATTTCTTGGATGTAACTGCCCAATCATTTCACAAGAAAAAAAAATCAACAAGAACTAAGTCAGCTTTCCTAAAAGATCACCCAAGCCTTTACAGGTGACACATGACACAAATGATTATTCCAGTGTGGCTGTCAAAAACAGTGAGAACTAATTCTTCTGCTTTCACAAACACAGTGCACTAGTGTGGGAACAGATATTTTCATGATTGACTTTTTTACCATTATTCTTTAGGTAGTTTGATATAATTTTGTCTCAGCCTAGTTGCCAAGTCATCAAGTTAATTATACTTTGTATTAAAGTTTCTGGCAAAAAGAATTTAATTAGACAGGATCCATGATGCAAATTATTATTATTCCATTAATAAGACAGAATAATTCTCAATGTTTTTAAAAGCCTAGTGATACTACTCTAAGATCTAAAATGTTTTACCATGATGAATAGAATGGTACCAGCTATCTAACACTGTAGAAAATGTTTAACAAGTTGTGTAGCTTAGTAAGAGTGTCAACTTTTAACTTAGGGCCTGCATTTGAGGTGAATAATAGGAAAATTTTCTTGGTAAATGTTATCAAAATCAACCTACTCTATATTCCTTGTAGTTATCCTACTACATTTTCAAGAATACTCCATTTTAAATATTTCTTATGCTTTTTAAAATTTATGGGCGTACACCCTTGTGTTTAGGCACACATGTGTGGGTATCTATGAAGTCTGACAGGTCTGCTGAATTGGAGTTACAAATAGCTGTGAGCCATTTAACTTCGTGCTGGGAGCTGAACTCCAGTCCTCTATTAGAGCCACAGGGCGAACTTTCTGTACATCCCTAATAACCCATTTTAACTGTGGTATTTTTCTAACAGAGAAATCAAAAAAAATTTTTCAGGGACATTCTCTGAATTAGAATTTGAAAAAAAAATCATATGCTAGTCCTGTAGTTAAATTTGATTGTATATAGAGTATTTTATATTTTCTAACTGTATTGATAGGATAAACATTTTTATGAACTAGCATTAAATGCTCTAGTATATATTTTATATTATATCCACTGTGAATGTATAGAACTGACACATTTTTGCCTGATTCTCACCATTAAATCCCTTAGCTGTACCTTTACTGTTTCTGATCACATTGCATGAACATCTTAAAAGCATTAGAAACTTCCTAATAAATCATGTTTCACATTCAAATTTATGGACAATCATTCTGTGTTTGACACATTTGTTCTGGATAGTTTGTATGTTAACTTGTCACAGGCTAGAGTCATTTGGGAAGAAAGTCCATCAGTTGAGAGAATGTCACCATAAGAGTTCCAACATACAAACCTGTAAGATACTTCATTGACTGATGACTACCATAGGGGTGCTCAACCCAAAGAGGTTGTATTTGGATGTATAAGAAAGCAGCCTGACTAGAAAAAAAAGTGGGGAATACCCTAGAACTCATTGGTACAGGAGAAAACTTCCTGAAGAGAACACCAACAGCGCAGGCTCTGAGAGCAACAATAAATAAATGGTACCTCATGAAACTGAAAAGCTTCTGCAAATCAAAGGACACTGTCATCAAAACAAAGCGACTGCCTACTGATTGGGAAAGAATTTTCACCAACCCTTTATCTGACAGAGGGCTAATATCCAGTATATACAAAGAACTAAAGAAGCTTAAAAGCAGCAAACCAAGTAATCCACTTAAAAAATGGGGAACAGAGCTAAACAGAGAATTCTC
>REGO01000185.1:734713-744970 GCA_010120015.1 Rhombomys opimus | reverse complement strand
CCCACCCTTCCTTCCCTTTCTGCATGCATGCCACTCCCCAAGTCCACTGATAGGGGAGGTTCTCCTCTCCTTTCTGATCTTAGTCTATCAGTTCACATCAAAAGTGGCTGCATTATCCTCTACTGTGGCCTCGTAAGGCTGCTTCCCCCTCAGGGGGAGGTGATCAAAGAGCAGGCCAATCAGATTATGTCAGAGGCAGTCCCTCTTCTCATTACTATGGAACCCACTTGGACACTGAACTGCCATGGGCTACATCTGTGCAGGGGTTCTAGGTTATCTCCATGAATAATCCTTGGTTGGAGTATGAGTCTCTGGGAAGTTCCCTGTGTTCAAATACAGAAAGCTTCTTAAACAGGAAGATAACAACTACAAACAACTTCAGGATGTTCCAGAAACTGACCACATTTCCCTCCACTCTTCCCCCCAGAGTGAACAGTAAAGCTGCTGAGACTCACAAGCAAGGCTGAAAAGACAACGCTCAGGAGTAACAACTTGCAAAGAAGATTCTTACAACAGACAAGCTGCCTGGAAGAAGCAAATACCTCACGACCTTCCTCAAAAAGTAACATGGAAAAGACACTCTTCAACCTGCTGAGCTGCTTGCAGACTTGTGCAGTGTATTCCAAATCCCCAGTTTTTGTTAGCTGTTACCCTTGTTGCAGTGTGCTTTGGGAATGAAACTATGAGTCATTTCTGCTCCTTAAGTAACCCCTCGCCCATATTCATGTGTGTAACCCCAAACAAAACTCTGTTGAAAAAAGTTGGATTTTGGTAGTGCTCTTAGTTCAGTCTGCTGAGGGTTGCCCATCTGCAGGGAGCAGCTGTGTCTCTTGTGTGCCTCCAGAAAAGGTTTTGCCTCACCATAAGCAGATAAAACAGTGAAGGAGTCATAGGCACCAGAGCAGTGTACTATGAAAATATTGACTCAGATGATGCTTCCATGAGCAGCTGGGTGCTAGCAAACAAAACTCAGTAACAGATATAGAATGCTTCCTTTTAAGTTGCTGATGGATATATCCATGACCACCTCAATCTCCTCAAAAACAAACACAAAACTATTGTCATTGTTCTTGATTTCTTACCACAATTTGATGGTAAACCCTATTGCTGAAGATGCCTCACGCATTTTGATTCTAGGATTTGCAAAAGACCTACTAGGATAATCTGGAAACTTTGTCCCTGATGACTCACTATACTGGTTGCTAGGGTAGAACAGTTGTTTACAGTATTAGCCATATGTAAACTCTGCGAACTACAATAAAGACTGTCTGATAAGACATGATCAACAAAGCAATAAAAGTACGTATAGCTGTCTTACTGCGTTAAAGCCCATTCATCTGGAGGGAATTCATAGCTGAAGAGGTCATAGATGTTGGAAAGTAACAACTTCTACCATCACATAAATTTATGTTCTATTCAACTGGGTTCTAAATAGTGGCTATCCTTATACCCCAAATCAATGCAGCTCTCACCCTTTATCAGAGAAGTTTAACTTTGCATCAGGAAGAGGCTATTAGAGAGAATCATAACAGGTAGATGTGTATGGAATAAATGACTATGGAGTGTCTATTCCCAAATAGAACATGTGGAGCACACCCTCTCCCAAAAAGGTTCAGGAACACCAATGACAAGAGAGAAGACAGATTGTAATAAACAGTCAGAAAGGCTGATGTGAAAGAGAATCTTCTGGATATGAGAGGGATTCGCACCCACAAACCCTCCACAGCTATGATTGCCTGCATAAATCCTGCACAAGGTCAAACCATCCAATGATGGGTAAAGTGTTCATAAGATCTCACGCCTAGTTGAGGAAATACAGTCAGCCCATTGCATCTAGTGTATGGAGAGACAAGTTTTTTGTTTTGTTTTGTGATGGAGAGATAAGGTCAATGTAGCATAACATACATACATATATATCTAAGTATATATGGTAAACATCAATTGAATTCAATAGGTTATAGAAAGATAGATAGATTGATTGATTGATAGATGATAGACATACAGAAAATTAGAAAGATGAGGGTACAGATTTTAGAGAAGGACCTAAAGGGTGGGACTCTGGAAGAGTTGGAAGAGGAGTTATTGGTGAGGGGTAGATAAAATCAAAGTGCATTGTACTCATTTCTGTAACTCTCAAAGTATATAATTATCAAATAAATTAATCTAAAATTTAGAATTAGAGAATCTGAAAAATATATTAAAAAGTGAAGATGACATTAATACAAGAAAGAAGAAATTCAGATTTTCTGATTTGAATAAAACAATCCAAATTTATTCAAGAAGCCGATACCTGAAGCCATGAGATGACAAGGCTCTTTCGAATTAGGTGAGATACGAGACAAAAGAAGTAGAAAAGGAAGAGGACCTAGGTTTTCTATGCTCGATGGAAAAATCTTCACTTCCAGAGATGTTTCACACAGCCATTGGCATTAGGCCTGTAGTCAGCTAATTGACCAGCTCTTGAAAGTTAATAAAACATGGCCTTTGTCTTTGAGAGGGCAGTGTGATTAAAGCACTAGACATAAACCCAAGGCTAAGTCCCTGTGGCACCGAGGTGAGGCTTACTGTCAAATCAGAGGTCTGAAGTAAGGAGAAAACTCAATAAAGGGACAGGGTGAAAACCAGCCCTGTTAAGAGAGAGAAGAAAAAGAAACTTCTGTGCATGCCAGAGACATCCTACAGACTCTGTCTAGATTTTCTTTTTACATTCTTATGTATGTCATATTATCTAAGCAGTTTGTTCATACCCATTGTATGTGTGAGTCTGGTGATTTTAAGAACAGAGAAAAGTTGAGAAGGAGGAGAAGGAAGTGGGTAATGATATAAACATATACTGTCAAGAATTAAAAGATTTTTTTTCAATAAGAATGAGAAACATAAATGCATACTTAGACTAGGTATTAAGTAGCAATTTGTTTTATTGACAGACATATACAGAGTTGTTTGTCAGCTACTATTAAGTGGAAACATGTATCTTTATTAACATATTCTTTTTATTATTTTTTTCTTTCTTTATTTTTTTATTTATTACAGTTTATTCACTTTGTATCCCAGCTATGAACCCCTCCCTTGTCCTTTCCTAACCTCATCTTCCCTCCTTCCCTGATCTCCTCCCATGACCCTCTCTCAGTCCACTGATAAGGGAGGTTCTCTTCCCCTTCCCTCTGACCCTTGTCTATCAGGTCTCATCAGTACTGGCTGCATTGTCCTCCTCTGTGGCCTGGTAAGGGGGCCCCCACACTCTTAGCCTCTCCGAGGAAGTGATCAAAGAGCCAGCCACAGAGTTCATGTCAGAGACAGTCCTGTTCTCCTTACTAGGAACCACTTGGAGACTGAGCTGCCATGGGCTACATCTGTGCAGGGGTTTTAGGATATCTCCATGCATCGTCCTTGGCTGGAGTATCAGTCTTAGAAAAATGCACTATGCCTAGATTTTTTGGTTTTGTTGCTCTCCTTGTGGAGCTCCTGAACCTTCCAAGTCTTTTATCTCCCCCTTCTTTCATAAGATTCCCTGTTCTCTGCCCAAAGTTTGGCTATGAGCCTCAGCATCTGCTTCAATACACTGCTGGACATATTCCTTATACACAGAAATCCTTAGATATATGTAATGGTTGTTACAGTTATATGTTATATAACTGTGTTTGTTTCTCTTGGTTTCTTTCTTAAATAAGCTAACATAAACAATTGAACCTCCATTATATTTGTTTAATAATAAGCTTCCAAACACAATAACTGAGCAGGTAATACTCTATTCTTAACCCTCTAATCTAATTTGGTTCCCTCCCAGCGTACACCCCAGAATACTTTTCAGTTTCTTTCTTGTTCCAGCTGAATCTTCCACCTCTCTCCTGGTGTCACCTGGACCTCTCCCATGGCTGAATCCTCTGGCTCAAAGACCTGCTTTCTATCCTCTAACTCCTCCTCCCCAGGCTGGAATAACCTGTCCTATTCTCTTCCCTGCTCAGTGATTTGTTTATGGGCATATAAGTAAACCATTGGGAAGTAGCGATTATACAACTTTAAGACAGAAGTCTCAGAACAAGGCTTGCAACCATGTATGGCATATATAGAAATCAGCATTTGAATTACATGATAACCTTATGCAAATAAACCATCATGAATTGGTTAGTTTTATAAAAACATAATGGATGTTTAAAATAAGTAAATACAATATTATAAGCAAAGAATTCTGAATAGAATAAACTCAAATGGCTGAGAAATACCTAAAGCAATGTTCAACATTCTTAGCCATCAGGGAACTGCAAATCAAAACTACAATGAGATGTCATCTTACACCTGTCAGGATGGCTAAGATCAATAACCAAGTGACAGCTCATGTGGATAAGAATGTGCAATAAGGGAAACACTCCTCTGTAGCTTGTAGGAGTGAAAACTTGTACAGCCAATATGAAAGTCACTATGGCAGTTTCTATGTAAGGTTGGAATTTATGTACATCAACATTCAGTTATACCAGTGTTGGGCACATACCTAAAGGTATCTTCATCCTACCATAAGGACAGTTATGTTCATTGCTGCTGCATTCATAATTGCTACACATTAAAAACAATTTAGATTCTCCTCGGCAAAAGAGTGGATAAAGAAAAGGTGGTATATTTACATAATGGAATATTATTTAGCTGAAATTTGCAGGCCAGTAGACAGAACTAGAAAAAATTATCTTCAGTAAGGTAACTTAGACTAGAAAAATAAATATATCATATATTCTCTTATAACGGATATACATATATATGTCCCTTAGAATATATATATAATAAATAAATATATATATTTATATTCTAAGGGATATTATCATTAAATAAATGATAATCAAGGTGCCATCTGAGAAGTTAGGTGTAGAGGAAGGGACTAGGAATGACACATGGATCTCACTGGGAGTCAGAAAATGTGTAGATTTTTATAGGTGGATTGTGTACTAAAACTGGTAAATGCTATTGGAAATATGAAGTGGAGAAGGGGAGGAAAATGGAGTTGAGGGAGGGAAATATGGAGACATAGCTAGGGACATTTGGAACAAATGGAAACCTAGTGCAGTGGAAAAGGTGAGTGTAATCCTACTGAAGTCACCAAATAATGAGGAAGGAGTCCCAATGGTTTATTTCCGGTCACCAAACAAATCTTTCACTACTTGGACTCTTTTACATCCAATTGAATTCTTGGCCAAAGGGGTCCCATGGAAATTCCCAAATTTAACCTGGGCTGCTGCTAAGACAATAGGTTACTCTCCATAAACTGACTCCAAGTACCCATTTTTTAAGACAACACCCACACAGCTTATTGAGAATTGAGATGTCGATATGTTCACTGCATAGAGCCTTCACACCTACCTTTTAACATCTTTATTACAGGAAGGTTTTCCGCAGGCTACCATAGAGAAACATAAACACCAATCCAGCTACAAAACCTTTGCTCTACAGTTTGTCTTGCCTGCAAAATATGTTATGGCAATAGTGGCACAAAACTTGTGAGAGTAACCAACTGATGTTTAGTTTGACTTTAGGCTTACCCCATGAGATGGAATCCACATCCCAAACTGATAAGATATCCAAGAACCCGCAACTAGGTAGCTCAAAAACCTAGGGAAGAATGAAATACTACTATATTTTAAAGGAACAATAAAAAGACACGTAATGATGTTCTGTTATTCTCATAGATCAGTGTTTTATTCAAACTTCATCAGGGAACCTTCCTATGTAGCAGATGGGAAAAAATACAAAGAGCCACAGCTAGATATTTTGCAGAGAGGGGTCTTAAAACTCAGAGCTCTAAGAGGAATATCTCCATCAAATTCCTCACCTCTGAGCTCAGGGAGTGCCAGCTGAAGAGAAAGAGCAAGCAAAGAGTATAGGAGCCAGAGAGGATAGAACACACTAGGTCCTCTAAATCAACATGAGCAAAGCTCAGATGAACTCAGGTATTGAAGCAGCATTCAGGGATCTGAACCAGATTGTCTGCATGTATACCATGACTTCCATATAAATATTTTTACAAAATTCCTCAGTGTGAAAACAAATGGGTGTTTGATTTTTGTGCCTTTACTTTGCCTCTTCTGTTGGTTTGCCTTGGTAAACTTTTGTGATGGTTTTTGTTTTATCTTACTATAGGTTTTATTATTTTTGCTGTAATTTCTTAGTAGCCTATTCTTTTTAAATGAGATACAGAAAGAGAGTGAATCTGAATGGGAGGGTGAGTGGGGAGAAACTGGAAAAAGTAGACGGATGGAAATTGTATTCAGGATATATCATATGAGAAAATAATCTATTTAAGTAAAAATATAAAATAGAAATAAATGACCTTCTTTCCCCAATTATTGTTGTTCGGGCCATTAATATGATACTACAGTAAAGAGATTCTATTTCAGAGATTGTAGAGTCATTTGTCAAATATAAATATTATTTAAAATGAGTGAGAAGAAAATGAAATTAATGCCAATATTGCATATATAGAGATAATATCTAATAATACACATGTATATGTATATATGCATTCTGACCTGATTCCTGTTCCTTTCTTATACTGCACGGTGGTACCACCTACATTCAGGGTGGATCATCAAACCTTAGTTAATTTCTTATGAAAACATCCTAACCAATGCACTTGTAAGTATGCTGCATCATCTCTTAGATGCTTATAAATCCAATCAGGCTGATAATGAAGAGTAAACATTTAGCACAATGGGATGAAGTGTGACTGTCCATGAGTTTCTCCTGGTGGAAGATAAGTTCTAAGAATGTAAGGTTCATCACACTATTAACTTTTAACTTTTACTCAAAATGTAGTAACAAGTATTTACTACTGAGTTATATGTGATTAATCCATTAATATTTAACTAGGTAGAGGTCATTTATTGTTAATATAGGAGACTCATAACATTCCCTACAACTAAAGCCCATACTCACCTGCATTTCCAGTTAAACTCTAGTAACCACATGGTGCAATGTAAACCAGCACTCCGGTGATATAATACAGCTTAAGTTTCATTAGGAGATATTTTAACATGATTTACAATGTTCTACCTCTTAAATGATTGATTTGAACTATATTGTATCATTATAAAATTGTACCTTTAATTTAATTGTTACATTTTAATTGAGCTTGCTCTGTATTTTAGATCTTCTTGGCCATTTGTATTCATGATGTGGAGTATAGATTGGGCTGTATAATCCTGAGAAATGGTAGTGAGCCACTCTGTTTCACAAATGCATCAACTCCCTGCTCATCATTATAAAATTTTACGCAGTTTGTGTAACTGGAACGATTATGTTTTATATGTATGATTCTTAAATTCCATTTGTTTTATATTTGGCTACAGGTTATCCATATTTCTCTTCTAGCTCCATTAAAAAGACCAGGATGGGCTCATTAAACTTTTCTTTGTGTTTTCTTTCCTGAACTTCTCCCTCGTGATGAAATATACAGTCTGTGAAGAGCACTACAGACTACAGTTACTTGTGTCTATGTCTTGAGAAACTGCAAGAATCTTTCTTTTGTGCTCTTTAATACTGTTCTGCCTGATTGTCTTTTTTTTCTGCTACCATGTCTCCATAACCTAGTATACAAGCCAGATCCTAGCCACCCAACTTAGACTCAGGAAGAGCAGATGGGAGCTCAGACTTAGGGATAAATCTATGACAATACATTTCATGTACAGCTTATTTTCATATTTTTAAAATTAAACACATAATGACTTTAAATTTCTGAATTCTATGCCAAGAGGAATGTCTTGATGTCTTTTTTTTTCAAATAAAGCTGAGGTTTCTGTGTGTTACACACATTATTTATTTGGCAACCAACAAAAGACATAATTAAATCTATGTTACATTGTGTCAGGTGCAACAGGAGGAAACAAATCTGCAAAACAATGTGACTTTCCCATTAGATCAAAGGACTATTATGGCAATGTTTTGATGAACATGAGACTATTTTAAAAGAAGCTCTTGCTATGGTCATATGAACAAAAACTTTATAGTCTGTCACACAGAGCCAGACTATAAATGACACTCTTAATAATCATGAAAATATGTAGTCAGAGATGGACATGACACACACACACACACACACACACACACACACACACACACACATACACATACACACATATATAAAAGCAACTGAGTTGTTTTAGGTCCACAGTTAAATAAAAGTTCTTTTTAAAGTTCCCTTTTGTAATATATACACTTTCAAATATTAGTGCCAGCATTTACATAATTGTGTTAATACGGAATCAACATATATATTTTAAAATAAAGATAATTCAAAATAAAAATATGCATAATTGTAGCATTTGTATTGTAACATGATGTCATTTGAATTAAGAAATGCTAAAGTATTTGAGGGCCTTTTTTATAGTTCATCTATTCTATGAAGGTTTAAAACAATTTTGTAAATAAGGCTCTGAATATTTGCTAATTGGTCCTTGTTAGTAAGGCCTTATTAAAAGCTGACAGAACTATAATTTTAGTGCATTTATATAATTCACAAATATCATTAAGAAAAAAAGAACCACAGAAGGCCTCTGAAAGAATCTACCCAGCAGGGTATCAAAACATGCTGAGATGTGTAACCAAACTGTGGGCAGGGTGCAGCAAATCTTATGAAAGAAGGGGGAGATAGTAAAACCTGGAGAGGACAGGAGCTCCACAAGAACAGCAACAGATCCAAAAAGTCTGGGCACAGAGGTCTTTTCTGAGACTGCTATTCCAACCAAAGACCACTCATGGAGATGGCCTGGAAGCCCTGCACAGAAGTAGCCCAAGGCAGCTCAGCATACAATAAGATTCCCCACTAATAGGATCAGGGACCATCTCTGACATGAACTCAGTGGCTTCCTCTTTGATCACCTCCAACTGAGGGGACAGCAGCCTTACCAGTCCGCAGAGGAAGACAAACAAGCCAGTTCTGATGAGACCTGTTAGACTATGGTCAGATGGAAGGGGAGGAAGTCCTCCCCTGTCATTTCACTGAGGGAGGGGCTAGGAGAAGAAGAGAGATGAAGGGTGGGATTGGGAGGGAATGGGGAATGGGGAATGGGGATGGGATACAAAGTGAATAAACTGTAATTAATAAAATAAAATAAAAATAATTATAAAAACAAAAAAAGAACCTTGCAAACAAATATCAATTTTAATCACATTCTTAAAAATGCAATGGGAAAAATTTAAATAAAATTTATTTCATGCATATTTATTTCAAATTAGGTTAAACTAAACTTAAGAAATAATCCTTAAAAAATTAAGAAAATAAGCTTATCATAAAACACCTTTTTCAGAAAATTTTAAGAAAAGAAAATCTTTAAAAGTATTAAAAATATATTTTTAGAAAAATTTCAGTGATTAAATATTAGTGAAAGTTAAGAATATGGAAATATATGTCACTATTTCTATGAAAATATATGGTCACTTTAAGATGTATAAAACTCAACGAAACTAAAATAATAATTTATTTGCTTTCAGCGATTGAATAAAAACTATTTTGTCTTTAGAATAACTTCAGGCTGCCCATTGTCTCCATATCTCTTCAACAAAGTACTTGAAGTCCTAGCCAGAGCAATAAGACAACTAAAGGAGATCAAGGGGATACAAATCGGAAAGGAAGAGGTCTAAGTGTCACTATTTGCAGATGATATGATAGTATACATGAGTGACGCCAAAAATTCAACCAGAGAACTCCTTCAGCTGATAAACACCTTCAGCAAAGTGGCAGGATATAAAATCAACTCAAAAAAATCAGAAGCCCTCCTGTATACCAAAGACAAAAAGGCTGAGAAAGAAATTAGGGAAACAACACTCTTCACAATAGCCACTAATAACATAAAGTACCTTGGTGTGACTCTAACCAAACAAGTGAAAGAGCTGTTAGAGAAAAAACTTCAAGTCTCTTAAGAAAGAAATCGAAGAAGATCTCAGAAGATGGAAAGATCTCCTGTGCTCATGGATTGGTAGGATTAACATTGTGAAAATGGCCATACTGCCAAAAGCAATATACAGATTCAATGCAATTCCCATCAAAATACCAACTCAGTTCTTACAGATTTTGAAAAAAAGATTCTCAGCTTCATATGGAGAAACAAAAAACCCAGAATCTCCAAAACGATCCTGTACAACAACAGATCATCTGGAGGTATTTCCATCCCTGATCTCAAGCTGTATTACAGGGCAACAGTAATAAAAACTGCATGGTATTGGCATAGAATCAGAAAGGAGGATCAATGGAACCGCATAGAAGACCCAGAAATAAAC
>REGO01000185.1:722115-733101 GCA_010120015.1 Rhombomys opimus | reverse complement strand
AAAAAAAAAAAAAAAAAGAATAACTTCAAACCAGTTTCAGCAAAGTACTCAAGTCCGCTAATTTAGCTGAACTGATTTTGGATTCAGGAATAGAGAACCACATTTCTGAAAAAATGACTCAGTGGATAAGAATACTTATTACTTTCGCAGATGATCCTGCTTCCATTCCCAGCACCCACACAGTGGCTCATAATTGCCCATGTCTCCTGTTCTAAGGGGTGCTGTGCCTTCCTCTTACCTTCTTGCCATTTTGCATGTGCTTCGAGCATATCTATATGTTCAGACATGCAGTTTTGACATAGAAATAAACTAATGATCAAATTCACTAGCTTTTCATTAAGGAAATTAAACCACATTTTTTTGAGGGGAAAAAAAGTTTATTTTTGCTTACAATTTGTAATCTGTCATGAAGGGAAGTCAGGGCAGGAACTTGATAGCAATAACTGAAACAGACTGTAGAAGAATGTTACTTACTGGCTTGCTTCCTATAGCTTTCTTAGTTTGTGTTCTTTTTTTAACTTTTATTAATTACATTTTATTCACTTTGTATCCCCCCGTAAACCTCTCTCTCCTCCCCTCCCAATCCCACCTTCCTTCCCCCTTCTTCAAGCCTGCCCTTTTCCAAGTCCACTGATAGGGGAAGATCCCTCTCCTTCCTTCTGAACTTAGTCTACCAGATCTCATCAGGAGTGGCTGCATTGTCATCCTCTGTGTCCTGGTAAGGCTGCTCCCCCCTCAGGGGGAGGTGATCAAAGAGCAGGCCAATCAGTTCATGTCAGAGGCAGTCCCTCTTCCCATTACTATGGAAGCCACGTGGACACTGCACTGCCATGGGCTACATCTGTGCAGGGGTTCTAGGTTATCTCCATGCATGGTACTTGGTCGGACTATGAGACTCTAAAAAGACCCCTGTGTTCAAATTTTCTGGTTCTGTTTCTCTCCTTGTAGAGCTCCTGTCCTCTCCAGCTCTTACAATTTCCCACTTCTTACATAAGGTTCCATGCACTCTGCCCAACAGTTGGCCATAAGTCTCAGCATCTGCTTTGATAGTCTGCAGGGTAGAGCCTTTCAGAGATCCTCCGTGGCAGGTTCCTAAACCACATTTTAAAGTGATTAAAAAGTGTTCTCAAGGTTAGTCTTACTTAAGATTATTTCTGTATTAAAAACTTTGAATAATAGTAATTGGTTATTTCATAGTAATTCTGTAGATGTCAAATTCTCTGGGCCTTTGGATTCCAATTGTATTGTGACTTACTATTTTAAAATCCTGGCCATAGTGAGTAAATACTGTAAGACTAGAGTTCATTGTTTGCTTACTTTTTGCAGTGTGTAAATGACTTCAGTGCATTAAAGATGAGGAAATATTTAAAGAAAACAAAAACAGTGATTTTATGCCCATTGAATCTTCTCAATGTTATATTAAAAATTTTACATTTTGCGGGTGAGTGTTGAAATTGAAACACAAACAAACAAAACTCCATAAAAACAAAACCTCAGAGCCTCCAAGGAAATAAATGTCAGCTTATTACTGGGCAAAAAAAACATTTCACAACATGACTGCCACCTACCGTGCCGTGTCTGTGCAGTCTTACTCAGTGGATGCCCTGGTCCTAACCGCCATGCCTACAGAGGCATGTTTCTGCTTGCTAGAATTTTCAGAGGTCTTGTGTGATCATTAATGCTTTTAATGTTCTCTCCATGCTGCCATTTCAGTTTTTAATACTTCATCCACCCTTGGTTCTCACAGTTTGGCATTTACCTTGAATCATATAAGTGTGAGTTTGTGATGTAAACTCCAATTATGGAGAGCACGTTTTGACGCCACACAGGGCTCTGCACTTTTAACCTAGTGCTAAAATGAATAGAGTCTGAAGTCTGCACAATGACTGTGACGTAAATAAGTCCGTTAGGAGTGGATCATATGAATTACAAGAATAAAGTGATCACAATGTGCTTCACATCTCCATTTAAACTGAGATTCCTGCTGCGTGTCCTCAATATGTGCTAGCTAATGGCCATAAATAAGTCCTTAATCCATACAGAATAATTAGCTTTATAACTTTAAGATAGAATGTGCAGTAAGGAAACACAAAGAGTAGACTTGAACAGTCTTACAGAAAATACCATGAAATAAATGATATTAAATGTGTATATATAAATTATTTTTACCAATTATAAATATATATTTCCTAAAATCAAGTAATAACAGTAGAAGTGAGATATGTAAAATAGTAGGCCCAATTTGTCTTCCAGTTGTCTTCATGAAGTGGTCTTAAGTGACTAGGGCCTGCTGGGGAAACTTGGCTCTGATCCACAAAGCAGGGCTGCAGGAAATCATCAGAGGACTCTTAATTCTCCACCACCTTGCATCCTAGGTGCAGAAACCGTCTGGGTTAACATGAGGAGTTGAGAGCACTGGACAGAAGGAAAACATCCACTGTAGACTATTAAATGGCTATTACTGTCACAATTGCCATTACTATTCCAACCCCAAAAGTTCTATTTTTCAGCAAGTAAAACATCAAAACTATAGTGTATATATGTTTATATCTTTAAAATTACTTTTCCCACCACCTTTCATATAGAAATATATTCTAAAAATTGAGTAGTTATAGGAATGTTTAATTGTGCAAAGAGGGTGAATGAATTTCAATGCTATTTCAATGCTATTGTTTGGGGACCATAAATCTGAACATACTGTCACTATATTGAATACTATGAATGTTTTGAAACTATAACAGAATGGGAACTGTTGCCAATTATGATTTTCTTACATTCATTGTAGGACACTACAAATGATGAAAGTTGAGAACTCTGGCAGCCTATATGTAAAAACGTATTTAGAAGGCAGTTTGACTGCATATTCATTTACTAAAACAAGAATACTACTTTCCCCCAGGGCCAGCAAATTTCCTAACCATAGCCTCTTAATCAGGATTATAGTACGAGACATAAATTTCTTCCATTGGAGTAAATCAATATAAAATCAGATGAGAAAGGGGTTGGTTATGCTCAGAACAGTCAATTCACTATTGACATTCTGTATATTTTGCCTTGCTGATCAGTTTTGTTGTATGTGAGACCCACAGCTGAGTAAGAATTTATGATTTCTCTCTTTCAGTATACTTCATTCAAGCTTTTGCCACTGTGAATGCTAGCCAGTAAGAGATCAGTGTCCCTTAGTTCTGCTTGTTTTCTCTGTGTCTGTCTATTACAGTATGGTGTCTTCAACATTAGGGTCTTACTATGTAGTGCTGGTTGGCAAACAAATGCAACGAAAATAGCCTGTCTAAAGAGTGAGGAAGAAATTAGGGAAACAACACCCTTCACAATAGCCACAAATGACATAAAGTAGCTTGGAGTAACCCTAACCAAGCAAGTCAAAGACTCGTATGAAAAAAATTTCAAGTCTCTGAAGAAAGAATTAGAAGAAGATATGAGAAGATGGAAAGATCTCCCATGCTCATGTATTGGCAGGATTAACATAGTAAAAATGGCCATCTTGCCAAAAGCAATCTACAGATTCAATGCAATTCTCATCAAATTACCAAGACAAATATTTACAGACCTGGAAAGAAAAATTCTCAACTTCATATGGAATAACAAGAAACCCAGAATTGCTAAAACAATCCTCTACAATAAAAGATCTTCTGGAGGTATCTCTATCCCTGATCTTAATCTATACTATAGAGCAACAGTAATAAAAACTGCATGGTATTGGCATAGTAACAGAACGGTGGATCAATGGAACTGAACAGAGGACCCAGAAATAAACCCACACACTTATGGACACCTGATCTTTGACAATGATGCCAAAACCATACAATGGAGAAAAGATAGCATCTTCAACAAATGGTACTGGTCTAACTGGATGTATACAGGTAGAAAAATGAAAAAAGATCCATACTTATCACCCTGCACAAAACTAAAGTCAAAGTGGATCAAAGACCTCAACATAAAACCAGACACATTAAATCGGGTAGAAAAAAAAGTGGGGAAAACTCTTGAACTCATTGGCACAGGAGACAACTTCCTGAACAGAACACCAACAGCTCAGGCTCTAAGAGCAACAATCAATAAATGGGACCTCATGAAACTGAAAAGCTTCTGTCAATCAAAGGACACCATCATCAAAACAAAATGACTGCCTACAGATTGGGAAAGAATCTTCACTAACTCTCTATCTGACAGAGGACTAATATCCAGTATATATAAAGAACTAAAGAAGCTGAAAAACAGCAAACCAAGTAATCCAATTAAAAAATGGGGAACAGAGCTAAACAGAGAACTATATAGAATGGCAAACAAACACTTAAAGAAATGCTCAACCTCATTTGCCATTAGGGAAATGCAAATCAAAACAACCCTGAGATTTCACCTTACACCCATCAGAATGGCCAAGATCAAAAACTCAAGTGACAACACATGCTGGAGAGGTTGTGGAGAAAGGGAACCCTCTTCCATTTCTGCTGGGAATGTAAACTTGTACAACTACTCTGGAAATCAATCTGGTGCTTTCTCAGACAACTAGGAATAGTGCTTCCTCAAGATCCAGCCATATCACTTTTAGGCATATATCCAAAAGAGGCTCAAGTACACAATAAGGACATTTGCTCAACCATGTTTGCAACAGCTTTATTTGTAATAGCCAGAAGTTGGAAACAGCCCAGATGCTCCTCAACTGGAGAATGGATGCAGAAATTGTGGTATATCTACACAGTGGAATATTACTCAGCAATGAAAAATAAGGAAATCATGAAATTTGCAGGTAAATGGTGGGACCTAGAAAGGATCATCCTGAGTGAGCTGTCCCAGAAGCAGAAAGACACACAAGGTATATACTCACTCATATAAACATACAACATGTGATAAACCCGCTAAAATCTGTACATCTAAAGTAACTAATCAAGAGAGAGGACCCTGACTAAAATGCTCAATCCCCATCCTGAAAGGCACAGAGGATGGACATCAGAAGAAGAAGAAAACAGGAAACAACCTAGGAACCTGCCACAGAGGGCCTCTGAAAGGCTCTGCCCTGCAGACTATCAAAGCAGATGCTGAGACTTATGGCCAACTGTTGGGCAGAGTGCATGGAATCTTATGTAAGAAGTGGGAAATAACAAGAGCTGGAGAAGAGGGCAACCACACAAGGAGAGCAACAGAACCAGAAATTTTGAACACAGGGAACTTCCCAGAGACTCATAGTCTAACCAAGGACTATTCATGGAGATAACCTAGAACCCCTGCACAGATGTAACATATGACAGTTCAGTGTCCAAGTGGGTTACATAATAATGGGAAGAGGGACTGCTTCTGACATAATCTGATTGGCCTGCTCTTTGATCACCTCCCCCTGAGGGGAAAAAGCCTTACCAGGCCACAGAAGATGACAATGCAGCCACTCCTGATGAGATCTGATAGACTAAGATCAGAAGGAAGGAGAAGAGGACCTCCCCTATCAGTGGACTTGGAGAGGGGCATGCGTGAAGAAGAGGAAAAGAGGTGGGATCAGAAAGGGAGGAGAGAGGGGCTTATGGGGGGGATACAAAGTGTAATTAATAAAAATAAAAAAATTAGAAAAAAACAAGGATTTCTTAAAATTTGTAGGCAAATGGTGGGAAGTAGAAAAGATCATCCAGAGTGTGGTATCTCAGAAGCAGAAAGACACACATGGTATATACATATTAGACATATATATGTGTCTAATATTCACTTATTTATATGTCTAGTATTCACTAATAAGTTAATATTAGACATATAATATAGGATATACATACAAAATATAGGTATTATATGTATGTATTATATTACATACATATAATATAGGATAAACATCCTAAAATCTGTACACCTAAAGAAGCTATGCAATAAAGAGGACTCTGGGCAAGATGATCAATCCTCACTCATCAAGCAAATGAGATGGATATCGGAAGAGGGAGAAAACAGGGAACAGGACAGGACCGACCACAGAGGGCCTCTGTAAGAGACTTTACTTAGCGGGATATTAAAGCAGATACTGAGACTCATAGCCTAACTTTGGTCAGAGTGCAGGCACTCTTATGAATGAAGGGGGAAATGAAAGACGTGGAGGGGACTGGAGTGACACACCGCTAGCAACAGAACCAAAAAACATCTGGGCACAGGGTTCATTTCTGAGACTGATACTCCAACCAAGGACCATGCATGGAGATAAACTAGATCCTCTGCATAGATGTAGCCCATGGCAGCTCAGTGTCCAAGTGGGTTACCGAGTAAGGGGAACACGGGCTGTCTCTGACATGAATTTAGTGGCTGGCTGTTTGAGCAACTCTCCCTAATAGGGGAGCAGCTTTACCAGGCCACAGAGTGAGACAATGCAGCCAGTCCTGATGAGACCTGATAGACTAGGGTCAGATGGAAGGGGAGGAGGACCTCCCTTATTAATGGATTTGGGGAGGGTCATGGGAGGACAGGAGTGAATTTAGGAGAGGTCAAGGGAAGGGGCCACCACTTGGATACAAATTGAATAAATTGTAATTAATAAAAAATATATTAACCTTAAAAAGAGAAAAATGTGTGGAAATGATTAAATTTTCATGTAACTTATCTGGATTTACTTAGAAAAATCTGTCCCTGAGTAAAAATGAATAAATTTATAGAATTCAAGTAGAATAATGAAGAGATTATAGAAATTATTCATGTATATAATTACAACTAAAATACTTCCTTAAAGTAGACATTTGCTAAGTTTTCTTCAATAAAGTTTTATTTTGGAAAAAGAAAAGAAGCAAAAAGAAAATAGCCTGTCTTGTTTGCAGAGCCTCTGGAAATATCCTACCCTTATGGTAGAATACTTTACTTCTCACAGGGAGCTTTCTTCAGAACTTAAAACATTTTTGAGCCATGCAGGTTACTCTTTTTTTAAATAATTGTTTAAATTAGTTTTAAAATAGTACATTTCAATACGTTTTCATATATTCTTAGATTAATTTTCCCAACATCTACATTTCTCTTACTCCACAGAATACTTTGTTTTTTATACGTATTTAGTCTAAGTCTAAGTAGCAATTCCTTGTATATTGACATACCAAATTGTTTTGTTACCTAACCCCATACAAAACTTTAGTTTTTCCCCTAATTCTCATGGTTTTTCACTTAGACGTTGGCATCTGTAGATACTTCTGCCTAGTTAATCACTGAAGTTTATAATTTTGAATTTAGGATCTTTGTATAAGATAATATATATTGTGTCTAGTTTTCTGATTCTTAGTAATTATAATCAATATATCTTTTTTTCCAGTTACATCCAGTTTCTGAAAAATTCCATAATTTCATTTTTCTATAGTGAACAATAGAATCCCATTGTGTGTATGCAGCAAATTCCCACATTCCCCTTCTGCGTTCATCAGATTATGAACATGTAGATTAATTCAACCTCCTAACTAATGTAAACAGAACTGCAGGGAACATAGATAAGATGGTCTACCATTAGTACACCACAGTGTACTTGAGTAATTTCCTATCAACTGTGAATCTTTGTTGTAATAGTAGTTAATTTTGTTTCATAAATGTGTGAATTTCAGTGTTCCTGTATTTTTTTATTTATTATACGCAATATGAGGTAGCCAAACTGAATTGAATTTCCTATCTGCTCTATCAGTCTATAAAATACAGATATCACTTTTTGTTTTCTTTTGTTTTTAAGGCTGGATCTTATCATGTAACCCTGGCTGTCTTCAAACTCACTGTTTTGATGATTCTGGCCTCAAGTTCAGACAGACACTCCTGACTCTGCTTCTATAGTCCTAGCATTTAAATTAAGCACCCACACTCCTAACTAGTTCTAGTTTTAGATTTGAGAAAACTCAACACATTTCCTAGTGGTTACTCCAGAAAACTTACTATTTGTGACTAGCATTAGACAGGAAGATAGTTTCCATGATGCCTTTATACATACTGTCTCATCAAATAGGCGAAAGCAGGAACTAAAAATGAAAGGCTCTATCTTGAAAAAATGTGAAATCATTTTTCTAATTTTCTTTCAGTATAGAACAATTTTCAATAAAAGCCTATACTGCAGTGTGTGTCATTTCTCAAATAACAAAAGAAAGCCAGGATTTCAATTATATCTTTTAAAACATAATTGGATTCAGTGACCTGTGACAATTTCATATTTCTAGTTTATTGCAAGAGCACACATTTCCCAGAAGAAAACCATGTCCAGTTTGGCCATACTGAACAAGAATCTCAGAGACACAGTATATGCACTTTATTTTCAGCTGTATTTTTCAAGGGGAACTTGGTCTTTCACACTCTTCTACCCACAGACTCCAGGTTCCTGTGCTAAAGACAGACCTTTTGGCAGGAAACAGTAGAAGGAAGAAAATAATAATGATACTTTCCCTAGTAAGTTGCTTGATGTCAGCTGTATCTCCCCAGCAGTGACAATAAACACCTAGGGGCAATAGGCTGTTGCCAGTTTTAAAACTTAAATCCTCTTCCTAGTGCCATGCTTTTTAAAATAATCTCTTTTCACCTTCCCAGTTTCATGCATTAAGGCATTCTTGTTCACCTTCCCAGTGCCAGCTGTACCACACATCTGCCTACCTGAGCCCCACTCATGTCCTATTTCTTCTGTAGTGACAATCTAGCACTGAGAAACCTGTCCCTATAAATCCCGCCTGTGGCACATGGTCCTTCTATTCCTGTGGTTTGTGTCTCACAGTCTTCACCTAGAAAAAGCACTATCCTGGACTTCCTTTTTTAATATAACTTTTATGAATACAATTTACTCACTTTGTATCCTAGCTGTAGCCCCCACCCTCATCCCTTCTCAATCCTTCCTTCCCTCCATCCCTCATCTCCTTCCCCAGTCCACTGATAGTTCATGACCTCCTCCCCTTCCATTTGACCCAAGCCTATGAGGCCTCATCAGGACTGTCTATCACAGTCTTCCTCTGTGACCTGGTAAGACTGCTCCCCCCTCACGGGGACCTCAAAGAACTAGTCACTGAGTTCATGTCAGAGTCAGTCCCTGCTCCCCTTACCAGGGAGCTGCCACAGGCTACTTCTGTGCAGGGGTCTAGGTTATTTCCTTGGTTGGAGTATCAGTTTCAGAAAAGATCCCTGGGCCAAGATTTTTTGGTTTGGTTGTTCTCCTGTGGAACTCCAGACCCTGCCAGGTCTTTCTATCTCCTCCTTCTTTCTTAAAATTCCCTGCTCTCTGCCCAAAGTTTGACTGATTCTCAGCATACGATTTAATACCCTTCTCTCAGAGTCTTTCAGAGGCCTTCTGTGGTATGGTCCTGTCTTGTTCCTTAGTTTCTCCTTCTGATGTCTATCGTGCTTGCCTTTCTGAAAGAAAATTGAGCATCTTTCTTAGGATCTTCCTTCTTGATTAGCTTAAGTGTAACAGATTTTAGTATGATTATCCTATATTATTTGTCTAATATACACTTGTAAGCGAGTATATGCCATATGAGTCTTTCTGCTTCTGGGATAGTTCATCCAGGATGATTTTTCTAGTTCCCACTGCAAATTTTATGACTTCCTCGTTTTTAATTGCTGAGTAGTATTCCATTGTGTAAATGTACTACAATTTCTGTATCCATTCCTCAACTGAGGAACATCTGCGTTGTTTCCAGATTCTGGCTATTATGATAAAGCTGCTATGAACATGGTTGAGCAAATGTCTTTGTATACTTGAGTGTATTTTTGGATATTTGCCTAGGAGTGATATAGCTGCAGGTAGCACTATTCCTAATTTTCTGAGAGTGCCAAATTGATTTCCAAGTTTACATTCCCACCAGCAAAAGAGGAAGGTCCCCCTTTCTCCACATCCTCTCTGCCATTCAGTATTCCTCTATTGAGAATTCTCTGATTTCATGATAAAGCCTCCTCTTTAGCCCAATAGCAAGGAGAGTGCTTTTTTTTTTTTTTTTTTTTTTTGTGGAAAATCAGTTTGGCTTCCGTCTTTATCTCTACTCTCCTTAAGTGCTGCTTTTCCACAGGAAATGACTTCTACTGGAGTATCAGAGGCATCTGTTTTGCTGACAGGATGTTTACCACATGATTCAGTGTGAAGCACAATAAAAACACCAAAGAGAAACTTTCCCTTGAAATATTAAAAAAGAAAAAAAAACCAAACAAACAAACTAAATTTGGATTCTAGAAAGGTAATCTTGGTCATTTACTTATGTCTTTATTTGTAATATATCAACTCTTCTTACTTATGTAACATATTATTATTTAAAATTATCCATGAAACAGATTCTTTTAAGAATTTAATATTTGATACACTGCTAGGTAGAGTCATTCAGAGGCCCTAGTGGTAGGCTCTTGTCCTGTTATTTGTTTTCTCCTACTTCCAATGTCCATCCCATTTGTCTTTCTAAGTGAAGATTGATAATATTACCCTGGTCCTCTTTCTTGTTTATCTTTGTTAGGTGTACAGATTTTAGTATGCTTATCCTATCTTACAGGTCTAGTACCCGGCTTTTAAGTGAGTATATATCGTGTATATCTTTCTGCTCCTGGAATACCTCATTCAGGATGATCGTTTCTAGATCCCACCATTTGCCTGCAAATTTCATGATTTCCTTGTGTATCAAAGCAGATGCTGAGACTGATAACCAACCCCTCAGCAGAGTGCAGGGAATCATATGAAAGAAAGGGGAGTTAGTATGACCTGGGGAGGACAGGAGCTCCACAAGGACCAAATATATCTGGGCACAGGGGTCTTCTATAAGACTGTTTCTCCAACCAAAGACCATGTATGGATATAACCTAGAACCACTGCTGGGATGTAGTCCATGGTAGCTCAGTCTCCAAGTGGGTACCCTAGTAAGGGGTACAGGGACTATTTCTGACATGAACTCAATAGCTGGCTCTTTGATCCCCCTCCCCCGAGAGAGGAGCAACCTTGCTAGGCCACAGAGGAGGAGGACATTGCAGCCATTTCTGAAGATACCTGATAAGCTAGGGTCAGATGGAAAGGGAGGAGGACCT
>REGO01000185.1:695318-707819 GCA_010120015.1 Rhombomys opimus | reverse complement strand
TTTTGTTCTTCTCAATGCAGTTTATTCAGGAACCTTGGACAATCTTCTGACCCTGGGGAAAGCCAGCCCACATGAAGATTGCTATATTTTAACAATTGATTATTTAAGTAATGAAAGAACCAACAAGAAATAATATTTTTTTTTCTCAAACACAGAATGAATTGATATATTCTCCACGCTCAATTGAGTTTTGTTTTGTTTTATCTTCTTTTATTTGTTTGTTTGAGGAAGGGTCTTTCTATGTAGTCCTGACTTTCCTGTAACTCATTATGTAGACCATGCTGGCCTCAAATTCACAAAGATCCTACTGTCTTTGCAACCCAAGAGCTGGCATTAAAGGTGATCCCACCAAACCGGCTCCCTAGATCAGTTAGTTTCTAATGTAGGATTCAGTTAAGAAAAGAGTATGAGCAAATATGCCTAAATTGATCTAATCTGAAAAGCTAAGCAACATGTAGCCCAGTTAGCTCTTGGATGGGAGAACTCATTCTGTGCATTTACTATCATGGGTACAATACAGGAGAAATCCCATGAACCATATAATGAGACTATAAGCCTCAGACTTCATGGCAGGTTGATATTCAAATACTTACTCTACAGCTTCACTGGCCAGTTATTTGCCAGTGAATCCACATGGAAGACTGAGCTAAAATGGAAAAGAAAACTGAAAGAGCTCCTTCTTGTTTACCCTATGCATAAATTCCTTGAACTCAGTTTGATAGTTGTATTTTATATTTACTTTTCTGTAAGTGGATAACTTAAGATAACATTGTCATGTTTGAAATACATAAATAATTGAATAAATAATTGCCATTGTATTAACTTAGGCATATACTCATACTGCACTCGGATTTTAAAACTGCTATTTAATCCCTCTAGGATTAATTTAAATGCAAATGTTGGGTTCAGGTCTTAGCAGTTGCACAGTACAAAAGAGAAGCATCTCTGAAATAATGATGAATATTCTATTAACTTTAATTGTTATTTTCTAGGAAGCACGCAAGCAACTGTGACAAGAACATCACCATAGGCTGAGGTCTGTTAGCCAACTAGGTCAATGAAATTATACCTCTTTTCTAAACTGGAAGGGTGGTAGTCAGTAACAGTCCTAATAAAGAGTGACAATTTAATTAAATATTTTATCTTTATTTGCTCGTGAACACTGGGCTAATTCCAGAAGTCCCAGGGAAAAAAGAGAGACATCCTCGGCCTAATTGTATCTAGGTCTGGCTTGCACATGGTAAGGACAGATGTGACTATTCAATCAAAAGAACAATTTCTAAGCAATGCAAACATCATTTTAATTAAAAAGAAACTTGTTTTCAAAGGTTTGTTCTGTTTAGTCAAATTGTATGTTTCCTTCTAAAACTTTCCAGGAATGAATTAACGATCTTACTCTGTTTTAAACAATAGCAAGATGTCTGGTTCAGTGATTTATTTATAATTAGATAAATAGTTCAGTGCTTCTGTGATAGGAATAGAACCTCTGGTTTTATGTAGACAGTGTTCAAACATATGCCTTTTTATCTGACCCTTTGTCTCCTAACTTAGCTATGGTTGTTCGTTTTAGGTCAAGTATTGAGTTCAGATTAGTGCTCATAAACCAGAAATCACATTTCAGTACAGAAGGTGCAAAAGTACAGCTCCATAAATAAAATTAAAAATATATTTTAATATATTATATTGAGTTATTATAATATAATAATATATAAAATATAATAATATTTATATTATAAATATAGAAATATATTATAGTTTTACATTATAAATAATATCCTACAATATTATATTAATTAATTATATTAATATAACAATAGAATAATAATAATATAATATATAATATATTGAGTTATTCTCAGCCTCAGGATAATGTTACAAGTTTACACTGAAGAAAAAAATGTTTTTTTATTACAGCTTTAAAAATATTTTAAGATAAAGGAAAATTAGAGAAGAATGATAAGTATGATCAAAGTCCACAGTTTCCAGGGAAACATAATAGCAAGAGACAGGATCCTAGAATCACTGTCCTCAGAGAGGTTCCACCCAGTAACAGATTGAAACTGATGCCGGGACTCACAGTCAAACATTCAGCAGAGCACAGCGAGTCTTGTGGAAGAGTTAGGGAAAGGACAGAGGAAAGAGGACAGAGCTTCATAAGAAGACCAGCAGAGCCATCTTACCAGGGCCCAGGTATGCTGTGGAGACTGCAGCACCAACCAAGGACCATGCATGGACTGGACCTAGGCCATCTACACGGATGTATCTGATGGGTAGATCATCATGTGGGTACCCTAGTAAGGGGAACAGAGGCTGTATCTGACATGGACTCCCTGTTGTCTGCTTTTGATCACCTCCCTATGGTGGGGCTGCCTCACCAGGACACAGAGGAAGAGGACATGCTCAGTCCTGATGTGATTTGATGTGTTGGGATGGGTTGATAGGGGAGCTCCCCTTTTGTGAGTGGTAGAGAAGGGAAAGAGGGAGGGAAGAGGGCCCAGAAGAAGAGGAGGGAGGGGGCTACTATCAGGATGTAAACTGAATTTAAAAAATAAAAGTAAGATATTATCTCTATGAGGTGGCATCACACTCAACTGAGCCCAGTGTTGTAGTCAATTTGATACTAAACACTATATATTCTTGACTTAACTCTTTCACGTCCCCTGAGATATCTGAGACAATTAATGAACTAACAAATAAATTTTCTTGAATTATTGTTAATAAAAATATTTTATCTCTTTGATTACTACAATTTAAATATGAAGAAATTAGTGAATATTGAATCATTAATACAATGTCAGTCCAAGCTAATTTTCTGAAGTATATAAAATATGTGTGTGCTTATCCATCAGTATGTTTACTTATAGATTATTTCAATATAATATCATTATATGATTAACTGACTGCCTTAGTATGTAGACTCTTGATATCAATATCTAACACTATCTAACATTTGCTGAGTGTTCACTGTACCACACAATGCCTAAGTAATCCTGAACTTTAAGAAGTCCCTGTAAGCCCTATAATGTTGAAAAATGAAGAAATGGTTAAAATGTAGTTTATCTAACAATATATGCAGCAATACTAATATTTTACCCCAAAGTGCTCTGAAGTTTTTCTTACTCTGTTGTCTTCCCACGTAGCCCAAATGCCACTGGGTTCCTTGTCTGAATTCTATAAGTCACTAAAAGATTGTTTGTTAGTTTTTCTATAACCTTGTGTGTGTGTGTGTGTGTGAGTGTGTGTGCGCACATATATACATACACACACACACACACACACACACAAACATACACGCATTCATATCCTACTCTCCCAGTCACCATTAGCCTGTCTTTGCAGTTGGGGGCCTTGTGTGGAGTGGCAGAGCCTGTTGTAAAGCCAAGAGTATTATGTTTTTGCCTTAAACTCCTTTCATAATGAGAGTTTTTTCTAGTTTTAATCTAGCTTAATAATAAACTATGAATGTTGGATAACCTGTATACCACACAGAGAATAAATAAAAACACCCTAAACTTAAAATAATTTGTTTAGAACCTTAGTTTCCATGCAAATATAAATTCTTCCTAAAATGGCCACATTTTCAAAATAAGAGATTTTACCACCAATACTGTTTCTTCACACCTACAAATAACGTATGTCTAAAATTTGTAAGTACTGCAAACAATGGCATAGATATTCTCAACTTTTATTTATTTATCCACCGAGAGCTAGTCGTCTGCCAGAAATGAGCAAAGCTGAGTGTTATTACATTTGGAACTTATAAAATTAATTAAAAACTGCTAACACTGAAATTGTAGTGGTTGTATTTTTTATTATTATTATTATTAAAAGAATGGCCTGAACCATAGAAAGACTAATTTGTTCCAGGCTTTTTAGCTAAATCAAAAGTGAAATTAGCCGTATCAGATGAGAATGATTAATTGGTCTGCTCTGTCAGGCTAACTACTTTTCCATGTTATTAAATAAAACAAATGATCTTATTCTCACTTCTCCTAGAGCAACCTAAACCTTTTTGAGTATTTTTCTAAATATCAATCTATTACTCATCATAAAAGCAAGAGTCTTACTCAAAATATTTCCCTCAGAAAATTAGTTTCTGTAGCTTTACTCATTGCTTCTTCAGTTCCAGAAATGTTCCCCATGAAGTAAGTGCATTTCTGTTTGTTTGGTTTTTTTTTGTTTGTTTGTTTTTTGGTTTATACATATGTTTTGTGATCAAGCATTGGCTTCCACAGATTCCTTAAGCACTAGATATACCAAAAACAGGAAGAACATGTTAGCACCTTTGAACATATGGTGGGTAATATCATTCCTGTTCACAATTTCACTAATGTGTAGGAATTTGTAAGTGTGGTTTTCTTTTAGCTTCTGTGAAGTTTATTTTATACCAGCACTGTGAAAGCATGCCAAGAACAGTTAGGAGGCCTCTGATAGAGTCTTTGGAGAATGAGAGAAGAGAAAGGCTTATTTAGTTTCATTGAATGATTCATCTGTGTCTGTCGAGGTCTAGGGATTTACTCATAAGGTATGTTTATCACCTGTGTCTTCACCAGCTATCACTCTTGTCTTTGTGCACTGTACCTCAGTTTAGGAGAGTGTCTTCATGTGACTGCAGATTTCACCAGTTACAAGTTTCTTTACTGGTATAGTGAGAGGTTAAAGTTGAAAGTTCATATAAATAGCTTTCTTATTTTTTGTTAAATATGCTTTATTAATCATTTGATATTTTAATACATGAATAATATACACATTAATCATATTTATAGCCCAATATTCTTTCTAACTCTTCCCAGAGCCACAAAAGCACCTTAAGTCCTGTATGAATGTCCTATTCTACTTAAAAAAAAATAACCCTCTGAATCCAATTTGTTCTAACCATATTCTCATACATGTAAGTCAACCAATGAAGTACGACAAACCCAGCATGGACCACACCTTTAACAAAAATGGGTTTGTTTTATTCCTTCAATCCTTCCTACCACTCTTCTACAAGACTCTGTGCTCCACCCAATGTTTGATTGTAGGTCTCTGCATCCATTTCCATCAGCTACTGGGTGGATCCTCTCAGAGAATGCCATGCTAGGCTTTGTGGGCAAGCATAGCAGATTATTATTAATCATGTCAGGGTCTGGCTGTATTCCATGGGGTGAGTCTCAGATTGGGCCAGTCATTGGTTGGAGACTCCCTCAACTTTGGTTTATTTTTGTCACTGTTGATCTTGTAGGAAGGGTACATTTAGGGTTGAAGTCTTTTTGGATGGGTTGGTGTTCTCCTCACTCTACTAGGAGTTATGCCTAGTTAGAGGGTGTCCTTTTCAGTCTCTGTTACTAGGAATCTCAGCTAGAGCCACAGTCATACCCTCCCAGGAGCCTACTCTGTTGTAGGTCCCCAGTTTGTCAAAGAGAAACCCCTGCCCAAGGTTTCTCTTCACTCTGAAAGCCCTCTTCCTTCCTGCTCTTGCTCTGCCTAGGTCTGATATCAACCCTCATTTTTAAGACAAACAGAGCCAACTAACCAGGGCCCAGGGCATGCTGTGGTGACTGAAGCACCAACAAAGGACCATGCATGATGTGAAGATAGGTCTCCTACACAGATGTAGCCAAAAGGTATTTCAATCCTAATATGGGTTCCTTAGTATAGGAAATGGAGACTGACTCTGACATGGACTCTGTTGCCGGCCTTTCGGTCACTTTCCCCTGGCAGGGTTACCTTACCAGTCCACAGGGAAAGAGGATGTCCTCAGTACTGACACTACTTGATATGCTGTAGTCTGCATATGCGGCTCCCTTTCTCTGAGGGTAGACGGGATAGAGGAAACAGGGGAGGAGAGTGGAACTGGGAGAAGAGGCGGGAATGGACTGTGACCAGGATGGAAAACAAATAAAATAAATTTAAAAAAAAAGAAAAGAAAATGGGTTTGAAGCCATCAACTGTCTGTAGTTCCTCCACCAGAGGTAGGGGTGATGGAGGTCACTTACGAACTAATTCTTATTCTATGTGAGAATGTTGGCTATCTTGCTCTTTGCAGGGAGACCCAGCTGTTGTGATTTTATAAGGGTTATGGTTTTCACATCCCCAGAAGACATAGTTTCCCCACAAACTACAGCAACATCTGCCTCTTAGAAATTTTCTCTGTTTTTCATGGTATTCCATGAGCCTTGAGTGGGAAGGCTATATGGATACACAATTTTGGGCTACAAACTTATTTTCTGTACTTGACTAGTGGTGAGTTTCTGCAATACCCATTGATTAGTGCACAAAAAGAACTTTTCTGATGTGACCTTATAGCTGGACTACTGTAATTTAAACGGCAGTTTGATGCCATATCCATTTAGCATAAAAACTGTAATAGATATTTCTATCATCATATTTTAGATATATTTTTATTTTTTCATTTATTTTATTTTTCTTTCATTCATTATTTCTTTTGTGAGTGTGTGTGTATGTGTGTGTTGGGTCTATGCATTTGTTGCAGTGTCACTGCACTGACATGAGTTCTGAGAACATTTTAGCAGTCATTTCTCTCCTCTACTCTGTGGGTTCCAGAAATCAAATCCCCGTCATCAGGTTTGATGGCTAGTGCCTTCAGCTGGTGAGTCATCTTAATGATCTGTGGGGCTTTTATGTTCAAAAATATAATGACTCTTAATAAAATAAACATCATTATAGGATTTATTGATTATGAATATTTTTATATATTTAGTTTTTATCTTCCAGGGGGTATTCAATATTTGCCTTTCAGGCATTTTTTTAGAAAAAAAGTAAATATCAAAATGCACATATTTAATAGACTAAACACATACTGGTTATATTAACAGTTTGTATGCAGAATAATCAACTTTATTCATATTGGAAAACTGAAGCAGATGAAGCTCGTGCTGGTCAAATGTTGGGACCTTCCTGGACTAAAGAATTTCTAGTTTCCGGGAAGGAGAATCTGATCCCTGTTTCATTATGCTGAACCCAGAGATATCAATCTGAACATTCTTTTGTCTTACTAGAAGGGACATGTGTGCCTACCTCTGCTAAGCAAGACTCCAGACTTTCTGGTTACAGAATCATACAAGTTGTTTTACTTTGATTTAGATTTTTAAATTTGTGCTTACATATATGGAATGCTTCCCTGGACGAAGGTTTATGCTCCAAGTCCATGCACAGATAGTATCTGCGGTCACAGGAGGTTGTTGGATACCTGGAACTGGATTTACAGACTGTCAGCCTCTCTGTGGGTGTGGGGAACCAATCCCTAGTCTATTTCAAGAGCAGTAAATGCTCATAAGTGTGATCTATCTCTCTAGCACCACTCTTTTGTTTGCTTAAAATTGGTTTAATCCCAGGAAAAGTTGTAATTTCCATGAGGCAGTCCTTTACTATCATTTGTACTGTACCATAAGGCCTTGTTTTTCCATCTGACTTCTCAAGTTTGCTTCTGCAATGACATACCTGATAACATTGTAGCACCATTTATGATTATAATTACATGTATTCTGCTATGAAAATAGAACTCTTATTATGATATATAAGGGCAAATGTTTCTGCTCTAAATTTGTAATAAACTTTTTAGAACGTAAGCATAATTTTTCAGGCATATTTGGGACTGCTTTTTTAAAAATTCATTTATATTTTTATTAATTCCCTTTTTATCATAGCTGTAATCCTCTCTCAGTCCCATCCTTCCTCCCCATCTGCTCCTATGCTCCCCTTCCCTCTCACCCTACTTAGCCCATCAGGTCTCATCAGGACTGGCTGCATTGTCTTCCTCTGTGGCCTAGTCAGGCTGCTTTCCCCTCAGGGGGAGGTTATCAAAGAAATAGCCACTGAGTTTATTTCAGAGACGGCTCCTGTTCCCCTTACTCCCAGGAAACTTGTTTGGACCCTGACTGCGTGGGCTACATCTGAGCAGGGGTTCTAGGTTATCTCCATACATGGACCTTAGTTGGAGTATTAGTCTCAGAAAAGGGCCCTGTGCCAAGATATTTTGTTTCTTTGCTCTCCTTGTGTAGCTCCTGTCCTCTCCAGGTCTTTCATCTCCCTCTTCTTTCATAAAATTCCCTGCACTCTGCCCAATGTTTTGCTATGAGTCTCAGCATCTGCTTTGATACCCTGCTGGGAAGAGTCTTTCAGAGGCCCTCTGTGGTATGCTCCTGTTCTGTTCCCGGTTTTCTCCCTCTTCTGATGTCTGTCCCATTTGTCTTTCTGAATGAGGATTGAACATCTTATACAGGGTCCTCCTTCTTTCTTAAGGACTCTGTTTTATAAAACAATGTATGAGGTTTTGTCTTTGCACACAGATCAATGTAAATGCCTATCAGGAGTGAGCTACAAACCCCTAGCAACTATTTCTTTTTTTACAGCATCTTTCCGTTTCCAGCGCTTGCATTCTTTCTAACTTGTTTCCTTCAGTATTTCATGAACTATGGGGTAGGGACGAGAACTGTTAATTTAGATCTTTCATCTTGGCTAAGCCCTCACAGTTGTGATTTGAAGTTCTACATTAACACTTAGCGTCTGCAATACTAAGTTTATGTAACCAAGTTTGAGGGCAGCACAGATGTATCAGCACACACATAACTATTTAGAAAGAAGCTTGACAAAATCTAGCCAATCAACATGGCTGAATTCTCCACTGGGGTATGTGGTTTTCCGCCTAAGTATTTGAACATGTTTATACCATCATGATTCTCTAGTGAAGGTGAAGCCTGAAATCTGAACAAAAGAGGGGTATATTGAGCTTAAATTTTATTTACAATTTTGGATCATATAATGTATTTTGATCATATTCGTTTTCTTTCTAAAACTCCTTCCAGAACCTAATTCCAAGCCACCCAACTTTATGTTGTTTCTCTCTCTCTAACAGTTACTCAAAATATATACAAATAAAATAAAAAAACAAATATAAGAAAAAGAAATTCTATAAAATGCGCCAGCACACACACATCACCAAAAATTCATGGAGGCTATTTTGTGTTGGCCACTGACTCCCAAGCAGTGGGAGCCTACAGACCAATGACACTCTATTAGACAAAGGGTTTGGTTTTTGTTTGTTTGTTTGCTTATTGTTCCACCATTTACTGTAAATTTTATGATTTCCTTATTTTTTATTGCTGAGTAATACACTATTGCATAGATGTACCAAAATTTCTGTATCGATTCCTCAACTGAGGGGCATTTGGGCTATTTCCAACTTCTAGCTATTAAAATTAAAGCTGCTACAAAAATGGTTGAGCAAATATCATTGTTTTATACTTGAGAGTCTTTTGGATGTATGCCTAGGAGTGGTATAGCTGGATCTTGAGAAAGCACTATTACTCATTGTCTGAGAAAGCATCAGATTGATTTCCAAAGTGGTTGTAAGAGTTTACATTCCCATCAGCAGTGGAGGAGGGTTCCCCTTTCTCCATATCCTCTCCAGCATGTATTGTCAATTGAGTTTTTGATCTTAGCCATTCTCATGGCTGTAAGGTGAAATCTCAGGGTTGTTTTGATTTGCATTTCCCTGATGGCTAATGAGGTTGAGCATTTCTTTAAGTTTGTCTCTGTCATTTGATATTCCTCCATTGAGAATTCTCTGTTTAGCCCTGTACTCCATTTTTTAATTGGATTACTTGATTTGTTGCTGTTTAACTTCTTTTTAAATAATTTATATTATTTTTATTAATCACGGGTTATTTTCTTTGTATTTCAGCCTTAACCCCTTTCCTCATTCCCTCCAATTCCCACCCTCCCTCCAACATCCAATCCCTGCCCCTTTCCTGAACAGAACACCAACAGCGTAGGCTCTAAGATCAACAATTAATAAATGGGACCTCATGAAACTGAAAAGCCCCTGTAAAGGACACTGTTACCAGAACAAAAAGACAGCCCACAGACTGGGAAAGGATCTTCACCAACCCTTTATCTGACAGAGGGCTAATATCCAAATATATAAAGAACTCAAAAAGGTAAACACCAACAAACCAAGTAATTAAATTAAAAATGGGGTACAGAACTAAACAAAAAATTCTCAATAGAAGAATATTGAATAGCAGAGAAACAGCAGATGAGACTAGGAAGGAGAGGAGGACCTCCCCTATCAGTGGACTGGGGGAGGGGTATTGTTGGAGAAAAGGAAGGAAGGGTGGGATTTGGGGGAGAAGAGGTAGGGAGCAACAGTTGGAATACAAAGTGAATAAACTGTATTTAATAAAAATAAAAAAAGAAATGCTCAACATTCTTATTCATTTGGGAAATGCAAATAAAAACGTCCCTGAGTTTTCATCACACACCCATCAGAATAACTAAGATAAAAAACTCATGGGATGATGTATGCTGGAGAGGATGTGGAGAAAGAGGAACCCTCCTCCATTGCTGGTGGGAATGTAACCTTGTTCAATCACTTTGGAAATCAAGCTGATGCTTTCTCAGTCAATTAGGAATAGCTTCCTCAACATCCAGCTATACCACTTCAAGCATATTTCCAAAGTATGTTCAACTATACAGCAAGGACATTTGCTCAACCATGTTTGCAGCAGCTCTATTTGTAACAGCCAGAAGCTGGAAACAACATAAATGTCCCCCGACGGAGGAATGTATACAGAAAGTATGGTACATTTACACAATGGAATACTGTTAAGCAAATAGAAACTAAGAAATCGTGAAATTTGAAGGGAAATGATGGAAATGAGAAAAGATCATCCTGAGTGAGGTAACCTAGGAGCAGAAAGATACATATAGTATATATTTATATATTAAGGGGCTATTAGACATATAATATAGTATAAACATATTAAACTCTGTACTCCTAAAGAAGCTAAACGACAAGTAGGACCCTGGGTAAGATGCTTAATCTTCATTCAGAAGGGCAAACAGGATAGACATCTGACATAGGAGAAGATAAGGAACAAAACAGGAGCCTTCCACAGGGGGCTTCTGAAAGACTCTACCTACCAGAGTATAGAAGGAGATACTGAGACTCATAGCCAACCTATGGGCAGAGTTCTGGAGTCATTATGGAAATAGAGGGAGATAGAGATACCAGGAGAGGACAGGAACTCCACAAGGACAATAACAGAGCCAAAATACCTGGGTACAGTGGGGAGGGGCTGCAGAGACCAATAATCCAACCAAGGACTATGCATGGAGAAGACCTAGACCCCCTGTTCAAAGGAAGCCCATTGGCTGCTAGGTTTCCAAGTGGGTTTCCTACAGGGGCTGTCTCTGACATGAACTCAGTGACCAGCTCTTTGATTACCACTCATTGGGTGGTGCAACCTTGCCAGGACACAGAGGAAGATGTAGCAGCCAGCCTTGATGAGACCTTATAATCTAGGGTCAGATAGAAGAGGAGGAGGACCTCTTTATCAGTGGACTGGAGAAAAGGCATAGGGGGCAAAGAGGGACGGTGACTGCAACTGGGTGGAGGTGAGGGAAGGGGTTGAAGCAGGGATACAAAGTAAATAAATTGTAATAAATAATTAAATAAATTAAATACAAATGTAAAATCATAAAATTTGCAGGCAAGTCAAGCAACTAGGAAAAAAAATCAGCCTCAGTGAGGTCACCCAGATTCAGGAAGAAAAATGTGCTATGTAATTTCTTATAAGTGGATATAAGCCCTTGTGAATGATAATCAGGCTGTAGTCCAGATCCAGAGACCATAGGTAAAGAGGAACATTCTAGAGAGGGTGCAGGGGCCCCATTGCTGAGGCAGCATCCATGCAACTCATTGAAGATAGGGAGATCCAAACTGCATAGAACCATCACCACTTGTATTCTTGTCTTTGGTTGGGAGATACTTTGCCTGTTATGGAAACTGAAATATGGACAAAATCCCAGGCAGAAAACCAATAAATTCAAAGCTCCAGCTCCAATAAATTTAAAGCTCTCTTCTAACATCCAATGATACTAAACATTATCTATCCATTATCCCACACACACACATGAAAGTGAAAATAAATTTGTATTAAAAATGTCCATTTTTATATGTTGACTTTGCTTATTGAGTTCCTCTATTTATGATTATACATTTATTATTATGTGTAACCTCTTATTTGACCAGGAATTGTCCTTTTGTGTTTTATTCAGGCAAAAATTAAATTAATGAAAATATTGTATTTCTCAATGGAAAAAGAAAGTAGATGCTCACTCATCTCATAGACAATGAAAGTAACTTAGAGGCATCACAGTTTTACCTATTCATATCCTGCAATCCTGTTTTCACAATTTTGACACATAATTTGACACTCCAAATATGAGACTTCTGCCCAAAAAAGATATTATTACTCATTTAAAAAATATTCTCTCATGTTATTAAATGTTTTCTTATCATCTCCTGACCTTCATTTACTTTTGTATCACTTTTTAAAAAATGTATTCCTACTATATCAAAATTCAAAAGCTTTAGTTTAATCCAACTAATGGTACGGTCATTTTTCAGTTTGTCAGAAAAAGACATTGGCCCATTTGAATTTGTAAAATATCTTTTTCTAAGAAACTTTATTCAGTTTTCTTCCTTCCTTCCTT
>REGO01000185.1:680856-695290 GCA_010120015.1 Rhombomys opimus | reverse complement strand
TTTTGTTGTTGTTGGTGTAATACAGGGTATCACATATCCAAGGCTGGACTTTAATATATGTAGCTTTGAGCATCTGATCATCTTGCCCTTATGTCATAAATAATGGATCACAGGAGTGAAAATATACACGTAGTTTGTGTACTGTTGGTGTCCAAATTGAGACTAAGTATGCTCGGCAAATTTTGTAATGACTGAGCCCTGTCCCCAGCACGTTTTGTGGTATTCCGACAGTAGGCAACTGGCTTGTTTGATGAGAATTAAGCTGCTGGTTGAGACTGTTTCTATTCTTTCTCTTTTACCTCTATTTTTTTTTTTTTTTTGCATTTCTTTGGATTTCTTCATTTTTCTATCATGGTTTAATTGACTGTGATTTTCCTCATGATTGCCAGACTTATAACCATTTGAGCTTGAAACTCAAGCTACTGACTTTCAACTCTTGGAAATCTACTACTCATTACGTAATTAAACGATTAGCTGTGCTCCAGTTTCTTTTGTTTTTCTTTGTCATCATGTGAACATTTAGTAACTGGTATTTACTATGTATCTCTACTATGTCTTTGAAAATCCCAATAGATTTTTTTTCTGTAATTCTTTCTATTTTATATTTTGGTCTGTCTTCCAGATAATCACTTCTCCAGGTACATTTACTCTAATGCTGAAAAAGAATTCCACTAAGTAATTAGGAATTTGAACAAATACTAATAGGTAAAAACTGGAGGAAAAAATACAAAGTGGAAGAACGACAGTTATAATTACTATTCATTACAACTTTGGGGAAGAAAAGGTTTTCTTACTGTCAGAAGAGAGAACACAGTTGTGGAGTCCTGAGTTGGCCTTCGAGTAGATCAGCAGACTGCTTTTTCTTTTAATTACATATTGACTATTTCCTTTAAGAAATAGTCAATTTTACATTGCCCAATAAAAAATATAACCTATTTCTGTAGGTTCAGAAAAAAAAAAAAACAAACCAAAAAACATTTTCTTGTTGTTGCAAGACAATATAGAATGGGGAATAGAAAGACAGAGAATTGAAATTCAAAGCAGAAAAAAAAGATAGTTTAGAGACATAGTATGACAAGCAAGAAATGAAAATAGAATAGAACACTGTCATATTTGGATTACGGTTTCTCTAATTTTTTTTAGTTGCCTTAGCAATTGCTTAACAATTGCTCACAAGAGCAAAATCATGCGTGATACTGTAAACCTAGCCAATTACTCAGTAATAATGAAGTCATGGATCTGGAAGGAATCTAACACTTACCATTTTACTAAACCAGCAAATTGTCTAACAGCAATCTAAAAATATTTGCCCTTCTAGCCACAGATAAGAACAGTCCTCAGCTCCCTTCAAGAAAACTTTTCTTTGCAACATTAGAGTAAATCACAACCAATCAAAATACAGAGTTCTAGAGCCTATGCCCAGATGGGTATATTTACAAACCTCTTCTGCAAAAGAAGCTCAGGGAACATTACAAAGTTCAGAGGCAATAAGATTGTAAGAGCCACAAGATCAAAGAGCTTGCTGTGAAATCGTGTTTTCTATTAATATCTGAAGCTATACCCAATACTTCTCACCAACATGGCTGTGTAAATGTGTGAAATTAAGGACAAAATAAAATGCAACAGTGGATGGAGAAAGGCTCACAAGTCCTCAACTCTACCCAAAGAGCTACAGGCAGTTAAGCAATTCTGAAAATGAGGAAAAAGTCTTCTCCATAGAAGAGCACAGCAGTTGGCTACCCAAAACTAAATTAGTCAGCTCTGAAAACATGCATACAAATAGCATCATACAGACTGTGGTGTTTTGAATAAAAATGACCTCCATAGGCTCATAACACTATAGGAGCTGTGAACTTGTTGTAGCAGATGTGGCTTTGGTAGAGGAAGTTTGTCTCCAGAGCGTGGACCTTGAGATCTCAGAAGCTAAAACAGCTGTATCTACTGGAATTCTCTTCCTGATGCCTATAGATCCAGATATAGAAATGTCAGCTATCCCTCTAGCACATTTGCATGCACGCCAACATGTTTTCTGCCATGATAATAATATACTAAGCCTCTAAACTCTAATACACCTTCAAGTAAATGTTTTCTTTTATAAGAGTAGCCATGGTCCTGGTGTCTCTTCACAGGAATACCAAACTAAGACACAGACTGAACAAATTTCATTTAGCGGTTTGTGTGTGTGTGTGTGTGTGTGTGTGTGTGTGTGTGTGTGTTTGCCTTCAGTAATAATTAACAGAAAAGAGGGATTTGAAGAGATCAAGGAAGCATTTGGAATGAAGAAACAGAAGGGAAATGATATAATTATATTATAATCTCAATTATAGAAGACAAAATTTTAAAATGAAAAATAAATGTGATTGTCAGATCCTACTCAGATTTCAGTTTTTCATAATATAAGAAGATGAATGTACAACTTTTAAATATATTTATTTTAAAGAATGTCTCTAATGTCAAGAAACAGTACTGCAAACAACACAGAAAATTTTCCAAGTGATGCTGAGGTAAGATTAAAATGGCTCAAAACAAAACTTTTTTTTTTCCACACAGTGTTTTGTCAAATAACAAATAAATCCCCACTGTATTCTGTATGGGCATGTAGATTCCTCTACCTCTAGCTGTGTTTCCTAGGAGAACTACATAGTTCAGTCTCTGAGCAAGTAGCAAGAGGTAGTTGCAAGCAACAGTTATTTGAAAACAACAGTTGCTCTTTTTATTTTATTTTCCCTCTAAAACTTTAAAAATTAAACCTTTCATTTATCCTAATCAACATATTTTCAGTTGTTTTAAGAAATAAAATGAACTGCTCATTATTAATGTAAATTCTTTCTTTCTTTCCTTCTTTTTTCTTTTTTCTCTTTCAATGTTTTTCTTACATTGTATATTATTTATATTTTATCATTGTAAGTACTTTATTAAATTATATATATGTATGCAACTTCTATGACTGAAAATAAGAAATGTTATTGCTATTCTAATTAGATAGAAACATCAAAACATCCTTGATTCTGAACCATGTTGTCATGGGTTACAAGAATGCTAACTGTGGAACAACAGGATCAGACTATAAAAGACTATTTTCCATCTGCTGTACATTTTTAGGATATTCAATTAAAACTGCAGCTTTAATTATAAAGTGATGGCAAACTCAAAAGAAAGTAATAATAAGGAGTACTAATAACTACAACTGTTAGTTCTGAGACTGAAACATAATCCTGCGGTGAAATTCCTTAAGCAGAAATGCAAATAATTAAAAAGAGCTCAGGAAATGGCTGGAGCTGATCTTATTAACTAGGTCCTTTTCTTCCAGAGTAAACAATAAAGACTTAAGAGAGTCACCCTGAGACAACCAACCCAAGGAAGCAACAACCAGATTTCTGGAAGAAGGAGAGGCTAGATGAGCTGCCTAGAAGAGGTTCAGTCACTTGGCAAGGACACTCTCCAGCCTGTGGATCTCCCTGTAGGCTGTACAGTTTGTTTCAGATTTCCAGCTTTTGTGAGCTGTCACCCATGCTGGGATGAGCCTTGGTTGATACAACCATTTTTGAATCATTTTTGCTCCCGTCAGTAACCCCTCACCCATTCTCCTGTAAGTTACCCCAATGAAACCCATGTATCCATTCTTTTTTCTGTCATGGTTACCCTATATGGAATAAGTAGATCAGCCCAAGAAAACTCTTATTACACAACAAGAATTATTATCCAAGCAGTCAGAGCTTATGTTTATAGGTGAGTATGAAAATCCTTGATTTTAAGATATATGGGCAATCAAGATTTAACACCTTATGAAAAATGGTATTAGTAAACAACTAAGCTCTCTGTCAGGGTTTGATTTTCTCGCTCATTGTCTCCTTTAAACAGTACAAGTTATTTTGCATAAATTATACACACGCACTTTTATAAAATATTTTCAAATAGTTCTGTCACACCACTTTTCATAAAAATATTTTACAAATTCTATACATATGTATCATATGATATGTGCATGAACTAACATATTGCTTTAGAATGTCAGTACTATGGCTCTTTGTCAGTACTCCTACAAACCTCTCTAAAATTCCCTTTTTATATATCAACTATTATCACAATAATTTTCCATGAATATTTTATTCGTTGCTCCCATCAGTTATTTCTTGCTTTGTTTTATATTTACAAACAGAACAATGCTCACAGTGTTGTGGTTTTCAGGATTGCTCAACATTAGGATTATAATTAAATATGGAATGTGAATGTCATTGATGAATGTGGCATTTTTACTCCCAGGAAGCTTTTTTATTGAGAGAATTATATATTAATTCTAGTTTACAATCTGTTTTAATGGGTATTAAGGATGTTTATTGTTTCAAAATTTTCACTTTATTTCTGAGAATACTTATTAGTTTAGTCCTGGCACGTGTTTTAGAACATAGGCATTAGAGAGGCTTTATGAAGGACCCCTCTGTGAAGCTGCTATAGAACTGTTAAGGATACTTCTACATTGGTAGAAACCAAACTTACCAGTGTGCGTGTACCAGTTAGTGCTACCATGATAATAATATGTAATAGTACACACTGTTACTGAAAGAGCTATTATAAGACATCAAAGGTTTATATATCCATTAAGCATAAACCATTTAAAACTGTGTGTCTTAATTTTCTAGGTATCGGCAATAGAATGATATGCTGAGTTTCTTCTTGGTGACATGAATATGTTTCAAAATTTCGCCTTACATGTACATATATAACATGTGTTAGATATGCTATGAAAACTCATGTTCTATATAATCTTCCTATATTATATATTATAATAAAAAACTTTAAATTTAGTATAAAGAAATTCACTATGAAGTCATTTTACATTTAAGACAACACATTTTAATGTTCTTAAAATTTAGTTCAAATTTGACATTATTAATTACATGTTTTAGACATTGAAATATTCCCATTTATGGAGTGTACAATGTGGTTTTAATCTTTGAGATGACAATAATAACATAAAATTTGGAATCCCTGTATGAGAGGTCTTGAATATCTCCATACACACCAAAACTGATCTTGATGAGGTCACAAAGTTTGGCAAATGAACTGAAAGTGTCATGGCATAAACAAGAGGTTAGAAACAGCCTGTTCAATGGGTATTCTGTTCTTGCTGCTAAATACATTGGTGCATATGTCATGAAGCTAAAGATAGCCTGCTGGAGGAGGCTAACCTTCTCCTGCACAAAGAGAGAAGTGGGCCACCTCTATAGAGACGCCAGAGCTCACCATTCTGCCCAGACTTAGCTCACTGCTAAATGACATTTATCAGGCACATCAGCCAGGAGCATAATCACAGCAGTTGTCCTTAATTTGGGAAATGAGTAACTTTTTAACAGTCTCAATCTTATGTGGATTTGATATAAAATGGTAGAGATGAATATAACTTATGTAATCAGAAGACATTTCCCTTCCTTGACACGTTCACAGTCTTCTCAGTTTTAAATTAGGTTTACACAGGAGATTGCTTATCTTCCTGTAGCTATTATTTAAAAAATATTGCTATCATTTATTACAATATATTCAATTTGTATCCCAGCTCTGGTCCCCTCCCTTGTCTCCTCCCAATCCCACCCTCCTTATTCTCTCCCTATGCCCCTCCCCTAGTCCACTGATAGGGGATGTCCTCCTCCCCTTCTACCTGATCCTAGCATATCAAGTCTCATCAGGACTGGCTGCATTGTCTTTCTCTGATGTCAGGTAGGGCTGCTCTGCCCAGAGGGAGGTGATCAGAGAGCCTGCCACTGAGTTCAGGCCAGAAAAAAACTTCTGCTCCCCTTGTTAGGGACCCCACTTAGAGACTAGTCTATAGGCTACATCTGAGCCTGGGTTTTAAATCCTCTCCATGGGTTGTCCTTGGTTGGGGCATCAGTCTCTGCAGGGTTCCCAGAGCTCAGTATTTTTTGTCTCTGTTAATCTCCTTTTGGAACTCCTGTCCCTCCAGTTATCTCTCTCTCTTTCTTTCTTTCTTTCTTTCTTTCTTTCTTTCTTTCTTTCTTTCTTTCTTTCTTTCTTTCTTTCTTTCCTTTTCTTTCATTCTTTGTTATTAAATTTTCATTTTTTTATATTAATTACAGTTTATTCACTTTGTATTCCAGCTGTATCCTCTCCCTCATTCCCTCCCAATCTCACCTTCCCTCCCTCTTCTCCTCCCATGCTCCTAAGTCCACTGAAAACCAGGCCACATAGAAGGACAATGTAGCTAATCCTGATGAGATGTGATAAGCAAGGATCAGATGGAAGGGGAGGAGGCCCTCCAGTTCTTTCTATTGTCCATTGAAGTTAAACACCAATAAAACAAATGATCTAATTAATAATAAATAGAGCTAAACAGAGAATTCTCAATAAAGGAATATCGAATAGCAGAGAAACACTTGAAATGCTCAACATCCTTAGTCATCAGGGAGATGCAAATTAAAGACCCTGAGATTTCATTCTGATTTACAACCATCAGAATGGCTAAGATCAAAAATTCAAGTGACAACACATGCTGGAGAGGTTGTGGAGAAAGGGGAAACTTCCTCCATTGCTGGTGTGAATGTAAACTTGTACAACCACTTTGGAAATCAATCTGGCACTCTCTCAGATAATTAGAAATAGTGCTACCTCAAGATCCAGCTATACTACTCCTAGGCATATACCCAAACTATGCTCAACTATACAGCAAGGTCACTTGCTCAGCCATATTTGTAGCAGCTCTATTCGTAATAGCCAGAAGCTAGAAACAACCTAGATATCTCTCGATGAAGGAATGGATACAGAAAGTGTGGTACATTGACACAATGGAATACTACTCATCTATTAAAAACAAGGAAATCATGAAATTTGCAGGCGAATGGTGGGAACTAGAAAAGCTCATCTTGAAAGAAGTAACACAGAAGCAGAAAGACACACATGGTATATACTCACTTATAAGGGGATGTTAGCCATATAATATAGGATAAACATACTAAAATCTGTACTTCTAAAGAAGCTAAAAACAAGGCAGTCCCTAGGGCAGATGCTCAATCCTTATTCAGAAGGACAAATGCCAAAGTCATTGGAAGCAGAAGAAGACAGGGAACAGGACATGAGCCTACTACAGAAGGCTTCTGAAAGACTCTACTGATCTAGGTATTAAAGCAGAGGCTGAGACTCAGAGCCAAACTTTGAGTACAGGGCATGTAATTTTATCATTTTTTACTTCAACTTGCCCTTTAAAAGGATGAAATTCTTTCAAGAAAATTATGGAAATTTTATTTATTAAAATAATAAAAATTACTTTTTAAATATCATCACTGTATTAGTAAACCCTGGTATGCTGTAGTAAACTATCCCAGTTTTATTCTCTTTGTTATGCTCTTCTTATCTTGTCTCATCTGTAGAAAAATTTCACATGCAGTTCTGAGTTGTGATTAATGTTGAGTTGATTTAACTCTCTTGATCTACTTAATGAGAATGGATATGATTTCAAAATTAAATAGTCAGGATTCATTAATTTATTTATACTTAGAGTGAAGTTTTAATGACTGACAATTTTGTCTCCAGTTTAAGTTAGCACATCATATTAGCATGTACATGTCTTTGGTTTTGCGTTTTATCACACACATACACAAACACAAACATCATATATGTGACTTCCTTTGCTAGTCATATCCTATGTTGCCTGTGCACATGTACTTTTCACATATGTGCCAGTGCAGATGTGTTAATTGACTGACAAGCTCTGCTACTGTACCCTAAATTTTAGCAATACATGTTTAGGGCACCCACAATTACAAGATAGGCTCGCAGCCAGGGAGTGAAACAACTAACTAAGGGAATATCACAGTAGGTATACTTCATGACTGTCTGGGACTGCTGGGATGTGTGGATTTGCTGCAAGGTCACCTTGAGAAACTAACTTTCTCCTATTCTTTCTGTCTGTTACTCTGAATAAAACTTGGAACATGTTTCTTATTTTCTCCTACTTCTCATGTTCATCCATTTGTCTTTCTAAATGAGGACTGATCATCTTACTCGAGTCCTCTTTCTTGTTTATCTTCATTAGTAGCTCATATTTTAGTATGTTTACCCTATCTTATAGGACTATATAAGTGAGTATATACTGTCTGTGAACAGGACAAGAGCCTACCACCGAGGACCTCTGAAAGACTCTACCTAGCAGTATATCAAAGCAAATGCTGAGACTCATAACCAAACATTTGGTAGAGTGCAGGAAATCATAGGATAAAAGGGGGAGTTACTATGACCATGAGAGGACAGGAGCTCCATAAGGACAAAATATATCAGGACATGGGAGTCCTCTATGAGACTGTTTCTCCAACCAAGAACCATGTATGGATATAACCTAGAACCCCTGCTCGGATGTAGCCCGTGATAGCTCAGTATCCAAGGGGGTACCCTAGTAAGTGGAACAGGAACTCAAGGACTGGCTCCTTTACCTCACCCCGCCCCCGAGGGAGGAGCTTCCTAAGCCACAGAGGAGGACATTGCAGCCAGTCCTGAGGATACCTGATAAGCTAGGGTCAGATGGAAGGGGAGGAGGACCTCCCCTAGCAGTGGACTTGGAAAGGGAAAGGGAGGAGATGAAGGAGGGAGGGTGGGATTGGGGGGTAATGAGGGAGGTTACTATGGCTGGAATACAAAGTAAATAACCTGTGATTAATATTAAACAAACAAACAAACAAGCAAGCAAAATACTTGGGACACAGCTAAAAAACTTCTCCCAGATTTATTTCCATTTTCACAACTATTTATATTAACAAAGTTATAATATGCTTCTGTGGTACAGTGTGCTTAGAATGTACAAGGCTTTGTATTTGCTAACCAGAATAAATTAATGGGTAAACAAATAAACATGTATATAATTTGCCTTGGTTCTCAGGTAAACTTTTGTAAGCTATATTCTTCACGAAATTAAAGTAGAGACTCTTAGTATAATCACTAATCATCAGTTAGTGTTGTTATCCCTACTTAAGTAGTCTTTGATCACAGTATACTTTTTCATGTCTTCTTTGAGAAACTGGATTGTTTGGAAAATAAAAAAGACATGTACAAAGATGTATTGAGGATGGTTATAGTGTTAGTGTATGAATTATTTTGGTTATAATCCAACTGTCCGTTTGCTGTTTGTTTGAAACCCTATATATTTTCATTGAACTGCAACACAGCCATTGCTATAAATAAAAATGATGCATATGGACCTGCCTATAGACTCCATTGTATTTCAAGAGATTTGAAATTTCCATCCTTCTGTACAACGGCCTACTTTTTGTCATCTTGTATGAGCTAAATTCTTAGAAAATTAATTGTTTTGAATTATTTCAAATAACTTTTTAATGCCATATTCAATAATGGCTTTGTTTGATGTTGAAATACAAATAAATTTAGACACCTTTTTAATAAATAATTTTGATCACCATTTATTATTTGTAAATATTTCAATGCTTATGACCATACAAGTGTTTTACTTCCAAAGTCATGTGTATGTAGCTTTTTCCATATATACATCAATTATTGCAATTTGTGCATTGTCCTGGGCTGAATGAGAATGGCTCCAATAGGTTCATTGTTGGAACTGTGATTATCTGTCTCATCATATGGGTACTGAAAGGCTAAGTCATAAAGTACTGGATCTTTTGCATGACGTTGTCTAAGTTACATAGGCAAATTCTCCTGATCAGTTTCAGTTGTTATTATTTTAAGGCTGTTGTGTAAAGGATGGTTCCATACGTTGTCATTTTTTACTGGAAGGACGGAGGTTCCTTTGGATTCAACCTGATGTTTTCTAATACTGAAGGTTTTTCTAAATACCGTTGCTGGTATAACTTCCTTGCATTTCAGTTCAATGAATGTTGGGTTTTGCTCACAGTGTATGTGCCTTTCGTTTATAATTTATTTATATTGTTTGGCTGAGTTTGGGGAATTGTTTGATTGGCATGTGTTCTCTGCCTATGCCTCAGTCAATGTATAACACATACAGCATGACATGACTATACTATCTTATTAAAAAATTCAAGTTTAAATTTGATTTGTCTCAATATCAAAGTCTTAACATATCTGTTTATATGACATTTTATCCCCTGTGGTTCACAGCAGTGCAGATCATTATTGATCTTTCGTTACTGGATTGCTTTTATCTTCTCTGACTAAAATCAGTGAGTCCTTTCCCGATATGTGTCTAAGCACCAGTTCATTCTTTGAAGCCACAGTTACTGTGATATCCAAACCACAGAAAGACCTAGCAAAGAAAGAGAATGGCAGTCCTGTTTCTCTAAGGAATATAGAAACAAGAGGAGAAGAGGGCAGGAGGGTGGGATTGGAAGGAGAGGAGGGAGGCGACACAGCCGGGATACAAACTGAATAAATTGTAATAAATGATAATAATAAAGATTTAAAATACTTACTAACTGAATCCAAGAACACATCAAAAAGATCATTCACCATGGTCAAATAGGCTTCAAACTAGTTATACAAGCATATCTCAATATAAGAAAAAATGATAAAAGTAATCCACTATATGAATAAACTGAAAGAAAAAATAAAGCATGATCATTTCACGAGATGCCCAAAAAGCCTATGACAACATTCAAAATATCTTCATGATAAATGTCCTGGAGAAATTAGGGATACTATGGACATACATCAACATACTAAAGCCCCATAGCCAACATCAGCTTAAGGGGAAACTCAAAGCAGTTTTACTGAAATAAAGAACAAGACAAAGTTATCCACTTTTCTCCATACCCATTCAATATATTAATTCAATTCTCAGCTAGAGTAATAATACAATTGACAACTGATGGAGTTTAAAGGGATACATATTGCAAGGGAAGAAGTCAAAGTTGACTTATTCGTAGATGACATAATAGTATATGTAAGTAATTCTAAAAATTCCACCAGTGTACTCTGACAGCTGATAAACACTATCAGCAAAGAAACTGACTACAAAATAAGTCACAAATTTGTAGCCCTCCTGTGTACAAACTGCAAATGGATTGAGACAAAAATCAGCCAAAAACACATTTCACAGTAGAAAAATAATATAAAATATCTTGGTTAACATTAATAAGGCAAGTGAAAGACTTGTATGATAAAAACATTGTCTTTGAAGAAGGAAACTGAAGAAAATATCAGAAGATGGGAAGATCTCCCATGTTCATGTATCAATAGGACCATCCTAGCAAAGGCAATATACTGTTTAAACAAAATCCCCATCAAAATTTTTCACACATCTTTAAAGTACCATTCTCAACTTCATAAGGAAACACACCCACATAAAACAAACAAACAAAAAAACAAGATAGATAAACACCCCTGAACAATAAATGAATGGCAGCTGCCAGCATTCTTGATCTCCAGTTGTATTACAAATAGAAAGTAACAAAAACAAAAAAAAATTATTTGCATAAAATCATGAAGTTCTTCAGTAGTATCAAATTGAAGACCCAGACATAAATTACCACAATTATGGTCAGCTGTTTATCATGTTTTTCCAAAGTAGCTAGAAATATACACTGAAAAGAAAAGAAAAAGAAAAGAATACAAATAGATCCATATCAATCATCCTGCAAAAAACTCAAGTACAATTGTATCAGATATCTTAACAAAAAACAGTAATTTAAACGTAAATAACAGAGAAAGTGAGGAATAAACTTGAATTCATTGCCACAGGAGAAGACTCAAAGAACAAAACGTACTTAACACAGACACTGAGACCAACAATTAACAAAGGGGGGTATTTGCAAAAAAATACTCCATGATAAATAAACACTGTCATTTGGAGAAAGCAGCATTCTACAGAATGATAAAAGACTTTTACAAATTTCACATTCAATAGAAGAATAATATCATAAATTCATAAAGAACTTAAGACACTTAATATAAAAAATAACCCAATTAAAAATAAGTGACATTTCTTTATATATTCTGAATATTAGTACTCTCTCAGCTATAGGGTTGGTGAAGATCCTTTCCTAATCTGTAGGCTGTTGTTTTGTTCTGATGACAGTGTCCTTTATTTTTACAGAAGCTTTTCAGTTTCATGAGGTCCCATTTATTGATTGTTGATCTTAGAGTCTGTGCTGTTGGTGTTATGTTCAGGAAGTTGTCTCTTGTGCTCTTCCCCACTTTTTCTTCTAACAGCTTTAGTGTGTCTGGTTTTATGATGAGGTCTTTGATTCACTTGGACTTTAGTTTTGTGAAGGGTGATAAATATGGATCCATTTGCAGTTTTCTACAAGTAGACATCCAGTTAAACTACCACCATTTGTTAAAGATAAAAAGTTAAACACCAAAAAACAAAGGAATCCATTTAAAAAATGGGGTCCAGAGCTAAATAGAGAATTCTTTTTTATTGTAGTATTAGTTTTCTTTTATTTTTTATATTAATTACAGTTCATTTACTTTGTATCCCAGCTGTAGCTTCTTCCCTTATTCCCTCCCACTCCCATCATCCCTTGTGTCCTCCCTGCCTCTCTTTAATTCAACTTATAGGGGAGGCCCTCCTTCCATTCAATATGACCCTAGCTTCTCAGGTCTCACCAGGACTGGCTGCAATGTCCTCCTCTGTGGCCTAGCTAGGGAGAATTCTTAACAGAGGAATAACGAATGGCAAAGGAACCCTTGAAGAAATGTTCAACCTCCTTAGTCATCAGGAAGATGAAAATTAGAATGACCCTGAGATTTCATCTTATACCCATCAGATTGGCTAAGATAAAACACTCCAGTGACAACACATGCTGGAGAGGATGTGGAGAAAGGGGAACCCTCCTCCATTGCTGGTGGGAATGTAAACATGTACAATCACTTTGGAAACCAATCTGGTCCTTTCTCAGAAAATTAAGAATACTGCTTCCTCAAGATCCAGCAATAGCACTCCTAGGCATATATCCAAAACATGCTGAACTATACAACAAGGACATTTGCTCAACCATTTTCACAGCAGCTCTATTTGTAATAGCCAGAATTTGGAAACAACCTAGATGTCCCTCAACTGAAAGATGGACAGAGAAATTCTGGTACATTTACACAATGGAATATTACTCATCTATTACAAACAAGGAAATGAAATTTGCAGGCAAATGGTGGGAAATAGAAAAGATCACCTTGAGTGAGGTAACCCAGAAGCAGAAAGACACACATGGCATATTCTCACTCATAAGTGGTTGTTAGACATATAATATAGGATCAACATATTAAAAATATATACTAAAGAAGCTAAACAACAAGGAAGAACCTAGGATAGATGCTCAATCCTCATTCAAAAAGGCAAATAAGATAGACATCAGAAGTAGAAGACAGGGAGCTGGACAGGAGCCTACCAAAGCAGAGGCTGAGATGCATAGCCAAATTTTGGGCAGAGTGCAGGTAATCTTATGAATGAAGGGGAAGATAGAAAGACCTGGATGGGACAGGAGCTCCAACAGGAGACCAACAGAGCCAAGAGAAACTGGGCCCTGGGCACTATGCAGAGATTGATACCCTAATGAAGGACCACACATGGAGAGGATCTAAAACCCCTGCTCAGATTTAGCCCATTCTCCAAGTGGGTCAGATAGAAAGGGAAGAGTACTTCCCCTTTCAGTTGACGAGGGGAGAAGCATAGGGGAAGAAGAAGAAGGGAGGTCTTGATTGGGAAGAGCAGAGGGAGGAGGCCACAACCAGGATACAAAGTGAATAAATTGTAATAAATAAATAAACAAGACAAATATTTTACATACCCTTAGTAATGAGGAAAATGAACCTTTATAACTGTTTTTGTGTATCATCTAGTCCCTGTTAGAATGGTTACTATTAAGAAAACAACACTAATAAAGATGTGGGAAAGAGGAAGGGATACACACTGCTAGTGGAAATGAGCAGTTATGATGCAGGTTGGCGAGCAAGAATGCTCAGTGGGTTAAGGCCCTTCCTGCTTCCTGAGAACCTAAGATGGATACCCTCGATTTATATGGTAGAACAAAAGAACTAATATTCACAAGTGTCCTTTGACTATCACACACATACTGTGGCACACAACTCCTACCGTACATATGAGTTCACGTAAACAAAAAATAATTATATGTAATAAAGTAATTAATAAAGTTGATGCAGCCTCTAAAAATCATGATACTTCCAAATAACTAGTATAAACTCCATGTATACTAACATTTTAATACATGTTAAGTGGACACACCACTAAGATACGTGCTTCATTTATAATAATTGCTGAATTATTCTTACTATTTGAATTAATATAGAGTCAAAGACAAATATAAAATTTTCCTCTAATAGGTAGTGTCAGATTTAAATATATACATGTGTATGTATATCTATGTACAAGAAGGATAAATAGGTGATTATGGATAGTAAGACATTTAAAAGGAGGGATATTAGGGGTAAGAAATCATATTTCTTTTCCTATATAAATATTTAGAGGTTCACATTTTAGAAGTTT
>REGO01000185.1:657604-670176 GCA_010120015.1 Rhombomys opimus | reverse complement strand
TTTTCTTGGGAGAAGTTGTTTTCGTTGGATTGGAGTTTTCCTTCTAGTATCTTCTGTAGGGTTGCTTTGCTGTGTAGAAATTGCATAAATTTAGTTTTGTCATGGAATACTTTGTTTTATCCATCTATGTTGATTGAAAGTTTTGCAGGGTATAGTAATCTGGGTTGACATTTGTGATCTCTTTGAGTCTCCATGATACTTGTCCAGGCCCTTCTGGCTTTCATAGTTTCTGATGAGAAGTCTGGTGTGATTCTGATAGGTCTACCTTCATGTTACTTGGCCTTTTTCCCTTGCTGCTTTTAATATCCTTTCTTTGTTCTGTAGATTTAGTGTTTTGACTATGATGTGAAGTCATGTGTTTCTTTTTTGGTCTAGTCTATTTGGAGTTCTGTAGGCCTCTTTTATATTTATGGACACCTCTTTCTTTAAGTTGGGAAAGTTTTCTTCTATGATTTTCTTGAAAATATTTTCTGTACCTTGGAGCCTGGAGTCTTCTTTCTCATCAATTCCTATTATTCTTAGATTTCGTCTTTTCATAGCGTCCTTGATTTCTTGGATATTTTGTGTTTGGAACTTTTCTGATTTTACTTTTTCTTTGAGAGAAGTATCAATTTCTGCAAGTTTGTCTTCAGCTCCAGAGATTCTCTCTTAAATCTCTTGTATTCTGTTGGTGATGCTTACTTTTGTGGTTCCTGATCTTTTCTCCAAGTTCTCCAGCTCAAGGGTTTTCTCATTTTGTGTTTTCTTTATTGATTCTAATTCTCTTTTCATGCCTTGCACCATTTCTTTCATGTGTTTGAATTTGGATTCCTGTCTCTCTACGATGGCTTCTATTTCTTTGTTCATTTCCTTTTTATATGCCACTAATTTTATCTCTACTTGTGCCTCTATTTGTTTGGCTATATTTGCTTGTGTTTCTTTAAGGATTTTGTCTATTTTTTCTTTCTTTACCTCCATTTGACTGGCCAACTCTTTGAAAGATTTGTTCATTTCCTCCTTATGAGCCTCAAATAATTCGGTAAGCATGGCTATAAAGTCATTTTCCTGTGCTTCTGATGAATTGGAGTATCCATCAATTTGGGGGTTTGCTGGTGAAGTCATGATGTCCTGATTTATGTTGGAAGTGTTCTTTTGCCTACCCCTGGCCATTGGCTTATCTGAAACCTTCCCTGTTTGTTTTTGGATTCTGCAGATCAGACTGGTACTGTCTTTCTCTGGTGTCTGGAGAGTTCTTCGGGAAGCTGAGTGAGGTCCCGTGTCCTCAGCATGTGTTGAGACTAGCTGTACCTCTGGGAGAAAAGTACACAGGCGTAAATGGGGCAAATGCAGGCATGTGTGTGTGTGAGTGTGTGTGTGTGTGTGTGTGTGTGTGTGTGTGTAAGTGTGCGTGGACGTGTGTCTCGAGTTACAGAATGATGGATAATGTTGAACCCTTGAGTGTGTGGGTTGGGCTCTGCACTGTATATGTTGCAGGCGCTAGTGATGATCGCAGAGCAATTTCTGACATTAACTGCCTTAACTCCTCAATTAGACCCACAGAGCAGGAGCTTCAGTGTCCCAAGTGCCCCTCTGTTTCCCAAAGTGGGTATGTGGTTGGGAGGGGGTTCGATGCCTGGCTTCTGTTTCATAAGGACCCTGGGTCTGGGTCTCTGCAGGTTCTCAGGGGTGCACTCACTCTCAGGCAGGTCAAGTGGCAGGGATTGGGATATCTGGGCTCTCTGCTCTCTGGTTTGGTCCTGCTTCTTTGATGTGCTCTGCCAGCTCAATGCTGCTGCCACTGCCAGTTTAGGAAGTCCTACTGTAGCTGGAGATCTTTAGGTGGTCGGCAGGGATTGAGGTAGCTGGGACCTCTTGCTCTCCGGTTTAGCCCTTGTTGGTCTTAAGCTGGAGGCATGATATGCCCTGCCAGCTCAATGCTGTTTCACTGCCATGTTAGGAAGTCCATCTATAACTGGAGACTGGCTTGCCAGTCCAGATGCTTTCTGGGAATTCCTGCAGGCTCTCCACTGTGCTCTCTGAGCTTGGGAGGCCCAGCACCTGGTGTGCCTAGCTTGTATGGCATTTCTGCCTGTTTTTGGTGAGTATATAGCATATTATCTATCACTGTGGGATTGGGCGGGGAGTACAGTCACTAGCTGGGTGATCCTACCGAGCCAGTATGGTGGCTAGCGGCCTGGGAACCTGGGAGGATGGTGCCATGAGGGTCTGGTTCCGTGGGTCTCTGGTACTCCAAGACCAGTACCACTGGCAGTTGCCGCTCAATGGTAGAAGCTCCACCTCAGCCGCTGCAGACCCCAGGTAGTTAGGTCTTTGCTGAGAATCTCGGTGAGTCTGCTGTGTGTTGGGGGGAAAGGTGTGCGAGAGGGGAGTGCTGGTGATCAGAGGATCCTTTCTCTCTTTCCCAGAACAAGTCCCCGGGTGACCCAAGATCAAAGGCCTCACCTCATGGGATGTTCCTTATCGTTTAGAAAGCCTCACCGTTGTTTTCCTGGGTTCAGAGGACCTTCCACTCACAGACTGTGATAGTTTAGCTCTTCCACAGCTCAGGAACTGTGTGTACTTGTTGCCATCTTGGCTCCGCCCCCGAATTTGAATTTCTTGAAAAAATTAAGCGTTTTAAATATATTGTCAGTTTTGTTTTTAACTGGTTTCAATTTTTCATTTTTTATACTTTACCATATTCATATATTTTTATTTTATATCATTTGCTAGCTATTCTACTTTAAAATCTTACCGTAAAGTTAAAACAAAGCATGTATAAATGTGTCAAATTGGAAACATTGTTCCTTTTCGAAATCTTTTATTTAGTTTGAAAAAGGAAAATAATTATATCTGTACAGAAATGTGGTATACCATACATATTTATATAGAATATTATTTATATATATTATAGTTAAAATATACCATATTTATGTATGTAAATATACCATATTTCTATATATACACTATTTCACGTGCATACATATACATTACAAAATGGAACAAGGCATGGGATAGCTTATATGCCTAATGTTTTAGATGATGCACATTTGCACACATATGCATGTGTGTACTCATGGTATGTAAGCTTGAATTCTGGGCTAGTACATGGAAAATGAAGTTTTAAGCCTCAAACATAGGAAAAAAATTATGAACCCACTGTGTTACATGCAGAAATTCAAAATAAATCTTTCCCTCCCTGAGTATTTATCTGGCGTTTAGTATTAGGAGGTGCTTACATTTGCAGGCTAGCTAATAGCTTTCTGAGGGATTAGGATATGTTTGTTCAGTGACTAGGAAGACACCTCTAATCCCCAGTGCTGCTAATGAAAAGTTTTCCTATTTAAAAGAATAGAGAGTTTCATTCCATGGGGGAAGATACTAATTACACAGCAGGCATGCTGCCTTAACTCTAGAAATCAGCTCTTCTCCAGGTATCAGCGTGGATAACAGTGATAGCAGAACAAGGGCCCAGTATTATAAACCGAGTAACAGATATTTTATAATGACAAACACATTATGTGTAAAATATGCTTCAAAATGTGACAATGCCTCTGCTTTCAGATAGAGGCTCCTATATGTTCTACAAAAGCTTTTATTTACTTTTTTTGACTCGATGTAGACCATTTATTTTAATATTTGTCCAATATCTTAACATCTAGTACTTTATGTTGACCATTATATTTTAATATTTGTCCAAAAGACTTGCCAGTATTATGTTGCTGTCTTCTCCTTTCATCTTACAAGCAAAGCTGTTAAAGAGGCTAAAGCATGAATCATGAGAATCATCTTAATTATATCACATGACAATTATTAACTCTAACTTAAATATTAAAACATGTTACTTTTTGTTATTTCTGAATGGAAGTGATAAGCTCTAATCTTGTTCAGGACGAATTGTCTATGAATATTGGCATTTCTCTTTTCACTACTTAATAGGTTTTAGTAATTTTTTTTTACCAATGTTTAAGTGTCAGGCATTTATTTACTCTCATGTTTAATGTAATATTTTGAGAGCTTTATATATGAGTATGGCATCTGCAATATTACTTTCTGTTCCCTGACCAAACTCTTCGTATTTCTCTCAATTCACTTCCGATCAATGACCTCTTTTTTAATTTTTATTTTATTCTGATTACTATTTAATTATAATTTGTAGTATCAATTTATTATTATCACACACACATGCACACAAACATATACTCTTGTTATTTAGTGTACTCATAAGTACACATGTCCAAAGCTGACTACTTTGTTAGACAGCATTAATAGAGAGTTATCTATAGAGGAAATAATTCCCCCTATCTTAATATTCATTTAGAACCTGTAGCTCTTCATCTAAGAATAGAACTTTGTGGAATCCTCAAGTACATTGATTCATACTCTTGAATATATAATTCAGGAAACCATATTGTTCAAGGTCCATTGGTACACTTTTCCTACTGTGTCTAAGAGATACTATCTAGCACCTGAGCAGTTTCTCTCTTTCATATAATCCTTTACTGCCTTAGTGTTGATGTTTCCTGAGTCCTAGGTGTGTGTAGGGGTTGTATTAGTTGGAGCTGGCAATCACATAGACTCTTTTTCTCTGCATTTTGACTAAATGTGGACCTTTATAATAGACTCCATCAGTTGCAAAAGAAACTTCTCTGAAGAACTCAGAGCATTACACTTATCTGTGGGTACAAGCATAAGTACTTAGGGTATGGTTAGACATTACATTAATATAGAACATGGCAATAATATGTCCTTCTCTAGGGTCCATGACTTCTTGAGCACCCAAGCCTGAATTCTCCCCTGCTGAGCCCAGCCTTAAGTGCAATTAGACAACAGTTATTCATCCTCATGCTACAAGTGCCACTATTACACAACTTGGGGCATCTTTCCAGACAACTCACTGTTGTGGTTCACAGGCATTTTCAGCAAATATTTGATTGATGGTTGTTTCTCTCCCTCAGCAATTGCATAGAATCATCTTAAATATGAAATGTAGTCAAAAGAGGGAAGGCTTTCATGTCAGCTACAAATTGATTCTGTAAACTCTTTTATCCAAAGTATGTGGTATCTTCAAGAAGAACATCTTACCATCAGGTTTAGCTGAGCATCTTCCTTAGTGCTATTGAAAGCATCATGGTAGAAAACAGTTATGTGAGAGAAAAAATTACTTCATTTTATACTTCTACATAACACTCCATCATTGAAAAAAGTCAGGTTAGGAACTCAAGATGGGTCTTAGACGCAGGACCTGGAACACAGGTTATAGAGGAGTGCTTGATCAGCCAGCTTCCTTACAGAATTCAGGACCTCCATCTCAGTGGCAGCCATAGTGAGTAAGGCCGTACCACAACAATCTTTAATCATTGGAGTGATTTCAATCAAATCCCAAACAGCATTAGTTATCGCCATTACACATGGTACCCACCATAACTACATAGTAAGACTTCATTGCTGAAAATAGTATATACTTTAGCTTCAGGACATGATGACATCAATCCAAGCTGACCATGAAAATCTCCCTTAAAGATTAGATCTCATATTGCTGTCAGGTGCTATTTAGGGAGCAGGGGCAGAAAAGACATCAGTGGTCTTCCTGATATACTGTACTTTATAGTGCAGTATTCTGCATGTTACAGTCAACCTAAGAGGAAAGATATTCTCAGAGGTGAAATAATGGCACAATTTTTATGAGCTAATTAAATATTTTCTGACTGGATTGTTGATCTGCTTCATAGAGGGCCATTTCATGGTTGGTACGAGAAGGTGGTTGATACTATCACCATAGCTTAGGAGGTCAAACACCCATAGAGAGGGAAGTAATAGGCCCTACGGTAGAAACTGCTACTGTTCATTTTCTAAGTGGTCATGCAGTTAAATGCCTTCTATGTATATATGTGGACACCTGTTAACCTGGGGTGCATTCCACCTTGGTCAGAGAAGCTTCTTTTTGCATTGGGCAGCAGTCAGTGCAGAGACACATAGCTGGTAAAAACGTTGACAATACAAGACTGAGTCTTCAAACATAACCAAAAATATACATTAACAACATACCACTAATGCTTCAAACACATGAAGGAAAAGGAGGCGGTAACAACGTCAGAGTTGAACCATGAGGAAAATACTGTGAAATGCTTTCTTCCGCAAGGGACGTGGAATTGTACTCATAAATGTACAACAGACACGGTTACCTGCAGAAGATCGAGGAAGCCAATATTTTCCATAGATCAGATATATAATCAAGTTCTAGTTTACTCCTTGCTGAGGACAAATTGATAGTAGCTGTGGGAAGAGTGAAACAGTCTTTTTAGAAAATGTGGAAAATGGTAGGTTTCTGATACTTCATTTGATGACTCCATACTTTTAATCATATGGACGACACTAATACTAGAGTTGATAGGGTATCAAAATATGTTTGAATCCTAGAAGGTCATGATTGAGGGATATGAGAGGCACCAAAGAAGGAAATAGGGGGTGCTTATGGCTGTATTTCATTATATACATGTATAAGGACTAGAATAAAGAAAACTTTTTAAAACACCTCAATATCTGAGAAATATCAGTGTCACTGTGAATATAACAATTATATTTTCTTAATTCCAGCATAATAATAAGTTGCCTATGATGACATACTTTCTTATAAAATAACAGAAGTATAAAAAAAGTAGTTGTCCTGAACACATTAATATATACTACGTTAAGCTATGATATTGGAGATATTAAATTAATTTTTAACAGGATATTTTGTTTTCAGTTGGTTATAGGGGGAAATGGCCCTTTTATAAGCCGAGAAGCATCTGTACAGGTAGAAACATTATAAGGCCAAGCATGCATTTCTTGGGAGCACCAAACTACTTAGTAACTTGCTGTCATATACTCAACAATTATATTTTAAATACATCAGTGCCTTAAAACTTGATGTTTCTTTATAATCCATCAATTTGGGGTGCTTTTTAACAGCAGGAGTTTTTTGAACGCAGTGCTCCCCACTTAATTATTTCTAAGAAATTTAAAATAGTTGACACTCTCAATGGTTGCATGTAGTGTGTTCTTTATATGTGTACCTGAACAGGATTGATTGTTCCCGATTTCTTAAGAGCAAGTTAAAACATAAAAATGTACCTCCCATTTGTCTTTCTAAAGACAAATGGGCTGTGCATTGAAGGTATGACAGGAATCTACCGCAAAAGGCATCTGAAAGACTCTACCTAGCAGTGTTTCAAAACAGACACTAAGACTCATAACCAAACCCTCGGCAGAGTGCAGGGAATCATATGAAAAAAGGGGAGTTAGTATGATATGGAAAGGATAGGAGCTCTACAAGGACCAAATATATCCGGGCACAGGGTCTTTTCTGAGACTGACACTCAACCAAGGACCATCTATGGATATAACCTAGAACTTCTGCTCGGATGTGGCCCGTGGTAGCTCAGTAACCAAGTAGTTTTCCAAAGTAAGGGGAACAAGGACTATTTCTAACAGGATCTCAAGGTCAGGCTCCTTGACTCCTTCCCCCCCCCCCCAGGGGAGGAGCAGTCCTGTTAGGCCACAGAGGAGGACTCTACAGCCGGCCCTGAAGATACCTGATGAAACAGGGTCAAATGAAAGGGGAGGAGGTCCTCCTCTATCAGTGGACATGGAAAGGGGCAGGGAGGAGACCAGGGAGGGAGTGTGGGGTTGGGGAGGGAATGAGGGAGTGGGATACAGCTGGGACACAGAGTTAACAAAATGTAACTAAAAAGAAAAATAAAATTAAACAAACAAAACAACATAAAAATGTTTCCAACACAGATTTCTTAGATGGCCATATTCTCCCTAATTCAACATTTCAGCTATATTAACAAGCATAGAAGAGCTCTGTGTTCTTCCACATGAGGAATAAACATTAAATTTCTTCAGTATTTGATAATGTACTTGAGTTTTGTACTTAATGCATCTGTCAAAACTCAATCAAGTATTTGCATTATTCTATGAAGAATTCACTTTTGTAGTATTTGGCAATTCAAGCTGTGTTTTACAACATCTCTACTGACTTTTCGTAAGTTTACTTACAGTACTTGTTTGTTTAAATTTTTTACCCACAAATGAGATTCTTAAGAGTATGGTTTTATCAATATTTTTTCATAGACAGTGATGTACATCATTATTTCAGTGTTTTTAAAATTAATATCTAAATTAGAGAAAGAATGGATGCAAAAATAGTGTTAGATTCACTCAAATGTATAGAACAGAAGATAAGTAACAAAAAGGAAAGAAATACATCCAAGTAGCATATATATGAAAAGAGGAGATTAAAAAAAAGAAAAGAAAAGAAACCCAAAACACAACAGATTAAAAACAAAATGAACTTCTTTGAGGAAAAGTTTGTTTTGAGAATTTATTAAACAACAATGTTACTGAACACCAAGAGTTTATATGTAAGAATGAATCGTTCTCAACTTCAGTTAAAGAAATCTTTTCTACTGGACTTGGGGAGGGCCAAGGGGGAGATGAAGGAGAGAGGGTGGGGTTGAAAGGTACTAGAGAGGAGGCTACAGCAGGGGTACAAGGTGATAAAGTGTAATTAACTAAAAATAAATAAATTTATAAACAGAAAACAACTTGATATGAATAAATATCAGTAGATAAAATGGTTGATTTCTATATCAAATTTATAAGAACTTCACAACAAATTAAAGTAGGCTATTTTTCTTTGCTCAAACCACATAACTACAGTGACACAGTTATTATAATAAAACTATTTGTTTCCATCTCACAGTCATTTAGTTTGTAAATGAAAACGTCTGAATTCAAAACATAAAGAAATTTCAAATAGAAATTTATAAATGGGACACATGTCTGGACAATTTTTTTGATATCTTCAAGTGAATGATGTTTGTCTTGTTTTATCTCATATCTGAAGCCAAACCAAAGTAATAAAAACATTGGCATGGAGGGGATTAAAGTACATGAATCTAGGAAAAATCTTTTCATGAATAAAAGCAAAATCACATTTTTACCATATGTATACTTACATAGTGGTGATGTCTGTGAGTCCTTCAATTCCTGGCTCAAATTATTTCATGCTCACATAATACATATGTCTAACTCATCTAGCAAGAGATTTAGAAAGTAACCAAGATTTTAAAAAGGTATAAAAGAAAGAATATCGGGTTTGTGGACAAATGACAATAAAAGTAATGTAAAAATAAACTGGTACATTAATTACACATATTTATATGTTGGAAAGAACTTTGAAGAAAATGAGACTGAAAAAGTGTACTTATATATGAAAGACGTTTGTAAATAAATTAGGAAAATACAAGTAGAAATAACACATTGAATGAAATAAAGAAAGGTGGGGGAGGTTCCTATGGGATAAAGTTTGTTTTAACTTAATTTTACTAGTAGAATGATATGTAGACTATATGAGACATTAATTCCATATTTACATGAAATTATTCCATACATGGAGATGGACTTGATATATGGGAGAGTTGTAGGAGTGGAAAAGCAACTGAAATTTTATTAAATATAGATGGAGAAACTAAAGATAGTTAGAACAGCTTAAGTTAATGCAAATTTTGTAGACTATCTTTAAATTAAATCAAGAATTGTATGGCTGTATCCCTCTCATCCAGGAAGCCTCACTGTAAAATCTGTACACCTAAAGAACCTAACAAGAAGGAGGATCCTGGGTAAGATGACCAATCATCACTTAGAAAGACAAACTCTTTTGGGTATATGCCTAGGAGTGGTATGGCTAGATCTTGAGGAAGCGCTATTCCTAGTTGTCTGAGAAAGCGTCAGATTGCTTTCCAGAGTGGTTGTACAAGTTTACATTCCCAGTAGCAGTGGAAGAGGGTTCCCTTTTGTCCACAACTTCTCCAGGATGTGTTGTCTCTTGAGTTTTTTATCTTAGCCATTCTGATGGGTGTAAGGTAAAATCATAGGGTTGTTGTAATTTGCAATTCCCTGATGGCTAATGTGGTTGATAATTTAAGTGTTTCTCTGCCATTCGATATTCCTCTATTGCAGCCTTATTTGTAATACCCAGAAGCTGGAAACAGCCCAGATGCCCCTCAGTGGAGGAATGGATGCGCAAACTGTGATATATCTACACAATGGAATATTACTCAGCAATGAAAAACAAGGAAATTATGAGATTTGCAGGTAAATGGTGGGATCTGGAAAAGATCATTCTGAGTGAGCTATCCTAGAAGCAGAAAGATGCACACAGTATATACTCACTCATATAGACATATAATATAGGATAAACCTACTAAAATCTGTACACCTAAATAAACTAATCAAGAGAGAGGACTCTTGCTAAAATGAGCAATTCCTATCCAGAAAGGCAAAGAGGATAGACATCAGAAGAAGGAGAAAAGAGGGAATAAGTCAGGAGCCTGACACAGGGGACCTCTGAAAGGATTTGCCCTGCAGACTATCAATGCAGATGCTGAGACTTATGGGCAACCTTTGGGCAGAGTGCAGGGAATCTTATGAAAGAAGTGGGAAACAGTAAGATCTGGAGAGGGCAGGAACTCCACAAGGAGAGCAACAGAACCAAAAAATCTGAGCACAGAGGTTTTTCCTGGGATTGATACTCCAACCAAGGACTATGCATGGAGATACACTAAGAACCTTACACAGATGTAGCCCATGGCAGTTCAGTATCCTAGTGGGTTCCATTGTATTAGGAACAGGGACTGTCTCTAACATGAACTGATTGGCCTGCTCTTTAATTACCTCCCCCTGAGGGGGAAGCAGCATTACCAGGCCACAGAAGACAATGCAGCCACTCCTGATGAAAACTAATTGACTAGGATCAGAAGGAAGGAAAAGAAGTTCTCCCCTATCAGTGGACTTGGGGAGGGGCATGCATGCAGAGGGTTGAGGAAGAGAGGGATTGGGACAGGAGGAGTGAGGGAATCACAGGGGGGGGTACAAAGTGAATAAAGCATAATTAATATAGAATTAAAAAATAATAGAAACTGGAAGGACATTGGAAGAAGGAGAAAACAAGAAACAGAACAGGAACCAACCACAAAGGACTTCTGAAATACTCTACCCAGCAGTGTATCAAAGCAGATCTTGAGACTCATAACCAAACTTTGGGCAGAGTGCAGGGAATCATCTGAAATAAGGGGGAGTTATTAAGGCCTTGAGAGGACAGGAGCTCCTCAAGGAGGGCAACAGAAGCAAAAACTCTGGGCACAGGGGTCTTTTCTGAGACCGATACTCCAACCAAGGACCATGCATGGAGATAACCTAGAACCCTTGCACAGATGTATTCCATGGCAGGTCAGTATCCTTCTGGGTGACCTAGTAAGGGGACAGGGACTGGCTCTGATATGAACTCAGTGACTAGCTCTTTGACCCCCCAACCCCCAAAGGAGCAGCTTTGCCAGGCCACAGATGATGACATTGCAGCCAGTCCTGATGAGACCTGTTAAGCTAGGGTCAGATGGAAGGGAAGTAGTACCTCCCTTATCAGTGGATTTGGAGAGGGGCATGGGAGGAAATGAGGGAGAGAGGATAAGATTGGGAGGGATAAGGGAAGGGGCTACAGCTAGAATACAAAATGAATAAACGGTAATTAATGTAAAAATAAAATATTTAATTAAAATAGAATTGTAGGACTGAAAGAATAAATTCAGTGCTAAAAAATATACATGCGAAGATTTGTTCAATTAGCAGAATTCCCCAAAATCCATCATTAGCAATTTTCTTTTTTTTATTTTTATTTTTTTAATTTTTTCCTAATCAGTTACATTTTATTAACTCTGTATCCCAACCGTGTCCCGATCCCTCATTCCCTCCCAGTCCCTCCCTCCCTTCCTCATCTCCACCCTGCCCCTTTCCAAGTCCACTGATGGGGGGGGGACCTCCTCCCCATTCATCTGATCCTCTTTTATCAGGTATCTTCAGGACTGGCTGCAAAGCCCTCCTCTGTGGCCTAACAGGACTGCTCCTCCCTTGGGGGGCGGGGAGGCCAAAGAGCCAGTCATTGAGTTCCTGTTAGCAATAGTCCTTGTTCCCCTCACTTTGGCAAACCAATTGGTTACTGAGCTACCACAGGCTACATCTGAGCAGAGGTTCTAGGTTATATGCATACATGGTCTTTGGTTGAATGTCAGTCTCAGAAAAGACCCTGTGCCCAGATATAGTTGGTCTTTGTGGAGCTCCTTTCCTTTCCCCATCAGACTAACTCCCCTTCTTTCCTATAATTCCCTGTACTCTGCCAAAGGTTTGGTCATAAGTCTTTGCTTTGAAAACACTGCTAGTTAGAGTCTTTCAGATGCGCTCAGTAGACTCCTGTCATATGTTCAATGCACATCCCATCTGTCTTTCTAAATGAGGATTGATCATCTTACCCCGTGTCCACTCTCTTATCTTTTTTAGGTGTATAGATTTCATTATGTTTATCATATCTTATAGGTCTATATAAGTGAGTATATACCATGTTTGTCTTTCTCCTTCTGGGATATTTGACTCAGAATGATCTTTTCTAGATCCCACCATTTGCCTGCAAATTTCATGATTTCCTCCTTTTTGATTGCTGAGTAGTATTCTATTGTGTAAAAATACCACAATTTCTTTACCCATTCCTCTGT
>REGO01000185.1:615359-647384 GCA_010120015.1 Rhombomys opimus | reverse complement strand
ACAAACTTTATATTCATAACTATGACAAAAGCAATACATTCATACTGAGGTCAGTGGTTATTCAGTGTTTTTCAAAGCAGAGAATAATTAAATATGTAGGGTACAAACAACATTAAAATTATTGTTAATTTTTCTGTGTCTGTTATGGATATAGGAAGCATCTAAGATATCTGTGTTTGTCAATGTCTTTTGAAAAAAAAAAGATTTGTGTTGGTAATTTGATGGGAATTGCATTCAATCTGTAGATGCTTTTGGTAAGATGGCTATTTTTACTATGTTAATCCTGCCAAGCCATGAGCATGGGAGATCTCTCCATTTTCTGATATATATTCTAATTCTTTCTTCAGAGACTTTAGATTTTTTTTTTTTATACAGTTCTTTGACTTGTAGTGTTAGGGTCATACCAAGGTACTTTATGTCCTTTGTGGTTATTGTGAAGGGTGTTGTTTCCCTAATTTGTTCCTCATCCCTTTTGTCTTTTGTATACAGGAGGACTACTAATTTCTTTGAGTTGATTTTGTATCCTGCCACTTTGCTGAAGGTGTTTATCAGCTGTAGGAGTTCCCTGGTAGAATTTTTGGGGTCATTCACGTATATTATCATATCATCTGCAAATAGTGACAATTTGACTTCTTCCTTTCCAATCTGTATCCCCTTGATCGCCTTCAATTGTCTTATTGCTCTAGCAAGGACTTCCAGAACTATGTTGAAGAGATATGGAGAGAGTGGGCAGCCTTGCCTTGTCCCTGATTTCAGTGGGATTGATTTAAGTTTCTCTCTGTTTAGTTTGATGTTGGCTGTAGACTTGCTGTATATTGCCTTTATTATGTTTAGATATGTGCCTTGTATCCCTGATCTCTCCAATACTTTAAACATGAATGGATGTTGGATTTTTCAAATGCTTTTTCAGCATCTAAGGAGATTATCATGTTTTTTTTTTCTTTCAGTTTGTTAATATGGTGGATCACATTGATGGATTTCTGTATAGTGAACCACCCCTGCATACCTGGGATGAAGCATACCTGGTCATAGTGGATGATACATTTGATGTGTTCTTGTATTTGGTTTGCAAGTACTTTGTTGAGTATTTTTGCATCAGTGTTCATAAGAGAGTTTGGCCTGAAATTCTCTCTTTTTTTTTTTTTGTTGAGTCTTTGTGAGGTTTAGGTACCAAGGTGACTGTGGCTTCATAGAATGAGTTTGGTAGTATTCTTTCTGTTTCTATTTTGTTTAACAGTTTGAAGAGAATTGGAGTTAGCTCTTCTTTGAAGGTCTGGTAGAATTCTGCTCTGAAACCATCTGGTCCTGGGATTTTTTTTGGATGGGATAATTTTGATGACTGCTTCTACTTCCTTGGGGGATATAGGACTATTTAATTGATTTACCTGGTCTTGATTCAGCTTTGGTAAGTGCAATCAATCCAGAAAATTGTCCATTTCATTTAGATTTTCAAATTTTGTGGTATACAGACTTTTGAAGTAAGTCCTAAAGATTGTTTGGATTTCCTAAGTGTCTATAGTTATGTCCCCCTTTTCATTTCTGATTTTATTGATTTTTTTATTTTATTTTATTCTCTGCCTTTTAGTTAGCTTGTCTAAGGAGTTGTCTAGCTTGTTGATTTTCTGAAAGAACCAGGTCTTTGTTTCATTGATTCTTTGAATTGTTTTATTTTTTTCTAATTTATTGATTTCAGCCCTGAGTTTGATTATTTCCAGCTGTCTACTCCTTTTTGGTGTGCCTGCTTCTTTTTTTCTTTTATGTGGTGTTTAGTCCCTGTGATGTTAGCTTTTTTTGGTTAATGTACTTTTAATTTCTTCTTACGTAAAACAGGTAAAAATAAATGTATATTCTACAAAAACCTATATAATGTGAATTAAGTTTCTATTCATGTGAATGTTACAATTTAACATCATTCTAGAGTTCCAGGGAATCATTATTTCTAGCAAATATGAAACAGCAATAATAATGGTTATGAATGAGTGATGTTTTGAGAATTATTAGTAAATTCAAGACAGAGACTAATTAATGTTAACATATCAGTATTAATACATGTTGTGATTGGTTTCTCTCATATTTTATTCAGCAAAATATTATGTTAGCTTAATGGTAAGAATATGCTTGCATGTTTTTCACTGTCTCAATCATATAACACAAACAAACTAGTATTTGGTAAGGATTAAATGAAAAATTATGAATTCATTAAAAATGGATGTGTACAGCTGGGGAAATTAGTACAGATCCTTGGCATAAGTAGAGTATCAAAGAGAGGCAGCTGTGGGCTTAACAAGCCTGAATAAACATTGTATCCTGTAACTTATTACCTTTATCCATAATTTTTTCTATAGCTTAGAAACTAATTTAGTTCTCAATTACATTATCTTGAAAAAATTAGACAAAACGGGAACAAACTTACATAACTATTTTCAATACAAACTATGGAAAGACACACAGGGAATCTGACAACCAGGCTTCAAAAAACAAATATATTCTTGCACAGATTCTTTTTTATGTTTCAGAAGATTGAAATTTAAAATACTAATTTTAGAACATTATTAGATACATTCAAAATTTTTCAACTGCACACAATTTTGTTTTTCATAGAAAAATACTAAACACCATGTAGATATCAGAGATTGGGAAAATTATCAGCTTTCTCATGAAAAACTTGAGTCAGTGTCTTCCTCCTCTTTCTTTGTTATCTCTCTCTCTTTTTCTTCCTCACGTGTGTGTTGATAAAGAAGAGACTGAATTATATTAATTTGCTTTTGAGAATGTATTATAGCAGCATTTCTAATCAGTACTGGAAAACAGAATAAGATATTTACCTAAAACAATAAAAGACAACTCAAGTGTCATTTCATGTTGATTTTATTATAGTGGCTAAGGCAGTGTTCAGTCTTTATGAAGAAACTATTTTCTAAAGACTAATGAATGGGAAGAGTCATTAAAAAAATAGAACTTCTAATTAACAGATGATTTGATTTACCATGTTTCAATATTACCTGGTACAGTATTTTCCTTTTTATATATAATTTCCAAATATAATTTAACAAGAGATAAATCTTGATTTTGCTATGTATCTTTGGACAATATCAAAGATGCCATTTCTGAACTACTAAGGTTTTAGGATGACAGTCATTTCCCACTGTTAAGAATTAAAGTTGTGATACCTGCACCTACTGCTTAGGTCAAGACTAACATCACATAAATTGAAAGATTGTCTTTTTATCTTAATTTAAAAATAAAACCTGTTGTTAAGGGAGTATCTTGATTTAAAGCCCAGTGCTGAAGTAATAATGACAGTGTCACCATATTTTTAAGTTAGATATAATCTAATTCTCATAACATTCTCATGTATATTAATGTAAAAGTTTGAAAAATAGTGATACATTTTTTTTAAAAAAACAGAAAGACAAAAACACATGACTAGCCATGAAGACACAACATCTTAATCATAACAAAAGTCAACAAATGTACACAAAAGGGATAACCAAGCCATAATGAAGGATTAAAAAATCAATTGATACTGAACTGTCACAAATGTTACAATTAGTGAAAAAGACAATTATCTTATAGCAGCGGGTCTAAAATAGAATAAAGGACATGAATCTGCAGTAGCCAAAGTAAAAACAGATTTTAAAGCACCTAACAATGTGTTGAAAATTAACAAAATATCTAAAGGAAGCACAAATAACACAGGGATTGTTATAATGTCTGTGATGTGGTCGGCAGATACTCAGTCAACATGTTAGAAGTTGGAAATGGCTCATAATACACAAAGATTTCTATGCAAAAGTTTATGGGGAGATATATTTTAAACCCCAGATTTATACAAAATGATGTATTGTTGAGTTATCATTTCATATATATTTTTCTAATTAAGGAAGTGATAAGTGTTTTTTCAAAGTAGCCGTAGTATTTCTGTTTCTACCTGCAGGACTGGAAGTCCCTAATATCTCCACAACTTTAGTATAGTTTGTTGATACTGAACTTGCATCATACATATTCCGGGGTGTGAGAAGTGCTACTGGATTGTGGTTTGGGGTTGAGTTTCTATTATGAAAAATTATTTCTGTTTTTACATAACCAAAATTCCTATTAAATACTTTTTATTTTTATTTTTTATATTAGAGTTTATTCACTTTGTATCCCAGCTGTAGCTCCCTTTCTCATTTGGTTACTTTGTTTATCTTATTGAATTAGTAGAGTATTGAATATGTTTAAAATGTATATTGTATGAAATTTTTAAAGTTTTTAAATTAAAGTTTAAAAATATGAAACTAATTTCACATAAATATATGATATGAAGTCATTTCCAAGTTCATATTGGCAGAGGAAAATGTTTTGGGCAGTGGTATTACCACAAGAGCTGCAAATGTCCAATACCCAGAATTGTCAGCTCAGCCTTGAAAATATACATGTAATTAATATTGTACAGAGTGAACAGCTTATGTATAGTACTTTATATCCACATATCTATGTGTTTGTTCACATATAAACAATGTAAAAAAAGACCAAGAATTTAGATGAGAGCCAGGATGTGTATATATGAGAGTTTGGAAGACAAAAAAGATAAGGAGAAATGATGTAATTAAATTATAATCTCAAAAGTAAAACATAATAGAAAGAGAATAGAAGCTAAACACAATATTTACTTGTGATGAGTATATGCTTCAGCTTGGTTTCAATGATTGATTACTATTGTGTACATGTACCAAAAGTTTTCTAATTTTCTGTTTTTTAAAAATCTTATTTTGTGTCTGCCAATCATACTTCATTAAACTTCTAAAATATTTATTTTGGAACCTGGGAAGAAGGCCTGAAAGTGAATGATTCCAATATTTATTAGAAAGTTAGGGAGATGATAAAAAATACAGAAGGATAAAAAAGTTTTTTTTGACTCAAATACAGCATGTAAGTTCCAACAATGTAGCATGTGGAAGGTTTGCCAAGCACAGATAAATTTGCAGTTTAGTCAGTGAGAGTATCATTTTAGGAAAGCAGCCTTTACTCAGAAGTATCTAGATGAAGAATCTGTTGAGTATTTTAAGGGCCAGAAAAATTGAAGGAGAAACAGACAAGTATGATGAGAATTAGGAGAAAATGAAAAACTTGCACAAACCTAATCACCATATTTATAATAATGCCTACTTCAATAAGCCTGCTGAAGAGCACAGGTATGGTGGTCATAGAACTCAGTGGGTAGTTACCACATCTGTTTTGCTAAAAGGTAATATTGTCAAACATGCTTCTAAACATCCTTGCTTATGCCCTTAGAGTAGAACCACATCAACCTTTTTCAGACAAATGTCTTAGATAAGTGGGTTGTAGTTAATGGAGAACTAAGAGAGTCAAGTGCTGTAATTTATGATGACAGACCTCTTGGCACTAAGTAAGGCAGGGATAGTACCCATCCAAATTATTGTTGAAGTTGTCAGAAATAATATAAGAGCCAGGGTATAAAGAGATACTCAGCAAAAGATGCCTGGAAATGGCACAGCTATAGACAGGATACTAGTGAGCTCACTGCAGCTGTAAAGTTGCACCGTACTGCACTGGAGCTAACTTTTATATGTTTTATTAGATTTTAAACATAGTTATTTGGTATATGAATGTTTGAGGAACATTTCATTCCCTGTGGTTTAATTAGAACGGCCTCCCTAGGCTTATATATTTGAATACTTGCTCCCTAATTGGTAGAACTGTTTTGGAAAGGTTTAGGACTTATGGCCATATTGGAGGAAGTGTGTCATTTGAGGTGGGCTTGGAGGTTTCAAATCCTCATGCCAGACCTAGTCTCTCTCCCACACCTATGTCCCCAACCAGTAGCTCAGGTTGTAAAGTCTTAGCTACTGCTCTAGCACTCTGCCTATCTACCTATTGCCATTCTCGCTGTCATGATGGCCATAAACATAACCTCTGAAGCTGTAAACAAGCCCACTGTTAAATGATTTCTTTTGTAAGTTTCCTTGGTCATGTTATCTCTTCACAAATGTAGATAAGTAACTAAGACATTCCCCAAATGCTTGCTTTCTTTTTCTATCTGTGATATTTAGTTTTATACATATATATTCTAATTTTGTAATGTATGAACTAATTCTCTATCAAATGTTTAGCTGGCAAATTTTTTTCTCCTATACTGTAGCAATCTTCTTTCAGTTGGTAGTTTTCTGTACAGTAATAAGCATCATGAGGTCCCATATGTCAATTACCAGTATAAATCCCAGGAAGCTTAATTTCGCTCAGATGTAGCCTGTGGTAGCTCAGTAACCAATTGGTTTCCCAAAGTGAGGGGAACAAGGACTATTTCTAACAGGAACTCAATGAAGATACCTGATAAAACAGGATCAGATGAATGGGGGGAGGTCCCCCCTATCAGTGGACTTAGAAAGGGGCACAGTGGTGATGAGGGAGGGAGGGACTGGGAGGGAACGAGGGTTCGGGGCACGGCTGGGATACAGAATTAATAAAATGTAACTGATAAAAATAAAAATTAAAAAAAAAGAAAGTTCTTACTTATGTTTATAACTGTCTTTTGTTTGAGGTGAGTGATAACAATCAAGCTTCATTCCCTACCTTTAAATATTTATTTTTTACTGACAACAATTGTTGAAGAAGCTGTCTCTTCTCAAAGGTGTATTTCTCACTTCTTTGTGAAGGATTATGTGGCTGTAATTAGTACCATTTCTGTTTGTTACTAGGGATCTCCAGTATAGCTTGTAATCAGGTGTTCTAATATTCCCATCAGTGTTCTAATAGTTCAATGTTACTTTTAACTGCCCAAGGCTTTTAATAAGAATTGCCTATTATTTCTATTTTTGCTAATCTTTGAGTTGACATTTTATTGCAATTATATTACATTTGTGCATTGCAATTAATAAAATGACAATTTTTACAATCTTGGACTTACCCATCTATGAGCATGAGTATTTTCACTTTATAGTGAGTTTTTTACTTTCTTTCCTTAATTTTATATGTCTGTTTTTGTTTGTTTGTTTGTTTCATTGTAGAGACATTTCTACTTCCTTACTTAAGTTTATTCTACGATAATTATAAGGCTATTTTGAAGGGTATTGTTCTCCTGGTTTCTTTTCCAACAAGTATTTCTTAATTTTAATGGGAATCTTCATGTTTTTCACATTTACACGGTGGTAGCTATAGATTTGTTATATATGACTTGTATTAAGATGAAATATACTGCCTTCATCCATAGTACTTTTTACATGGGTGAAGGAATATTAGATTCTGTCAAGTGCCTTTTCTGAAACTATTGAGGTAATAATGTGAGACCATTTATGTTATGGATAACATTTATTGATTTCCATCCATTTATCCACCCCTGAATGACTTTATTGAAGCCAGTTTGATCATAGATGATGGTCTTTTTGACATGCTGTTGAATTTAATTTCTAGCTTTTTTAAATAGTATTTTACTAATTATTTGAAAATTCCACACCACCAAAGCCAAGAACACTCTTTCCCAAGCCTGCCAGGTCCACCTTGTGATACTCCCCACAAAAGAGAAAAACAAAGAATAAACAAAAGAACAACAAGTCCATATTGTGTTGCTCATATACTCAGTGGAGCAAAGTCAAAGTCCTGTTTGCCAGACCTTTAATGAAACCTGAGTTCATCTCTGCCTGCACCCCAAACTAGAAGCCATCAGTAATGAAGAGCTACATTTCAGCATCATTATCACTTTCTATCTATGCTGTTATTTTGGGGGGGTAGGAGTAGATAGAGGCTGCCAAAGAAACATTCTATGTCCCTCTTTCTCAATTGTGAGTCTGCAATCATCAATACCAAGGCAAAAGTATCTTCCTTGCCCTTTACTGTCAGCAGGAGCACAGATCATAGATTTACACATGGTGTCTGCAAATAACACAGTTCATGAACATTCACATTGTCTTAAGCGTCAGAACATGCCATGGATCTCAGCGTGGCAATAGACCACAAATATCAGCACAGATCCCATATAGAGTAGGACCACAGACCCAGACGTGGCACTCAGAAAAAAATCGTGAACATGGATATTACTATGGTCTTAGGTAAAAGTACAGGCCACTCACATCAATGTGGTCCCCAGCAGCAGTACAGCCTATGACATCAACAGGTATTCAGTCTGCATCAAAGACCAAATACATCTTCCTGGCATTCAGTGGCAACGCAGGCCATGGATATCAACACAGACCCTTGCTACAGTAAGACCACAGATCCAGATATGTCTTTAGGAGGCAAGGATATCACCATAGCCTTCAGAGGCCATGCAGGCCATTTACATCAATATGGCCCTCCATGGCAGCTTGACCTCAGGCATGAGCACAGATCAAGAACATTGGTAATAACTTGGGTCAGGGACATCAAAATGGTTGCAGACTGCAGAGGGATCACTGACATTCACATGAACTTCAAGACAGCCTGAGGCAGTGAACCGTAGACAGTAAGGACACCTCTAGGGGCAGCATGGGCCATACAAGTCTTTCAGGGAGTTCCAATCCAGAAAATGATCAGTTCTTTATCTTGAACATCCTGTTGTTGCTCGGAACCTGGGCCATGGTGTGGCTGGGTAGCATGTTAGAGGGTGAGTTGGAGTGCAAGCTCCAGACTGCTGTATACTCTCCTGTTGGCCATACTTGACAAGAACATGTTCTTGTCCAGGTCAACTGAAGCCTTCTCTTTCTCCTGCCACAGCCGTCCAACTCTTGTTCTGCCTCTCACCACAGCTTACTCAACACTCTGCTCCTCTATCTTTCTAGGCTCTCTATTGAAAATTCATTCATCGTAGTGGCAATTCTGTGGTGTCCCAGAATTGTTTATGAAGCTCATCTTAGATATCCTGCCTTTGCTAAATTCAGAGACAGACAGAGAGAGAGAGAGAGAGAAAGAGAGAGAGAGAGAGCATTTTTGCAGTCACTTTCCTTATAATGAGAAAAACTTACTCCATCTTTAGTGGTACTAAGGAAAAAAACAACTGTAACTCAGACTAGATTCCTTAGATCTGCCCACCTGGAGGAAACTAAGAAAAAGTAAAATACTGAACTAGATGACATACAAGAATCAAATAAAATACAGAATATAGGTATGTCTAATGTTTTCTGTAACATGTAGACAATGAAGAAATGGAGTAGATAAGATTCAGGGATTATCACAAAGAACCAACAAAGAAAGTGAATTTCAGGCCAATCTCCCTTATGAATACTGATGCAAAAATACTTAATAAAATACTTGCAAACCGAATACAAGAACACATCAATGATATCATCCACTATGACAAAGTAGGCTTCATCCCAGGCATGCAGGTGTGGTTCAATATATGGAAATCCATCAATGTGATCCACCATATTAACAAATTGAAATAAAAAAAACCCACATGATCATCTCCTTAGATGCTGAAAAAGCATTTGACAAAATCCAACATCCATTCATGTTTAAAGTATTGGAGAGATCAGGGACACAAGGCACATATCTAAACATAATAAAGGAGATATACAGCAAGCCTATAGCCAACATCAAACTAAACGGAGAGAAACTTAAAACAATCCCACTGAAATCAGGGACAAGGCAAGGTTGCGCACTCTCTCCATATCTCTCCAACATAGTTCTTGAAGTCCTTGCTAGAGCAATAATACAGTTGAAGGCGATCAAGGAGATACAAATTGGAAAGGGGATACTATTTGCAGATGATATGATAATATGTGAGAGTGACCCCAAAAATTCTACCAGGGAACTCCTACAGCTGATAAACACCTTCAGCAAAGTGGCTGGATAGAAAATTAACTCAAAGAAATCAGTGGCCCTCCTGTATACAAAAGACAAAAAGGCAGAGAAAGAAATTAGGGAAACAATACCCTTCACAATAGCCACAAATGACATAAAGTACCTTGGTGCAACCCTAACCAAGCAAGTTAAAGACTTGTATGAAAAAAATTTCAAGACTCTGAAGAAAGAATTAGAAGAAGATATCAGAAGATTTAAAGGTCTCCCATGCTAATGGCTTGGCAGGATTAACATAGTAAAAATGGCCATCTTACCAAAAGCATTTACAGGTTCAATGAAATTCCCATCAAATTACGAACACAATTCTTTACAGACCTGGAAAGAAAAATTCTCAACTTCATATGGAATACCAAGAAACGCAGAATTGCAAAAACAATTTTCTACAATAAAAGATCTTCTGGAGGTATCTCTATCCTTGATCTTAAGCTGTACTATAGATGAACAATTTTTAAAACTGCATGGTACTGGCATAGAAACAGAATGGTGGATCAATGGAACCAAATAGAAGACCCAGAAGTAAACCCACACACTTATGGACATCTGATTTTTGACAAAGATGTAAAAACCATACAATGGAGAAAAGATAGCATCTTCAACAAATGGTGCTGGTCTAACTGGATGTCTACAAGTAGAAAAATGAAAATAGATCCATACTTACCACCCTGCACAAAACTGAAGTCCAAGTGGATCAAAGAACTCAACATAAAACCAGACACATTAAATCGGCTAGAAAAAGAAAGTGGGGAATGCCCTTGAACTCCTTGGCACAGGAGACAACTTCCTGAACAGAACACCAACAGCACAGGCTCTAAGGTCAACAATCAATAAATGGGACCTCATGAAACTGAAAAGCTTCTGTAAAGCAAAGGACACTATCATCAAAACAAAACGAATGCCTACAAATTGGGAAAGAATCTTCACCAACCCTTTATCTGACAGAGGGCTAATATCCAGTATATATAAAGAACTAAAGAAGCTGAAAAGCAGCAAACCAAGTAATCCAATTAAAAATGGGGACAGAGCTAAACAGAAATCTCTGTAGAGGAATATCAAATGGCAGAGAAACACTTAAAGAAATGCTCAACGTCATTAGCCATTAGGGAAATGCAAATCAAAACATCCCTGAGATTTCACCTTACACCCCTCAGAATGGCCAAGATGAAAAACTCAAGTGACAACACATGCTGGAGATGTTGTGGAGAAAGGGGAACCCTCCTCCACTGCTGGTGGGAATGTAAACTTGTACAACCACTCTGGAAATCAATCTGGCGCTTTCTCAGACAACTAGGAATAGTGTTTCCTCAAGATCCAGCCATACCACTCCTGGGCATATAACCAAAAGGGGCTCAAGTATACAGTAAGGACATTTGCTCAACCATGTTTTTAGCAGCTTTATTTGTAATAGCCAGAAGGTGGAAACAGCCCAGATGCCCCTCAACTGAAGAATGGATGCAGAAATTGTGGTACATCTATACAATGGAGTATTACTCTGCAATAAAAAATAAGGAAATCATGAAATTTGCAGGTAAATGGCGGGACCTGGAAAAGATCATTCTGAGTGAGTTGTCCCAGAAGCAGAAAGACACACACAGAATATACTCACTCATATAGACATATAATGTAGGATAAACCTACTAAAATCTGTACATCTAAAGAAACTAATCAAGAGAGAGGACCCTGACTAAAACACTCAATTTCCATCCCAAAAGGCAAAGAGGATGGACATCAGAAGAAGAAGAAAACAGGAAACATCCTAGGAACCTGCAACAGAGGGCCTCTGAAAGTCTCTGCCCTGCAGACTATCAAAGCAGATGCTGAGACTTATGGCCAACTGTTGGGCAGAGTGCATGGAATCTTATGTAAGAAGTGGGAAATAGTAAGATCTGGAGAGGACAGGAACCCCACAAGGAGAGCAACAGAACCAGAAAATTTGAACACAGGGGTCTCCCGAGAGACTCATACTGCAACCAAGTACCAGGCATGAAGATAACCTAGAACCCCTGCACAGATTTAGCCCATGGCGGATTAGTGTCCAAGTGGGTTACGTAGTAATGAGAAGAGGGACTGCCTCTGACATAATCTGATTGGCTTGCTATTTGATCCACTCCCCCTGAGGGGGAGCTTTTGAAATTATATGTTTATCCTTTCACAAATAGGATATATTAAAAATAAAAACATGGTTTTCATATTTACTTATCCTTTTCTGGGAGAATTAATGTTTATATTGTTGTTTAATAATATATTGAATAATAACATGGACATATATAGAGCAGCTAATGTCATTTTTATAAAGTTGAAGTAAAAACAACCATATGGATATATAAAATAATTTGAGTTTATAAGTTTTTTATATAATTAATATTTGTATTATTTTATCTATATAAACTGCTAATTTCATTCAGTCATAGATGTCAAAAGCAAAGATGCATTGATTTGTAACTGACGAAGAAGGCCATTGCACTGAATGAAATAACCTTGTCTGGTTGACATGAGTTACTCCCCATGGCTGTGAGAAGTTCCATGATCTTGAGTGCTAGGTATTTTTTTAACTTTTATTAATTACACTTTATTCATTCTGTATCCCCCCAATAAGCCACTCCCTCCTCCCCTCCCAGTCCCACCCTACCCCCGGCCCTTTCTGCATGCATGCCCCTCCCCAAGTCCACTGATAGGGGACGTCCTCCTCTCCTTCTTTCTGATCTTAGCCTATCAGTTCTCATAAGAAGTGGCTGCATTGTCAGGGTTCTAGGTTGTCTCCAGGAATAGTCTTTGGTTGGAGTATGAGTCTCTGGGAAGTTCCCTGTGTTCAAATTTTCTTGTTCTGTTGTTCTCCTTGTGGAGTTCCTGTCCTCTCCAGCTCTTACTATTTCCGACTACTTACATAAAATTCCATTCACTCTGCCTGTCAGTTGGAGCGCTAGGTATTTTTATAAAATCGGTGTTGGTATGATACAGACATGAGGAGCTTTGCAAAATGTTCAGTTGACTTCAGGGCAAACTTTAGAAAATTTTTCTTTTTAGTGTGTATTTATATTTATTATATTTTATGAGATAAAATGTTTTTATGCTTTTTACAATCATTAAAAATTTTTATATATGTAATAAATTGTCAATTTCTAGAGGTCTTAAATGCATTTTGTAGGCCCGACTATCTCCTTTTTGCTGAAGTGAAATGCATGGTGTTTAAGCTATCACTTATTTTTTAACATATCCACTTATTGAGTTCATGACTGCTCTGTTTTATATACATTACTTTTGATAAGTGTGCAGTTTGATTTTGAATTGACTTTAAAGAGACTTGTATTTTGTTTGAAAGAAAATATAGTTTACTTTTATACAGTAAATATCTAGGAACAAGATATTGATATATAACAGATGTGATGGTTAGTATTAATTAAGACTTGAGAAGAGCTGTACTTGAAAAGGAAACAGACTCCTGGCATGTGTGTGGAACACTTTTTAGCCTTTGGGCATGCCTATGAGACATCCTGCTGATTAGGTTAATTGAAGTGGGAAGACCCATATGGATAGTAGGTGGCATCATTACCTGGGCTGACGCCCTACAATACATACAAAGAGCAGGCAAGTTTACTGCCAGCATTCACGACTCAGTGTTTCATATGTGATGTGATCATCTACTTCAAGATGTTACAGCCTTGACTCTCTTGCTTTGATGAACTTATACCTTGAAATGCATCAAAACAAAGCCTTCATACCTTGAGTTGCTCTTTTAAGAGTACTGTGAATAATATAAGATTATATAAGTAATATAAGAGTAAAAAATAAACTAAGCAAATACGCAGAATTTATCATTTTATAAATTTATTTCAAACTGTATTTCATTTTTTTTGTTTTCACCAGTGATATCTGAGTTTCTCTCCTTTTCCTTGCTAACAGTTGATGATGCAAACTTTTTACATTTAGCCCTTTTTATACAATCAATAGTTTTCTTTTAATCATTCTAATAGATACTCAGTTATGACTTCTTAATAGATATTATAATGTGTACAGTTAGATTATTTTATACACCTGTTTGGAATAAAAACAATTGATCAATGGATTCAACAGTATGATTAATTCTCCAAATGAAAGCGGTGGCTTAAAGAAGAGTGCCAAAAAACAAACAACACAGTGCATATAGTCTCAGTTACTGAGACTTTTAGAAAGAAGAAATTAATGTATATTGACAGAAAAACCACAATTGTTTGCTTTCGGGAAAGGAGAGAATCAGTGAGGAAAGTGATTACCCAGCTTCAGTAGCATAATCTGCAGAATGATAAAATCACGTTGATTATATTTGTTAGTTTTCTGTAAAGAGAAAGTGCTGTCTGGATTGGTCTTTCAGTGCTTAAGAATCATCATTATACTCTACTCCCCTAATTGTGATTTGTATTCTTCTGAACAATAATTAACAGTTGAAGTCTGTGGACCAGAGTATGGCTAGAGTGTGATCTTGAATTTATGCATAAATGTTAGGTTTATAAAATATAAATAAATAATTTATAAACCACTTAGCACTCTATAAGAACATGTTAAGAATACAATAAATATTTTGTTTCATGTAGCAAGGACCGTGATTTGAGCTATGTGGTGCTTTGCATGAGAAATAGTCCCCATTGGATCATACAGATGAAAATTTGGTCTCCTCCTGGTATAGTGTTTTAAAAAGTTATAGGAAGGTCTTGATGAAGGAGGTAAAGCACTGGGGACAGCCATAGAGTGTAAAACTTCATGGCATGTCCTGTTCTCTGCTTCATGCACTCAGTTGGAATGTAAGCCTTCAGCCTCCTGGTCCTGCTGACAACTGATGGCTGCTTGTACAACTCTATGCCATACTGGACTCTCATCTCTCTCTAAAACTGTAAACCAAAATGAACTCCTACTTCTGTAAGATGCTTTTGTCCATAGTACCCTATCCAAGCGACAAAAGTAACTGAGGGAAACCTGTAATTTAAATATTTAGATAAATTAATCATTCAGTTACTATTATAGCATGAAAATTGAAGGTTCAGATGAGATAATATGAATATGGATTTCTACAAAACAGCCTCTCATTTAGAAAAGATGCCAGGGTTGTAAACGTAAAGATATTTGGGAACATAATGACTAATCATAACATGTTCAACTGGCTGTAATATGTAAATTAGATTAAATTCATTGGTTTTCTTTAAAACAGCACAAGGTGTATAGTTTACAAACTTTGGAAATAACAGTGTTTTATCCTCTTTTACAATTGAACCAGTGTGTGAAAAAGTGTAATTTTTACCAAATGTAAACAACAGATTTGCTAAGATCTACTTGCAGTACTAGAATGAAAAATCAATGCTTCAGAACAGGGAGAAATGCTATCTCTACATATAACTTAGTACACCAGCCGGTGCTGAAAACAACAGTCCCGATTTCTTTTAAATTAAGTTATCACTCAAAATTTTATTATCTGTAAACTGAGAAAATTCCTAAGATTTCTTTGTATCATTATTTGATTTCTTTTTGGTTAGTGTGAAATATGAGTGTCATAGTTGATTGAAGTGTGATGGAGTTCTAGTATGTGCACACATTTGGAATCTTAGAGTGTTTAAAAACTGAGATTATTAAAATCATATTTTATAATAAAGTTTAGATTGCTGAAGTAAATATTATACTATTTATTGATTAGATATCAATTACTGCTTTTAATTTGGGAATTATTAATTTATATGTCTTAGCACTTTTGGAAAATTACAATATTCTCTTTATATTTCAACTGAACTCACCATTGTATCTTAGCATTTAATAGCACATAGTATTTGAAGATAGTTATCATTTGTAATTTTTAAGAAAGAACTTGAACCCATTGGTATAGGAGACAACTTCCTGAACAAAACACCAACAACACAGGCTCTAAGATCAACAATCAATAAGTGGGATCTCATGAAACTGAAAAGCTTCTATAAAGCAAAGGACACTGACATCAGAACAAAATGACAGCCTACGGACTGCAAAAGGATCTTCACCTACCCTATATCTGACAGAGGGCTAATATTTAGAATATAAAAAGAACTCAAGACGTTAAACAGCAAAAAATCAAGTAATCCAATTAAAAAATGAGATACAGATCAAAACAAAAGATTCTCAATAGAGGAATATTGAATGACAGAGAAACACATAAAGAAATGTTCAACGTCTTTAGCCATCAGGAAGATGCAAATCAAAACGAGCCTGAGATTTCACCTTACACCGATCAGAATGGCTAACAAGAAAAACTCAAGTGACAATACATGCTGCAGAGGATGTGGAGAAGAGGAAACCCATCTCTGTTGCTGGTGGGAATGTAAAGTATTACAACCACTTTGGAAATCAATCTGAGCCGTTATCAGACAATTAGGAATAGCGCTTCCTCACGATCCAGCTATACCACTTCTAGACATATACCCCAAATAAGTACACAAAAAGGACATTTGCTCAACCATGTTTGTAGCAGCTTTATTTGTAATAGCCAGAACCTGGAAACAACCCAGATGTCAATCAACAGAGGAATGGATACAGAAATTGTGGTACATTTATACAATGGAATACTACTCAGCAATTAAAAACAAGGAAATAATGAAATTTGTAGGCAAATGGTGGGATCTAGAAAAGATCATTCTGAGTTAGGTACCCCAGAAGGAGAAAGACACAGATGGTATATACTTACTTATAAGTGGGTATTAGATCTGTAGCATAGGACAAAAGTACTGAAATCTGTACACCTAAAGATTGCTAACAGGAACTCAATGAAGATACCTGATAAAACAGGGTCAGATGAATGGGGGGGGGAGGTCCCCCCCTATCAGTGGACTTGGAAAGGGGCACAGTGGTGATGAGGGAGGAAGGGAGGGACTGGGAGGGAGTGAGGGTTCGGGACATGGCTGGGATACAGAGTTAATAAAATGTAACTGATAAAAATAAAATAATAAAAAAAAGAATCTAAGCAAGAAGGAGGAACCTGAGTAATATGATCAAAACTCACTCAGAAATGCAAATGGGACAGAGTTTGGAAGAGGGAAAAAACAGAGAACAGGACAGGAGCCTACCACAGAGGGCCTCTGACAGACTTAGATACTCAGCAGGCTATCAAAGCAGATACTGAGACTAATAGCCAAACTTTGGGCAGAGTGCAGGGAATGTTATGAAAGAAGGGGGAGATAAAAGACCTGGAGCAGACAGGAGCTCCACAAGGAGAGCAACAGAAACAAAAAATTTGGGCACAGGGTTCTTCTCTGAGACTGAAACTCCAGTTAAGGACCATGCATGGAGATAAGCTAGAACACCTGCGCAGATGTAGCCCATGGCAGCTCAGAATCCAAGTGGGAACCTTAGTAAGGAGAATAGGGACATGAAATTAGTGGCTGGCCCTTTGATCACCTCCCTCTGAAAGAGGAGCAGCCTTTCCAGGCCGCATAGGAAGACAACGCAGCCAGTCCTGATGAGACCTGAAAAACTAGGGTCAGATGGAAGGGCAGGAGGTCCTCCCCTATCACTGGACTTAGAAAGGGGCATGAAGGAGATGAGGGAAGGAGGGTGGGATTGGGAAGGAATTAGGGAGGGAGCTGCAGCTGGGACACAAAGAAAATAAACTGCAATTAATATAAAAAATAAAATTATATCAAAAAAAGACAATGAATGAAATGTAAAGGAAGTCTTGGTGGGGCCCTTTTGAGTGGAAGCGTTGACTTGGTATCTAAAAATCTTTAGTATCTGAAATTCAATCAGAAATTTATTTTCTCAGTGCATGTAATATGTAAAATTTAAATAAATACATTCAAAGAAGAAAATACATAATTAGGAAAATGATTTTCTACACACATACATACATTTTATCTAAATTAACAATATTAACCACCCTTGTTTTGTACAGTGACTTCGTATTTTACATGAATCAATGAAACCAAAATAATTACACTAAGATCATATTTCATGAGGTAATCTCAAAACATTAAAAGGCGTGTATAGTGTGATTGTCAACTGCTACTATAATTAGACAGCCACCACTGTTTTGCCCAAATTGTCAGGATGCCTCTGAAGCATTTGATATGTCTCAGTAGTTTCCCAAGCTGGGAGTTGTTTTCTTTGCACTTGAAGTCTATAATTAAAACAACTGCTTCCAGATAGAGATTTCACAGTGAAGAATGAATCAAATAATCTGCCCTAACTTCATTTAAATGTTTAGTAGAAATTAGATGTAAGGTTTCATAGCTTTGTTTTATTTTAAGAACTTTAGTGGTTTTGTTTGTTTAATGTTAATCTAGTGTCATGTTTCAAACTAAAATTTCACCAAACGTAATTTAAAGTCAGCTGTTAATTTGTACAAGCAAGTTTCTGTACAGGTGAAATTGAAAGTAGATGCCACCAGCACAGAGCTTCATACTGTGGGCCTGCTAACTGTGCAGCCACTAAGGAAGAAGCTGACGGAGTCAGACCTGCTCTCACATGCTTGCAGGCTCAACTGCTGCCTTGCCTCTGAGTGTCGGAACACTATTAATTTGAAACTTGATGTGGCTAGACATTTAATCCAGGGCTCAGCTGAGCATATAAATGTTGTTTCAAGTTAATTAAAACAAGAAGTTGAGAGATTCTTTTGCAATATTCAAAATTGGCCATGGGCCCTATAACCATTTAAATCTAGAGAAGAAAGCAGTCCAGACTTAACGAGTCATCTTCATAGTAGGTAAGCTCTTAAACTGTCAGCCACTACTTTCATAATCTACTTTCTAAACCTAACTTTCATTAAATATGGAGGAAGGCTCCTGTCCTACAATGTCTTATACTTTGCTTGGTTCACTGAAAAGACAGAATTAAAAAAAAGTCACTGCTAAATATTTGTAAAATGAAACATACTTTTCTCTTTACCATGTAAAAGAAGAACTTTGGGACAAATCTTACAGTAATAATGTAAGTACTTAACTTTAATGATCCCGAGGGAGATCATGAGTACTTACTTTAAAATTACAAAATTATGTGTGATTTTACTTGCACTATTCCAAAACAGGAAGATGTACTTATATCATGACATTGCTTACTAAAACAAATGCTGCTTTTATAGAGCGGACACTTTGCTCTTCTAAATTGTGCAAAAGTAGAAAGTAGCTCAGGAGACTTCCATTGATTCCACTTGTACTACGTCATGCTCCCAGTTGACATGGAGATGAGTGAACTCCTAATATTCTTATCCTTATTTATAAATATATTACTTTCATGTTTAAGTCTACCTGATATTTTATATCCAAGGAAATAGACATCATTAATTTTCCCTTGTAATTTTACATTTGTTAAAAGAAAGATAGGAAATATGCATACATGCTGCTAAAATTTAAAGAGCTATATTTTTTGATGAAAATGTCCTTGAATTTTAATAATGGATACAACTAGGTGCCACTTTCCAATAATTAAAATTTAAATCTTAATTCTATAAATAAAATATTGGTCACTTAGGTTATAATTGTCTATTCTTAAAATTCAAATATTAAGAATATTTGTTTATTTGTATATAAAGATATAGTTGTAATTACTAATTTTTAGTCTTTAAGGTATCTTTAATTAAATATTTAATAAATAACTAAACTTGAATCTAAAGAATAATTTCATTTTTTATAATCTGCTTTTATATTTTTACTTTGTTGTATTTAATTTCTGAATATCTTTATTAGTATTATTTATTGAAATTTACTCACTTTATAGTTCTCTCCTTCATCTCCTCCCAGTCTTTCTCTCCCTCTTTTTTCCTCCCCCCATAGCCCTCCCCTAGTCCATTGATAGGGAGGTCCTCGTCCCTAGTATCTGACTATAGCTTACTAGGTCTCAGCTGGACTGTCTGGATTCTCTTTCTCTGTGGCCTTATAAAGACATGTCAACAGGGGGAGGTGATCAGGGAGAACCAGGAACAGAGTTCATGCCAGAGACTGCTGCTGCTCCTGTTACTAGGGAACCCACATAGATTCTGAGCTGCTCATGTACTATATCTGAGCAGGGGTATCCTCTCCATGCATAGTCTTTTGTTGATTTGATAGTCTCTGCAAGTTCTCCTAGGCCCAGATTTTTTTTTCTGTTGGTCTACTTGTGGAACTAGATCTTTCTATCTCCCTCTTGTTCCATAAGGTTTCGTGCACTCTGCCCAAAGTTTGGCTGAGTCTCAGCATCTAATGGATACAGAAACTGTGGTACATTTATACAATGTAATACTACTCATCAATTAAAAATAGAAAAACAATGAAATCATGAAATTTCCAGGCAAATGGATGGAATTAGAATTTCAGAACATGTTACATCTAACTTTACTCGAAAAACTAATTCAATGTCATAAGCTTTTTATTAAAATCTCCTTTGTCGACAGGACAAAAATTTTGAAGCATATGTTTGTGACTAGAAAATGACTCAGTTGTGAAGACTGTTTATTTTCCAGAGGACCTGAGTTCTGTTCCAGCACCACGCCGGGCAACTTCAGCTTCAGCAGGTGCAACTACCTCTTTGGTAAGCTCGTGGCTCTATTTCTTACACTCTCCAGTAGCTCATCTTCAGAACATATCACTGCTCTTTTCTCTGGAAAGAATCTGCATTTATGTTACTTAATATTCACGTTTTCTTTTTTAATATTTAATAATGAAAATTTTCTGAAGGAGGTGTAATGTGTACGTTTTCTAAGTTATTCCCAATTATTTAACTGTGGGTATTTTTATTCTACTTTAGTGTTTCTGATGATGTCTCTAAATGATATTCATTCTTTATAAATACAAACATGCTGTTGAGAAAAATGTGGTCAAGGGTTGAAAATACTTCTAGATTTTAACCAGATACACCAACTTCTGCAGTTTTCAAATTATTGAATACTTCTACTGTACTCACAGTTTCTAGTGACTATGGTAAGGCTTTTCCTTTGCATCAAGGAGAAAGAACTACTAATTTCCCCACCTGTCAGGCTCACACTTCAGGAATTTTGGTGGAAGCAGATCTCTTAATTTCAAACCTTGAATAAAGATATCTGTTGTTATGGCAATGAATTCCAAAATATTTTTAATTTCTTTGGCTCATGATTTTAAGGATTTGTTTGACCTGCAAATTGTTTATGGATATTTTACTATCATTGGGGCTTTTGAAGACTGAAATATAAAGAGAACACATGATTGTGTTTAAATAGGAAAATATGTAGTAAATTAATTTGTTTCAATGACCCCTGCCCACTCCCAAATCTACAACCACCAATTATGATTTCAGACAATTATTATTTGATATAACTCAGGAGAAATGTAACTAAATTGTGACATCAACAATAAATATGTTTCAACACCTGAATGCTGCCTTGTTTTTCTTCTCTGAAACCCACTTCTATAATTGTGATATATCTTCTAGATGCTTGTGTGATATCATGATGCAAATGATATTCAAAATAAGATTGCCTTAAGGAACACTTGCATTTTCTTTAACCATGAAAACTGAAGACTTTTTTTTTTTAACAATGTATTTTTTCCAAGTGACAAGTCATTATAAAAGTGATAGGAAATGAAAACCTAAGCAACGCTGGCAGAGGTAATTAAATGTTTCAAAGTGAAATAAAAACAATTGTTCAAAAATTAGCTGTGCTAAATCTCAGAATAAACAAAGAAAAATATACTTCATAGAGTTGGAATGTAGCACAAACATTGCCTAAATTTTGCTGAGTAAAGTTTTAATACCCACCACCTCAATTTCTTTTACCATCTTTATTGTTGACTATTTCAAGAATGACATTTGCTCAGCCATCTTTGTAGCAGCTTTATTTGTAATAGCCAGAAGCTGGAAACAACCCAGATGTTCTTCAATGGAGGAATAGATACAGAAATTGTGGTACATCTACAAAATGGAATATTACTCAGCAATTAAAAACAAGGAAATCATGAAATTTGCAAGGAAATGGTGGGATCTAGAAAAGATCATCCTGAGTGAGGTATCCCAGAAGCAGAAAGACACACAGCATGGTATATACTCACTTTTAAGTAGATATTAGACATATAACATAGGATAAACATACTAAAATATGTACTCATAAAGAAGTTAAACAAGAAGGAGGACCCTATGGAAGATGCTCAATACTCATTCAGAAGGAAAAACAGGATAGACATCCAAAGCAGAAGACAGGGAATAGGAAAGGAGCCTTTCACAGGAGGTCATTGAAAGACTCTACTGAACAGGTTATCCAAGAAGATGCTGAGACCCATACCCAAACTTTGGGCAGAGTGCAGGGAATCTCATAAAAAAGGGGAAATACCTGGAGGGAGCAGGAGCCCCCTCTGTTCCACAAGGAGAGCAAGAGAGCCAAAAAATCTGGACCCGAGGGAGCTGCAGAGACCAAGGACCATGCATGAAGAAGACCGAGACCCCTGCTCAGATGTAGCACATAGGAAGCTCAGTTTCCAAATGTGTTTTCTAGTAAGGGGAACAGGGACTGTCTCTGAAATGAACTCAGTGGCTGGCTCTTTCATCACCTTCCCCTGAGGAGGGAGCAGCCTTGCCAGGCCACAAAAGAACACAATGCAGCCAGTCCTGATGAGACCTGATAGGCTAGGGTCAAAGGGAAGGGGAGGAGGACCTTCCCTATCAATAGACTTTGGGAAGGGAACAGGGGAAGAAAAGGTAGGGAGGGTGGTACTGGAAGAAGATAAGGAGGGGACTACATCCAGGATACAAAGTGAATAAATTTTAATGAATAATAAATAAAATTTTAAAAAGAAATACACTCATACAAATAGGAAGCTTATAAAGCTGTTAAAAAGTATAGTGTCAATTATTTTTAATATATTATGTTATTGTTAACAATTATGAGTAGAGAAAACTTTAGTAAAATTAATAAAATGGTAAGAACACGATAAGTATAGCAATTTATAGATTTAAATTTTCCCTGTGTAGTAGCAAAATCAGAGTAAGAATGGGTGAATAACACCTCCATATTAACCGTTCAGAAGTTGAATATGTAAGGAAACTCACCTGAAGTTCTTCCCAGCACAAATTAGATTCAAATTTGTTTAACAGAACCTGCATTCCCAATAACTTTTGAATTGTAATGAACTCTGTAGCTGGCACTGCTCATTCCTCAGTAAAACTGACATGCTCATGTGTCTTTTTACATACCTCTCAGTTTCTTAAAAATCCCAATCAAAATTTGATGGATATGCACCAGGCAAAGGCTATTGTGAGGTGCACACAACTTTCCATATGTGTGGTACATGTGGCACAGCCTGTCCCTTTTGCAAACTTAGAGACAGGAGTTTTCTGAGAAGACTAAACAATAGCACATATATAGTTCTTCCTTCAGGTTGGAGGGCTCTTAATTTCCCTTTGTGTCATTCACCTATAAGGAATGTGCTAAAATTTCAGAGGAGGGAGGCCAACATTGTTCATCTAAAGCAGAGCAATAAGAACTTAATGATAAGAGAATGAAAATATTAATTAAAAGCATAATTTTGTGTATAGACCTGAAGAAATCAAAATCACTATACAACAGACATACAGTGGTAGCTATATTTATCATGAGTTTTCATAATAATCAAGTTAGGGAATAAGCTCAGTTAAGTGGTAGAGTGAAAAGATAGAGGAACTGTGGCACAAATACATGATTAATATTTGAACATAAAAGAAATTATGTTTTCAGTAAAATGGATGGAGCAGGATATCAATCAACAAAGTAAGCCAGACTCACAAACAAAAGTTTTGTGAGTCATTTCTCATACAGAGAATCTAGGAAAAAAAAAACATAAAAATTGAAACTATGGGGACTACTACATAAAAAAAAAAATGTAAGAGAAGGCAATGGACAGTAAATAGGGCCAACATACATCGTGTATATGATAAACTGTGGAATAAAATCCACTTTTGCTAAATTAATGTATTTTAATAAAGTATCTTAAAAGAACACCACTGAAGATTTCAAATCATCTAAATTCTCAGATTCTTTAAAGTCTAACTTAGAGCAAAAATTTTGTTTAAGATGAAAAAACCAATATAAATTTGTTGAGTAATTTTAACTAATCACAACCTTAAATGAATTTAGGGGATTTAAGCAACGCTTAAGTAAATTCAGCAGATTAAAATTTACTTTGACTTTTGCTTGTCCACATTATTGTGTCCTTTGATGTCATTCTTGTTAAACTTATGTTTGGGTAGTCCTGTTATACTTTATGGGTATAAGTTCTAATGTTCCTAGAAGACACAATCTCACAGCAAACTCTGATCATCACACTCCTACATTTTTCTGCTCTGTATACTGAGATTTTCCTGTGTGTTAGGTACAGGAGTGAATTGTAGAGGGAAACTCTTGGAACGGCTCTCCACAACTGCATTTTGGCTGATTGTAGTGTTCTGTAGTGGTCCCTGTCTGTTGCAAAGAGAAGTTTCTTTGATAAGTGGTACAGAATACACTTGTCTGTGGATAAAGCACAAATGTTATAGATGGTTGTTATACACTATGTTGATTTAGTGAGCTAAAGGTTGTAGGTCTTCCTCTAATAACTATGACTTCCCTAACATTGAGTAGTTAACTAGGTTTCCAGTTTCATGAATAATTGCCCTCTTGTTGCACAGGTCTTAAGTCCCATTTGTGAGCCTCAAACTTCATTAAGAATTACAAGCAACTGAGAAAAGCTGGGAGTGGAGGATATGGTCCAGGGAAGAGCACAGCAATTGCTTGTGCAGTGACAAATAGTGAGCTCTGGTAACATAGAATCGAGCAACATTATATAGGCTGTAGTTAGTAATATGTGAATATACATGTATGATTATATAGCTAATACATATATATATATATATATTATATAATGTGTGTGTATACTATCCTCTCACCCTGCTATATATCTGAGCTTATTTCTCTAGCACATTCCTTTTAAGTGGAAGTTTCAAAGGGAAATTAAGGGCCCTGCAACCTGAAGAAATAAATATGCATGTGTGTTATTGTTTAATATCCTCTGCAAAATCCTGTCTCTAAACATACAATGTGTGTGTGTGCAATAAATAATTGTTGAAATAAGAGTTAAAATTTAAAGGAGGGTAGGGAGAGCTATATGGGAGAGTTTGGATGCAAGAAAGGCAAAAGAGAAGATTTGCAATTACATTATAATTTCAAAAAAAGCATTCACTTGGGAAAAATCAGACGAGTACATATGTTTGACAGTCTGAATGTTTAGCACATGACAGTATTCCAAGTAACTTTAATTAGCCAAAATTTAAAAGTAAAAGTGTCTTGATCTTCAATAAGATATCACCAGTGAAAACATAAAAATTCAAAATACAGTATACATAGAAAGACCCACACCTCTCCCTTTTCTCTCTCTCAGCCTATCTCTTGTGCCATCGAGGATGATCCACTGAGGCAGTTGAGAGAAAGAAAGAAAAATAGAGCTATTCTTTAGAATCCTGCCTCCACTTACAGCTACTTTTAGTACTGGTCCTATATTTAAGAAGTGGGTAGAGGAAGTTCTGAAAAGAGAGACTCCACGTGGACATATTGTGTGTAGAATTCATGTGCTGTCTTATTTTTGTTTTGCTTTTGTGGAGAAATAGAGAGCAAAAAGTACTGCTCTAAAGTAATTCACAACCATTGGATCAGCCCTGGTTCTGATATTGATCTTGAACACACATTCTCTCTCTCTCTCTCACACACACACACACTGGAAATTTGCAGGTCATGTCAGGGAAAGGTGTAGCTGTGTCTCAACCAATGTTGCTCCTTGTAAGAAAGCTCACCAGCGAGCAATTTCAGCAGAGAAGGAGCCGGTCAGCACATGGATATGTCAGCCACACCTGCCCGGGGGCCTGTGGACACTGGGGCCACAACGGGATGGATGGACTTTAAGGCAAAGCCCCACACCATCCATTTGCTCCCTCTTGGTGCCAAATGACAAATCTACCATTAGCTTATGGTATTATTGAGCAAGTGTGTTAACTCCAGTCATCTGAGGGGTTGGCTATCCTGCCATGGTGAGGGGGAAGCAATACATGACACTTAAAGCATGACTCTGCTTTCTGTGTCCATGACATTTGTGATACAAGCACTGTCAAAAGGCCTAAAGATATTGAATTTACCACATATTCCAAACAGAAGTCTTCTGGCAGGGCTGGACTCCACAGCAAATAAAGCACTGCAGTACACTCGTGTTACTGAAGCCATCCATCCTGTAACAGCTGGCCTGCTTCTGTAATTCTCTTTATATTGAGGCTAACTGTGATTGAAAAGAGTGTGTAAGAAGACAATTTGACAAGGGCAGGCTGCTGAGATCTGTACTGTGAATTCCCAAGCTTGGCATAAAATGCAGCGATCCCAAATCTCCTTCCTTTTACAGGCTGCCAGTTCAAGCTCAGCCAAAACAGCAAGGCAAAGCCGTTTAAGGTGGCACGGAAGTAGAGCAGCAGTGATACTTTATGAAGCTTGTTGTAACTCCAGGGGAAATTCAGTTGCAGAAATGTGGGTGGGTGCCAGATGTCACCACTACCCGCACCTCTGCCGAGCTCAAAGCCCAGCTATGAATGCTGCTGAGTGACAGTCCAAAGCCCAGCATCAGGTAAAAGCCTTTGAAACCAAGGAGTCAACAGCCTGCGGTGAGCTTCTGGCTCCAGATTCCTGCTCCATGCCGGCCACAGGTGGACTTGTCTGCAGATGAAATGCATCACATATCTTAGCATGCTGATCTCTCCTTCAGCATGCTGCTCTGTTACAGTCCAAAGTTCCTGTGGCTGAAACCAAACGGAGATGAAGCTCTACTTAAATAAGTGGTTGAGGGGAGGAAGAATTCTCTGACAATACTGAAACTGAGATTTCTTCTAGTCTTATATGTAAATGAACACATGTTTACTTTGTTGATTCAACATAGTGTCATTCATATTAGAAGAAAGAAATATGCTGAGAAGTGGGATACAATGAGATGCAATAGGTAAAAAAATTCATGTCTAGATATATATGGTTCATATATATTTTGTATCTCTGTGTATCTACAACTGAGAACAATATTCTGAAGAAGATGTTATTAAGTCTAAGTTATTAGGTCAAAAATTAAGCACATTTTTGAATCAGCTCATTTGTGTGTGTGTGTGTGTGTGTGTGTAGTGTATGTGTGTGTGCATGCTCACACCCTCTTGTGTAATACCACACATTGTTTGACATCCTGCCTACATGCTGTATGTAGGCTTTATGTGATTGCTTTTATTCTAGTGACATTGTTTACAGCGAAGTATTTTCATTGGGTTAATGCTGAAGTGAAGATAGAGTACGGGAAAGACATGAGAATGATATAACTGGAACATCAAAAGAAAACGCTTAATGAAACAAAAGGCTATTCTGAACATATAATTTTAAATAAATGCATACTTCTAGTTATAAGAGAAAAGATAAACAATTCTTTACTCTGACTTAGATATCACACTAAATTACACTGTTTATGCATCAGGAGGACATCACAGAGACACCTATTAGCATATATATATATTTGTATTTCATATGTAAGGTAGACAATGTTTAAAAAAACAGCGTAAAGCATTAAGAAAGACTAAAAGTGATACTGTGTCCTTCCTTAGCCAACAGGGAATCTGAGGAGCTGAAAATAAGTGCCTAGTAGAAAGGGCTTTTTTTTTTTTTTTTAATAGAGGCAATGTGGGTTAATTCTGTGATAGACTAACACAAAAAATAATATATTGCAAAAGCTACCAGATTAGATCCTCTACAATAAAATTTATTTTCATAAAAATTAATTTTCCATTTCATTTAGATTTTAAAACTTTCTGGAATATAGGCTTTTGTAGTAAGACCTAATGATTGTTTTGATTTCCTTAGTGTCTCTAGTTATGTCCCCCTTTTTGTTTCTTATTTTTCTGATTTGGATAGTTTCTCTCTGCCTTTTAGTTAGTTTGTCTAATGGTTTGTCTATCTTGTCGATTTTCTCAAAGAATCAGCTTTGGTTTTATTGATTCTTTGAATTGGTTTCTTTGTTTCTAATTTATTGAGTTCAGCTCTGAGTTTGATGATTTCTACTCCTCTTGTGTGTGTCTTCTTCATCTTTTTTTTTCCCCTAGGGCTTTTAGGTGTGCTCTTAAGTTGTTTGTATGAGATGTCTCAAACTTCTTTCTGAAGGCAATTAGTGCTATGAACTTTTCTCTTAGCACTGCTTTCATTATGTCCCATAAGTTTGGATAAACAGATGCTGAGACTCATAGCCAAACTTTGGGCAGAGTGCAGAGAATCTTATGAAAGAAGGGGGAGATAGTAAGACCTGGAGGGGACAGGCACTCCACAAGGAGAGCAACAGAACCAAAAAAATCTGGGCCCATGGGTGTTTGCAGAGACTGACACTCCAACCAAGGATGGAGTTAACCTAGAACCTCTGCACAGATGTAGCCCATGGCAGCTCAGTCTCCAAGTGGGTTCTCTAGTAATGGGAATAGGGACTGTCTCTGACATGAACTCAGTGGTTCTTTCTTTGATCACTTCCCCCCAAGTGGGGGAGCAGCCTTACCAGGCCACAAAGGAAGACAATGAAGCCAGTCCTGATGAGACCTGATAGGCTAGGGTAAGATGGAAGGGGAAGAAGACTGCCCCTATCAGTGGCCTGGGGAACATCTCCAATCTCAAGAAGCTTCTGTGCAGGATGAAAATGTTTCAACTCCCTCCCAGTCCCTCCCTCCCTCCCTCCCTCATCACCACTGTGGGAGGGAATGAGGGTTCCGGACACAGCTGGGATACAGAGTTAATAAAATGTAACTGATAAAAATAAAATAAAATAAAAAAGAAAATGTTTCAACTCAAAGGAAAAGCTGAGCAATGCCTTTTTTCATAGAACGTAGGCATTTTGTCTTTATAGTCTGTTAGGTAAATTAGGTGCTTAGGTAGTTAAATATATGTATTATTTCCTTTTAATAGCCTAACACAAACCAAATGGATTTTTTTTCAGAATATTAAAATGTAGAAGCAACATAATTCAAGTTTCTAACCACATAACTCCTCAGTTAGTTAACAGTTCATATTTTGAGTGGGTACATACCATTGTTAATAAACAGGATTTGTACAAATACTAGTAGCTTAATGATGAAACATTCTCTAGGCTAAATATAAAAAATGGTTAAAATTGCTGATGCAAAGTACTTATAAACACTCTGAGAAAATACATTATTTCAAGCATATATATTTTATATCCTGCTTGAAATTCTGAGCTGCCTCTCTAAATTGAGCCTATTAAACTGCAATCGCAGAAATGTTCTCCTCAATGAGATTTCTTCTTAGATACCAATTGGTATTTTTTATATGGCAGCTGTGTGATTGACATGGAAGCTTGACCTTTCAGGAAGTTATTTTTCAATTTAATATACCCTTTGCAAAAGATGACGTGTCACTACATGCAAGCATATAAATCTCACAAATACCAGGTGTTTTCCAGAAACCCTGAAAACAGACGTTAAAGTCTTACTAAAAGCTTTTTGCAGACAGCCATACACACTTTAGCTCAAACTGTACTGACCAATCACAAAGAGTCCACAGATCTTACTCACATTATTACATCACTGCATACTGTTTTCACAGGTAGAGAAGCAAGTGACCACTGGTAATCTTCCTTCCCAGGGTTGAAAATTTAGAAACACGTGGAAAAAGTTTCCTACTTAAAAATATCCACATTCTCATAAACGGAGTATGAGATACTCGGTGAACATTGTGTTGCGCTTCTAATACATTGTAAAGAGATAAATTTTAATATTATGAACTTTTACTGAAAAAATAAAGTTATTTGCTGTTAAAAATTTGATAATTGAAACCCAGAGTCTATACATGGAATTCTTTCATTTTTAAAATATTTATTTATGTGTGTGTGTGCATGCTTGTGGGATTCTGTGAATTTATGCATGTCTATATGAGCAAGAAGGCCTGAAGAGAAACTCAGATGCTTGATAGCTGGAGTTATAGGTATTATACTGTGTTCGATTCTTAACTCCTTTCCTAACACGTGCACAGCAAGCGCTCTTAACTAGCGACTCTTGCCATTCAATATCCAGTGCTTGGATATTCTCTATTTGTGGTTGATTAATTTCTGTTGGTAACAACTAAGATCAGACATGTAAAACCATTTCTTATGTATAATACAAATAGATACAATATACATTTATATTGAATTTTTTTTCTTATATACTCTGCAAGTTCTTTCTGCTGAGCTGCTGTTCAGATACCCTCTCTGCAAGTAAACTGGAGGAGATCCTTGCCATTGGAATTCATGATAATAAATAAAATTAATAAGAAAACTGATGACTTCCAAGTGAAATTATAAGTTTAACAACATAAGAAGTATCTGCAAATGAAAGGAATAAAAACAGAAAGGAAAAACAAAACAGAAACTGTGACAACAAACTTAACAATATATATCTGCTTAGCTTTTTTTTTTTTTTTTTTTGGCAATTTGACACTAACTAGAGACATTTGCAAAGTTGTGACCTCAACTGAGAAAACACTGAAGCCAGACTGGACTGTGGATGAGTTTGTCAGGCACTTTTCTTGATTATTAATGATGTGAGAGGTTTTAGGTCATTGTTGGTGGTGTCATGAATGGGCAGGCATGCCTAGACTGTATAAGAAAGAAATCTAAGCAAACCAGGAAAGTGAGCCATCATGCATCATTTGTCTATGGCTTCTATTCATGATTTATTATGTGCAAATTTGCACAGAAAATGAAGCAAGAGTATTCTATGTTTAATTGCAGGTATGTGGGCCAGTGCACTAATAAGGACAAAATTTTCAATACATGAAGTTCATATGATTTGAAATGGAAAACAATATCAACAGTAGATTTAAATAGTATTCAAATTTACTTTTCAGCTAGTCAGTACATGTGAATACAGGGAAGAGGCTCTTGTGATATTCTGCCATAGTCCAAGCATAGGAAAGTCAGTGGACCTTGAAAGAAGAACAGCATAGTCCCCAAATGGACTATACTATTTAAAACTAGAATGTGTGTGAGTAGGAAGAAACTGCTTTAAAAGTTTACAAGAAAATACTATGTCAGCTAAACTGCCTAGCTCTATGGCTATAATAATCAATAAAATGTACTACAGAAGCCATGAGAAAATGTAGAAATCAATTAAAATTAACTAAGGAAATGAATTAAGATTTACTACCCTTTACGTGTACATGTGGTTTGTAAATACTGTACAGAGAGAATATTAGAAAAATGAAAGCTTTAAAAACTAAAGTATGTACAATCTTTAATATAGATTAAATTTGCCAGAGCCTTCAATTCAGAGAGCACAATAGTGCATAGAGAAATACATTTAAATCTATTAGACCAAGATACAAAAATTGGAGAAACAATTGCAAACTACAGAGAAACTATAGGCTAATTTCATTATTACTTCTGGTGTGATAATAACTTTTACTGTCAACTTGTTATAACCTAGAATAGCCCAGCAAGATAGCTTTACTGAGGGATAGTCCAGATCTGGTTGGTCTGTGGACATGTCTGTTGAGGTTGCTCTCCATAGAAGAAGATGCATTCTATGTTGACAGCACTCTTTGGCACAGGTTCCCAAACAGGAAAGCAGAAAGACAGAAAGAAAGCAAGGATTTGTTTTCTTTTTTCTTGATGAGTTTCTTCCTTGACTTCTCCAAAAGATGGACTATGACTTGAAATTACAGATTGAATAATCATATCTTCCACTAAGTTGTCTGTGTCAGGGTAATAGCAGTGCAACTTTTTCATCTAGTTAAAGAAAGAGCAGAATTTCGGGAATTGGCATAGAAGTTAAAGCAGGTTACCTGCCCTTCAATAATGAGCACATGTTTGTCACAGAAAGATTGGCAACTGCTTGACAGAAAGATATCTCAATATTAAGTCTCACTTTATGAAAACCAATAACAGTTGCTTCACAAAATAGGAGATAAACGAACTGACTTTCAGCAAGGCTGTGTTCCTGCATCCCCATGTAGCTGTCATACCACTGTGATTAGTAATCTGAGTTCCCCATTTTCATTGCGATCTTGTGCTCTCCAGCTGTTATAAGCTCTTCTCCAGACAGAATGCCCCAGAAAGCACTCCTGACTTATCTCTTTTTTTTTAAATTTTTATTTTTATCAGTTACATTTTATTAATTCTGTATCCCAGCCGTGCCCCGAACCCTCGTTCCCTCCCACTCCCTCCCTCCCTCCCTCATCACCACTGTGCCCCTTTCTAAGTCCACTGATAGGGGGGACCTCCCCCCATTCATCTGATCCTGTTTTATCAGGTATCTTCATTGAGTTCCTGT
>REGO01000185.1:573700-599928 GCA_010120015.1 Rhombomys opimus | reverse complement strand
GATAGTCTGTAGGGCAGAGGCTTTCAGAGGTCCTCTGTGGTAGGTTCCTAGTTTGTTTCCTGTTTTCTTCTTCTGGCTTTCAAAAGCCCTCTGTAGAAGGTTCCTAGGTTGTTTCCTGTTTTCTTCTTCTTCTGATGTTTTAAGCACTGCTCCCACCTCTGAGGAAAGTGAATTAGCCAATGACCAATATGTAGGTTCAAATGCTTTTCTCAGAATAGGAAACTACCTACCCTGGAAACTGCTCAGCCCCTCCTCCTAAGAGCTATATATAGCCCTTGCTCACCCAGAATAAAGTTGAACCATGTCACTGAAGCCGGTCCCTGAAATTTATTCCTTTGTGTTCCCAGGACTTCCAAACCACCTGCATCCTCACACCCACACCCACCCTGCTTGGTCTATAGACTCCGCTGCCCCTTTGAACCAGTATCTATGGTAGATCCCTGGTGGGACAGAGGATCACACTGCCATGCTTGCAGATATGAGTCTAGCATAACCATCTTCTGAGAGGCTTGATCCAGCAGCTAATGGAAACAGATACAAAGAACCGCAGCCAAACAACAGGCAGAGCTTGGGGAGTCTGTGGGAGTGGGAAGAGTGGGAGGAAGGATTGAGGGAGCTCTAGGGGTCAAGCACTCTAGAAGAAAATCTACACAGTAAACTAGTATCTGCCCACGGGGGCTCACAGATACTGTACCACCAACCAAAGAGCGAGCATGGGCTAGACCTAGGCTCCCTATATATATGTAACAGATGTACAGTTTTGTCAGCATTTGGGTCCCCTAACAGTTGGAGTAGGGGCTGTGTCTGACTGCTGCCTTCCTTTGGATCCATTTTTCCTAGCTGGACTGCCTTGCCTGGCCTCAGTGGGAGAGGATGCACTTAGTTCTCCTTTAACTTGATATGTCAAGGTGGGTTGGTACCCTTGGTTTCCTCCCCTTCTCAGAGAAGGGAGTGAGAGAATAGGAGGAGAGCAGTATGAGGGTGGGACTGAGAGGAGGAAGGGAGCTACGATTAGGCTACAGAGTGATTAAGTAAATAAATTAATGAAAAAAAAAACAAAGCAGTAAAATAAAATAAATGTAATGAAAATCATTGTATAATGAGAACGTATTGATTGATATAGAGCAAGTATCAATTATAAACATGTATCTGTTCAAAAGGTGGCTACACAATCAAATAATGCAATAAAGAAAATCAGATTCAAGTTGAACAGTTATTAAATATTCCCACTTCCACAATTTTGTCAATTAGCCTCCATGCAACTAAAAATCAACAAAAAGAACAAAATATCAGCACTAAACCTACATGCCACTTACAGATTTTTTTTTTTCATTTTTGGACTATATGTAGTTTATTTGGATCATCTTTTTGGTCATTGATATCTGTGTCTGTCATGGAAGAAAACACTGTAAACTGGGTAGCTTATTCAATTCATGTAATTTTCTGATAATTTCAATACAAGTGTATAAGTAGATTGTTAGTGTAGAGCATTTTAACCAGATTATTACACAAACATAAGCAAGCTTTTCATGAAATCTCATAATTTCTGAAACCTAGTCACATAATATTTTATCCAATACTTAGAGAGTTCATCGTATTACTTTTAGATTTTGGAATGCTCATATAAAAGGCCACGAAAATAAGGTATGACAAACTTTTATATGAAATCATGGCAAGTACACTCTTTGACACATTTAAATAAACTTATAAAAAATGAGGATATTCTGAAATTGTACAAGTACAGGAAACTAAACATCATGCTTATGATGGTTGCTCTTAACTTTCAACTTGGTGGAATTTAGAACCACCATGGAAACCACTGGTATCTCTATGAAGGTGTTTTTACAAAAGCGAAATTGATTCTAGAAAACCCGTACTGAATGTGGGTGGCACCATCCCATGGAGCAGAACATCCAAATAAAAAGGGGAATACTGTGTGAACACCAGAATTAACTTCTCTCTGCATAACAAGCTGATAAAAAATAACAATGTTATCAGCTGCCTCACACCCAGGCCACGTGAATTCCCACCCATGGTGAACTCTTAACTCAAACTGTGAGCCATCACAAGCACATCCTTTCTGAAGATGTGATTTTCAGTAGGTGTTTCTCACTATTCAGAACTGAGAAAAACAGCGAATTTAGAAAGCTGGTTAACAAGAAGTGGGGAGGTTGCAAACATAAATGTAGCCATGAGATTTACAGACCTTTGGAACTTCTCTGTAGTAGAAATGTGCAAGAGGTAGGGATTTTGGACTGAATAGTCTGAACAGTCTTCAGATGGTCCAAATAGAACTTAGTGGGCAGGAGCTTGGAAGTCCAGGATGCTGAGAGAAATGCAGACAAAGGAAGTCCAGCTCATGAGGCTTCAGAAATGGGTAACTCCACTGAAACAGAGGCACAAGCCATTCCGGTAACATTTTGAAAAAGTTGCATTGTTCATGTGCTCCAGAAAAATGAAGGAAGATGAAGTAAACAGTAATGGATTAATTGATTTGATACATGAAATTTCCAAGCAATGGAATTTACACTAAGCCATGGTTACAGTTCACTGCTCTTACTTACAGCTAGAAAGAAGTTCAAATGAAGCAGAAAATGTGATAAATCTTCCATTGACTTTGAAGAGACTGCAAATATAATTTTTAAGATTATCATCATTAATAGAAATACTGTGTTCTGCACTAAACAATGGCAAAAGTGCCCTGAGGCTGGATCCCCGATCTTAAGAGCTCTTCCTTGTAATAATGTATGTTCAGTAGGAAGGAGGGATCTTACCAGGGAGTATAGCTTATAGGTTCCTGTTGTAAAACAACTGAATAGAGAAGTCCTTCCTAACAGTCATTATATGGAACCATATATAACTGTGGTCCATGGTGGACAGACTGCATCCCAGTGTAGCAGCAGACTTTGTCAAAATCATCCATGTGTTTTTCAGAAATGAATGGTACAAGATTGAGGTGGTCATGGAGTTTTGAGTCAAGGTTCTAGAGAGTCACTATGGCTAGACCAAATGTGGCAGAAAAAGAGTCATAATATGAGATTTTCAAATGTCATTAATATAACTGTGAAGGGAAAATCTAATTTACAGTGGAGTCCTTCAGATACTGGAGATGCAAGAACCATGGGGATGCTGCTGAGGAGAGCTCCAGTCATGGAGTGGAGACCCGAGAGAGAGACTGTGTATGCTATTGGTGGCTACCTGGAAGGGCAGAGCTTTCAACAGCATTGGAGTTGAGATGATTCCAACCTAAGGCCGGACAACAGACACGGAACTCAATAATTTGGCCTTTTCAGTTGCTGGGCTACTATCTTGCTTTGGTCTGATTTTTCCTTCTTATATGCCCATTCCTCCTTTTTGCAGTAGGAACACTTACTTGCAAAATCATATATTGCACCTGTAGGTTTGTTCCATTTTTTGTTTTATAGTGGCTCACAGTATAGAATTTTCCTTGTACCTTGCTTTAAAAGAGAATTGGACTTTGGAATTTTGATGTGGTGATGATGTTAAAGACAGTATTGACTTTTCTAGGTAGATGAAATGCATTGTGCATTATGAGGAAACATAAGAATTCAGAGTCTAGAGTTGCAATACTGTGGGTTAATATATTAAGTTTGTTTTGAAATAAATGTTTATGTCATCAAAAGAATGTTTAATCTAGTTTGAACCCTGAATATATTTCAAATATCTAACTGCTAAAGGCTAAGTACTCAGGTTGTGCTACTGGGATTCACTGAAACTTTAGAAGGAGGGTATAATTATAAGTTCTTAGGGTAGCAGTGGTTCTTCTACCTTAAAGAAGACTGTGGAAAAATAGATGTTTCCTTTTTCTCACATTGGATTTCTGGCTATGAAATAGCTGTCTTCACTCCTATGGAATTTCCACTATTCCTGCCAGAAGATGCCACCAAGAGCCCCAGGTCTCTTTAATAGTGTGATCAAAAATAAAACTTTTGAAAGTTCATTATCAGACAGATTTTAGTGCTTTATTGAAAAGTAATGAAGACTGCATAGTATACTGACATAAAAACAATGGAGGGAAGTAAAGATTCAGAATGAAAATCCATATGCCACAGCCATCTGACATCTAATAAAGGTGTCAAGAGCATGCATTCCAGAAAAATTCATTCTCTAAGTAAATGTTATTGAAATTAAACTTGGTGCCACATCCCTGAAATTCCAAAGTTTTGAAGGAATACACAAAATTAGAAGTCTTAGATACATAGTGGGAGGCCAATCTGGCCACCTGAGACTGCCCAAACAAACAAGCAAAAAAAAAAAAAAATAGTCAAAAATATGTAAAATTTATTGTTCACAGAATTGAAAAAATTCTGTGCAAAAGGGAAACCTAGAATAATTTATTCAATACATACAGAAATTTATTTAAAATTCTTTGAAGATTTAAAATAATTGTTGGAATTTTTATTATGAAAAAAATTAGTAACAAATTTCTTAACTTTTTTGTTTAAAGGCTTTTTAATTATAAGATTTTAAAGTATGAACAATAAGTGGAATATATATGTTGTAGATATAAAACTCAGGAACTTCTGTTTAGCAAAGTAAACAAGAGTAAAGTCAACTATCACAATGAGAGAAAATCCTTGCAAACCATTTATATTACAAGAATTTAATAACCAGAATATACATGAAATTCAAATTGATTATTCAAAAACAAGTAATCCAATTTAAAACACACACAAGTAATATAAACAAACACTTCTAAAAGAAATGCAAATGACCCATGAGTACATAAAACTGTCACCATCACTAACAGGAAAATGAATATGAAAACCATAATAACACCATTTTAGTACACTGAAGATGACCTCTATCTAAAAGAGAGAGAAAAAAATGTTAGTGTATCTGTCGGAAAAAAAAGAAATTTGTATTACTGTGAATGGGCACGTAGATTAGTAGAGCCATTATGAAAGACAGTAATAACTGTAATCAAAATTTCTGCTTAATCCAGCAGTCCTAATGTCAGAACTATATTCAGAGAAAATGAAATAGCCATGCTGAGGACACACCATTACTGCTCTAAAACTGCTTAATATGTAGTCAGACAAGATGTGCATTTCTTTGGGATTGAGAATTAAAATACAGTACATAAAAATTGGAAAAATAATCAGACAGAAACTAGGATCGACCTCTCTTTCATGAAATGATGGGTAATAACAGAGACTTGCATTGTATGAAATAAGCAAAGCACTTGAGAAAAAGGGTGAACGTTGTTATTTCAAAGTAGCAGATAACATGATGATCACATACAAGTTTGGGGGAAAACAGTGAATTGGTGAATTATAGAGGTTAGGAAGTAGAGAGAAAGTACAGATGGAAGGAGAGATGAGATACCACATAACTAAACAGAGTTGAAAGGAGTTGTAAGTTCCTGAATTCTGTTTACAATTAGAGTCACCGCAAGTAAAGTACCCCTTTTGATTCTGAGAAGAGTCAGCAGGAAGGCTTCCAACACAATGGAATGGAAGGGGTTGGAGGTGAAATACAAGGACATCTTCCTTACCTACCATGGGATAAACTCCAAGTTTAATCCTTAGCACCATAGAAACAAAGAAATAAATGAAAACAAGAAGGAATTATAAGAATATGAATTTGTCCTTATATCTTATACACATGACTTTGGTAGTTTTGAAATGTATGTATTATATACTGCAAGTCATCAATAAGTTTAAATTTCAGTATGAAAACTATATTATATATCAGAGTTATAAAAGTAATGTCTGTATGCCTTTCTTTTACTGTTTTGTTATGTTTTGGTTTTGTTTTTTCCTAAAAGAAAGTACTGACAGTATTTGTTGGGGGTTATCATATATAACATTTTTGAAAGATTTATGTTTTTGAAATTATAAGATAATTGCGTAATTTATTTCTTTCCTTCTGTGATGACTATTCCTGGTTATCAACTTTACTACATCTCGATTAACAGAAAACCAAGTATCTGGGTAAACCTGTGTGGAATTTTTCTTTTTTATCTACTTATTTTTTATTAATTACAATTTATTAACTTTGCATCCCAGCTGTGGCCTACTCCCTTGTGCCCTCCACTACCACTTTTCCTCCCTCTTCTCCTCCCAAATCCCTCCCCCAGGCCACTGAAAGGGGCGGTCCTCCTCCCCTTCCATCTGACCCTAGCCTATCAGGTTTCATCTGAACTGACTGTTTTGTCTTCCTCTGTGGCCTGGAAAGGCTCCTCCCCGCTCAGGGGAAGATGATCAAATAGCCAAGCACTGAGTTCATGGCAGAGACAGTCCCCATTCTCCTTACTAGAGAACCCACTTGGACACTGAGCTGCCATGGGCTACATCTGTGCAGGAGTTCTGGGTTTTCTTCATGCATGGTCCTTGATTGGAGTATCAGTGTCAGAGAAAACCCCTGTGTCTAGATTTTTTGGTTTTGTTGCTCTCCTTGTGGAGCTCCTGTCCACTCCAGGTCTTTTTATCTCCCCCTTCTTTCATAAGATTCCAGCACTCTGCCTAAAGCTTGGCTGAGTCTCAATATCTGCTCTGATACCCTGCAGGGTAGAGTCTTTCAGAGGCCCTCTATGGTAGACTCCTGTCCTGTTCCTTGTCTTCTCCCTATTTCATGTCCATCCCATTTGCCTTCCTGAATGAGGACTGATCATCTTACCCAAGGTCCTCCTTCTTGCTTAGATTCTTTAGATGTACAGACTTTAGTATGTTTATCCTACATTATATCTCTAATATCTACTTATAAGTAAGTATATACCATCTGTGTCTTTATGCTTCTGGGATACCTCACTAAGGACAATCTTTTCTAAATCCTACCATTTGCCTGCAAAATTCCTTTCCTTTCCTTGTTTTTAATTGCTGAGTAGTATTCAATTGTGTAAATATACTACAATTTCTGTATCCATTTCTCCACTGAGGGACACCTAGGTTGTTTCCATATTCTGGCTATTATGAATAAAGGTGTTTACAAACATGGTTGAGCAAATATTCATGTTGTATACTTGATTGTATTTTGGATATATGCCTACGAGTGAGTGGTATAGTTCAGTTTTGAGGAAGCACTATTTCTAATTTTCTGAGAAAGCACCAACTTGATGTCCAAAGTGGTTGTAAAAGTTCATATTCCCACCAGCAATGGAGCAGGGTTCCCCTTTCTCCACATCCTCTCCAGCATGTTGTTGTCATGTGGTTTTGATCTTAGCCATTCTGGAAGGTGTAAGGTAAAATTTCAGGGTCATTTTGATTTGTATTTCCCTGATCGCTGAGGATGTTGAGCATCTCTTTAAGTGTTTCTCTGCCATTCTATACTCTTCTATTGAGAAGTCTCTGTTTAGTTATGTACCTCATTTTTAAAATTGGTTTACTTGGTTTGTTGCTTTTAAACTTCTTGAGTTCTTTATATGTTCTGGATATTAGCCCTCTGTCACATATACTGTTGCTGAAGATCCTTTCCTAGTCTATAGGCTGTCAATTTGTTCTGATGACAATGTCCTTTGAGTTACAGAAAATTTTAAGTTTCATGAGGTCCCATTTATTAATTGTTGATCTTAGAGCCTATGCTTTTAGTGTTCTGTTCAAGGATTTGAAGTGGAAAGACCCACCATTAATCCAGATTTTTGAACTTGGGAAGATTAAACTTCAACCTGGTTCACATCTTCTAGTGACAACTTATATAAAAACATAGAAGAAAGAAGATTTTGCTTTTTGCCTGCTTTCCCTGGGTCTCACTAGTAAGTTCATTTTTTTTCACTGGCAGCAGAAACTACTTTTTCAGGACTTTGATGTACACTGAAAAGAAGCTGAGACATCCAGCCTCGAGGTCAAAACAACTACTAGATTTTTGGACTGTCCATTGTTAAGCAGCCATTGTTGGACTAGCTGAGCCACATCTTGTAAGCCACTTTAATAAATTCATAAATGCATATATGAATTTACATATATATGCATATATATAATATGGATATATGTGGTGGGTGTGTTATATATGTGTGTGTTATTACCTTTGCAGTAATCAAACACTATGAACAAACTCCATGAGCAAAGTAACTTGGGGAGGAAAGAGTTTCTTTCACTCACACTTCAGTATCACTGTCAGTCATTGAAGGAAATCAGGGTACAAGAACTGAACAGAGCAGAAAACTGAGGACAGATTCTAATGCAGAAGCCATAGAAGGTGAATGCTTACTGATTTGATCCATAAAGATTATTAAACATGCTTTAATATAGAGCCCAGTACCACCAGTCAAGAGGTGGCATCACCCACATTTAGCTAAAACCACCCCAATGAATTATTAATTAGGAAAATGCTCTTCAGTCAAATCTTATGGAGCCATATTCTCAGTTGAGGTGCCCTCCTTTAAGATAACTGTAGCATTTGTCAAGTTGACAAAAAACTAGCCATCATAATTGAGCCCTTGTTAACTTGTCCCACAAATATATCACTCTTAAGCCATAACATTTCTATTTCTTCTTCAACATTATACATTAATATTTGCATCACAATATATTAAAATTTTAAGTCATGCAGTCATTGAAATTTTGAACACTTCAAAATTTACTCCTTAAAATAGTTTCTAACAGGTATAAAATGGAATCTCAACATGGTTTTGATTTTTATTTAGGATAGCTAAGGATGTTGAACATTTTTGTAAGTATTTCTCAAGCATTTGAGATTCCTTTAATTTGAATTTTCAGTTTAAGTCTGTACTTAATTGGACTGTTTGGTTTGTTGATTTCTGCTTTCTGGAATTCTTTACATTTTTTGTATATAGTGCTCTATTGGATATGGAGTTGGAAAAAATCTTTTTCCATTTTGTAGGATAGTGTTTTGTCTTTTACTGGAGTCCTTTGCCTTAGAAAAGCTTTTCAGTTTCATGAAGACTCATGTAATAACTGCTGATCTTAGTGCTTATGCTATCTTTGTTCTCTTTAAAAAAATTGTCTCTTGTGTCAATGGTTTCAGCACACTTTCCTGATTTTTCTTCTTCCAGGTTGAGTGTCTCTGGTTTTATGTTAAGGTCTTTGATCACCCGGACTTAAGTTTTTTTACAGGGTGATAAATATATATTGATTTGTATTATTCTCCATGAAGACATCCAATTAGAACAGCACATTTGTTGAAGATGCTTTCATTTTCTCATTGTATATTCCTGGCTTTTTAAAAAATATATATTTTCTCATATATTACATTCTGACAACAATTTCCTCTCCCTTCACTTCTCCAATCTCCTCACATGCCTACCCTCTCCCCCACACCCACCTTCTCTCTACTTCCCTCAGAAAAGACCAGGCCTCCGAGGGACATCAATCAAGAACTGCATATCAAGCTGCAGGCATATACCATGACATTAAGGCTGAATGAAGCAACCTAGGAAAAGAATGTGGTCTCACAATGAGCCAATGGAATGAGGGATAGGCCTTTGTTCCACTATTAGAATTCAAACAAACACACCAAGCTACTCAGTCACAACATATATGAAGAGGACCTGCGTCATACTCATACAAGCATTGTGGTCTCTGTGAGCTGTGATGAGTCCCAGTCAGTTGATTTTATGAGTGACATTATTTATTCTAACAGTATACCTGAACCCTCTGATTCCTCTTACCTTCCTTTGCTTCCTCTGCATAACTTACCAGTTCTTCCTAATATTTGGCTTTGGGACTCTGCAACTGCTTCCATCCATTTTTGGATGAAGTCTCTCTGGTCTCTTTGATGAATATTCTGCTATGATCAGGTTGCAGAACATTCTGCAGGAAGGACAACCTGCATGTCAAAGGTTTTGAGTCTGTATTAATGTCTCACGCTCTCCACTTGAGGCCTTGCCTGATTACAGAAAGTGGCTAGTTCAGGCTTTGTGTCCTCCATTACAAGAAGTCATTGTTGGATTACCCTTCTAGATTCCATGGGGTTTTCGTAGCACCAGCTTTCCACTTTATCTGTGAAATGTTCCCCAATTCCAGCCATTTCTTCCAGTATTTTCTCCCTTTGCCATACCTGATCCCTCTTTTTCTCAACCCTACCCATCCCCAGTCCAACCTTGAAATATATTCTGTTTATTCTTCCCAGAGAGATCCTTGGTTTCCCCCAAGCTCTTCTTGTTACCTATTGTCTCTGAGTCTGTGCAGACTGTACCATGACTGCCTTTTATTCTACAGCGAATATCCACTTATAAGTGAGTACATACCATGTTTCTCTTTCTGGGTCTGGGAAATCACTACTCAAGATGTTTTTATTTTCTAGTTCCATCTGATAGCCAGCAAATTTCATAATGCCATTGTTTTTAAAAGCTGAATAATTTTGTAAATGTGCCATTGTTTAAATGTTTTACACACCTATGGAATCTGGTTTTCATAAAGAAGCAAGAAGTATGCAATAGAAAGAAGAAAGCATTTTCAACAAATAGTACTACTCTAACAGAGTGTTGGTATGTACAAAAATATAAAAAGATCCTTATATTTGTTCTATACCAATCTCAAGTCCAAGCAAATCAAAGACTTCAATATAAATCCAGAGAAACTGTACCTGATACAAGAGGAAGAGGATAAAATAGTGTTGAACACATTGGGACAGGAGACAACTCTCTGAACAGTGCACGAGTAGTGCAGGCACTAATATCAACCATTAATAAATTTGACCTTATGAAACTGAAAAGCTTCTGTAAAGGGAAGAACACCATTAATAAAACAAAACGCCGTCATACGGAATTGGAAAAATTTTTTACCAACTTCATAGGTGAGAGAGGGCTAATACCCAAAATATATAAAGAACTCAAGAAACTAGATAGGAATAAGCTAAATAATCCAATTAATATGAGGTGCAGATCAAAACAGAGAACTTTCAGCACAGTAATCTCAAATGGGTAAGAAAAACTTAAAGGAATGTTGAACATCCTTAGCCACCAGGGAAACACAAATCAAAACAATTTTGAGATTCTATTTTATAACTGTCAAAATGATTCAAATTAAAATACAAGTGACAGCTCATTCTGGGGAAAAGGTGGAGCAAGGGGAACATTCCCCCACTGCTAGTGGGAGTCCAAACTTGTACAGCCACTTTGGAAGTCAATATGATTTGTTTCTCAGAAAATTGGAAACTGATCTATGTCAAAACCCAGCTAAACCCTCCTTGGCATATACCCAAAAGATGCTCCATGTATCACAAGGACACTTGCTCAACCATGTTCATAGCCGTTTTATTCATAACAACCAGAAACTGGAAACAACCTAGATATCCCTCAACCAAAGAATGGATAAAGAAAATGTGAATTATTTATGGCTTCTTCATCAAAAATTGGGTCTCCATATGTGTATGGAGTTATGTCTGGTGCTTTTTTTCAATTCCATTGATCAAAATGTCTTTTTATGCCAATATCATGTAGCTTTTATGACTATACGCCTATGACACAAATTGAAAGCAGAGATAGTGAGCGCCCTAGAGTTCTTGAGGACTGTTTTAGCAATCTTGTTTTTTTTTTTTTTTTTTTTTTTTTTTTTTTTTTTTTTTTTTTTTTTCTGTGTGAAGTTGAGCATTATTCTTTCAAGGTCTGTAAAGAATAGTGTTGGAATTTTGATGGGGACTGCATTGAATCTGTGTATTGCTTTTGGTAGAATGGCCATTATTACTATATTAATACTTTGATCCATGAGAATGAAAGAACTTCACATTTTCTGACACCTTTTCCAGTTCCATCATAGACTGTCAGAATGGCTAAGATTAACAACACAAATAAAAGCTTATGGTGGTGCGAATGTTGTGCAAGGGGAACACTACTCCATTGCTAGTGGAATGCATACAGCCACTATGAAAGTGGCTGTATACTCCATTGTAAATGCATACAGCCACTATGAAAGTCAATATGGTGGTTCCTCAGAAATGTGACCTCAAAATTTACCTCAAAATCCAGGCATACCACTCTTGAGCATAACCAAAAGAAGCCCCATCCTACAATTAAGGATGTGCTCAACTATGTTCATTGTAGCTTTCTTCATAATATCAAGAAACTGGTAACAACCTAGATGTCCCTCAGTTTAAACTCTGTAAAGAATATGTGGTATATTTACAAAGTGAATATTACTCAGCTGTTAGGAAAAATGACATGAAATTTGCACATAAGTGGATGATGGAACTATAGAAAAGTCATCCTGTGCAGGGCAACCCAGACCAGAAAGACAGACATGGTATTTACTCACTTAAAAGTAGATACTAGCTGTTAAGTGAAAAATAATCATACTACAATCTACAGACTCAGAGAGGTTAGATGAAGAGGAGATGCATGGATCTCCCTGGATAGGGGAAATAGATTTTCAGGTAGGCTGGGTCCAGGTGGGAATGGTGACAGGAGAAACCAGGTGGGAAAGATGGAGCCAATGGTGGCTTAGAACTTGTAGGACAGGCCAAACAATGACTGATCTAATTTGAGTCTCAAGCTACAATAGGGAGCACATGCCCTAAACTGCCTATGTGGCCATGATCCAAAAGCTGCTTACCTCAGAGACCTAGGCTATAACCAAACAGGGGTGATAAAAAAATTCAATGAAATATTTCCATATGATATTCTGCTATACCCATAGACCAGTGCCTATCCCAACTGTCATCATAGTATTTGAATGATTTTCAAACTTCTCTCTGGAACTTCACAACTCAGTTCTTCATTTTCTATATTGCTTTCAACATTCTTATTTTAATTGTTCCTCAGAAAAGGTTACCAAGTATTGAACACTCAGTAGCTTTTTCTAACCAAAAGTTCCAAAGTCTTCCCACAACCTTTCTCAAAACAATATCATCAGTTTGTCATAGCAATGCCTCACAATCCATTACCAATTTGGTCCTATAGTTTCTACTGCTTGTAATGAAAACATGAGGACCAATGAAACTTAGGGAGGAAAGGGCTTATTTGTATTATACTTCCCAGATCATTGTTCATTCACTGAGGGAAGTCAGGACAGGAATTAAAAGAGAAGAGAAACCTAGAGGCAGAAGTTGATGCAGAGGCTATGGAGGGGTACTGTTTATTTTCTTCCTCCTATGGCTTGCTCAGTCTGCTGACTTACAGAAGAAAAGACCACAAGTCTTTTGGGATAGAACACCCAACAATGGGCTGGACCCTGCCCCATCAATCACTAATTAAGAAAATGCTTTACAGCAGGATATTTTGTAGGTATTCTCTCAACTGAGGTGCTCTCCTTTCAGATAACTATAGATTGCGTGTGTTGTTTTAAGGCAAAATTTCCCATTCATTCAATTTTACCAATGATGACTGAGGAGACAAACGCGTGTGTGAAAACCTACCAGCTCAGAGAGGCAGAGAAACCACCCAGCTGATCTTTCTTCTCAGCCAACATCCCAGAAGGAAAAAGCCCTTTCTACTTAGCTCATGAATCAGAGAAGGAAAGCAAAAAACCACTTTCTCCTTCTCCAGGCTATCTTAAACACCCTTTCCAATGTCCCTCCTTTCTGTTTAATGTTTTTCAGCTGGTTTCTTGCTCTGCCTCTTGACCTAGGGTTAAATTCATTTAATCTTTTTTTTTTTTAAATAAATTCATTGGATTAAATGTGTTTGTTAGGGCATAGCCACACTACAACTATTTGTTTTACATTAAATTGAAATCTCTGGGTTCAAAGACTGAGCCATACCACAAATAAACACTTTTATTTTATTAGTTCTCTTCCTTTAGAGAACCTTGACTAATACACCTTTTCTCTGTCCATACCTGTTAATATATGTACACCTTCTTGTTCTCTTTCAAATTAATAGCCCTCTTTTATTCATTGATACACACACATATATGTATATGTATATACATAGATAATCATATATTACATATTAATATATAATTATATATTACGTAAATGTGAATGTATATTTATGTATAAATATATGTGCATTATGTATATGTATATATGTATGCGTACATATATAAATAGATATGTATTTATGTATATATATATATTAATGTGTGTGTGTCTATATGTGTTTCTTGTATGCCTTATGTGTGCAGGTCTCATGTAGGGCCAGAAGAGCACATTGGATTGGTGAGTGGTAGCTGGAGTTACAAGTGGTTAGAGCTGCCCAACAAGTGTGGTTGGAACTGAATTCAGGCCCTGGTAAGAACAGGACGCACCATCAGCTACAGACCCACTTCTCCAGCCACTATTTTGTTTTAAGATGAGGTCTCATGCTAGTTCAAGCTTGCTTCAAACTTGCTATGTTTCCAAGGATAACTTTCAGCTTCAGAAAATTTTGACGTCATCATCTGAAATTTTTATCTACAATATAGTAGTTAAAGAAAGGAGGAGGGATAAAGGATGAATATTATTATTTTTTTTTTCTTTTTTTTTTTAATTTTTATTTTTATCAGTTACATTTTATTAATTCTGTATCCCAGCTGTGCCCCGAACCCTCGTTCCCTCCCAGTCCCTCCCTCCCTCCCTCATCACCACTGTGCCCCTTTCTAAGTCCACTGATAGGGGGGACCTCCCCCCATTCATCTGATCCTGTTTTATCAGGTATCTTCATTGAGTTCCTGTTAGAAATAGTCCTTGTTCCCCTCACTTTGGGAAACCAATTGGTTACTGAGCTACCACAGGCTACATCTGAGCGGAAGTTCTAGGTTATATCCATACATGGTCCTTGGTTGAATGTCAGTGCAGTCATTGACAGTCTCCCCTCCAAAAAAAGCCCTGGACCAGATGGCTTCAGCGCAGAATTCTACAAGACTTTTAAAGAAGTGTTAACTCCAATTCTCCTCAAGCTATTCCACAAAATAGAAACAGAAGGAACACTACCATACTCATTCTATGAAGCCACGGTCACCCTGATACCTAAACCACACAAAGATCCAACAAAAAAAGGATGAATATTAATCTCAAGCAGTTTTCCTCCTGGTGAAGATTCTGTCTCTCATAAACCTTTTGTGTGTCTTCCCTGCTGTGTTCTGTGTTGTTTAGAAAGGAGGCTGACAGATCCACCACTGAGATCTATGCCTTCACGTTCCCTGCTGAATTTGATTAATAGAACTGATTGGCTTGCTCTTTAATTACCTCCCCCTGAGGGGGAAAGCAGCATTACCAGGCCACAGAAGAAGACAACACAGCCACTCCTGATGAGACCTAATTGACTAGGATCAGAAGGAAGGAAAAGAAGACCTCCCCTATCAATGGACTTGGGGAGGGGCATGCATGCAGAGGGTGGAGGGAGGGATTGGGATGGGAGGAGGGAGGGAGCCACGGGGGGGGGATACAAAGTGAGTAAAGTGTAATTAATAAAGAAAAATAAAATTAAAAAAATAAAAAAAGAAAGCACTTTTGAAGAAAAAAAAAAGAAAGCACTTTTGGGTTTAGGATGGGTAAGTATATTGTTGCCTGCAGTGGCTGATGCCTGGAAATAAATGTATGCATCTTTTTCTCCCATTTACACAAGGGAGAACCATGGAAGATTCCAATGATCCCATTTACACATGCTGAGCCACTAAAGATTCCAATGAACCCATTTATACATACTGAACCTCTGAAGATTCCAATGAGCCCATTTACACATGGGAAAACCATTGAAGATTCCAATGATCCAGGCCATAAATGTAGTTAAGCTTTTGGCATCATGGGGGAAAGACTAGATTTTTATCTTTTTATTTTGATGGTCCTATAAAATACCTGCAACTCCAATGTGAAGATAAGCTCTTTCTGTAGATAAAACAGTGCAAAACCAGTATGATGTGTGACTTCAGTATAAGTGAAATAATTTGTAGTAAAGCTCGGGATTTTTTTGTGTCAGAACTACTAGGTCTTCCCTCAATAGCAACAACAAAAACTAAAAGTGTAAAACAGAAGTCTTTTTCATGTGTGGTGAAAGACAAATAATACACCTGCAGCTTAAGTTCCCCAACGCAAATATGAAAAGGCAGAACAACATCAACATATCCCAGCTGCTTCTCAAGAACTAAAAGAAAGAGAAATCAGTAGTTACACTTAAACATTCTTTTTCCTTAAATGTTCTAGGAACTTTTAATATTTCTGCTAAAATTTCCAAAAGACTATGAGGATACACTATTAAAAAGAGTGAAACATGCTTACTCTCAGTTTTTTTCTATAATGTCCCTTTTCTGTAATGAAAAACATAGTCATACGCTATAATGTTCATTACACAAATTTATTTCTCTTATGTAGTGTTTTCACAGCCAAACAAAGAAAAATGCATGTAGAATTACAATTATGAATAAGGTAAAATTGGATTAACTCATTTGGGCCTGTGCACAAGTCCAGGAGTTCAGCTGTGACCACATTATATATTTTAACAACATTTTGTGTTTTGTTGCAGGCTTATAAAGCAAGTATGTGACTTGTAATTTAAATGTCTACTTTTATTTTAGGATTATCTTAATTAGGGCTAACGTTGCTGCGATAAAACACCATGACCAAAGCAACTTGGGCAGCAAATGGTTTGTTTGGCTTATGCCTCTATATTACCACCCACCATCAAAGACAGTAAGGCAGGAACTCAGACAGGGAAGAAACCGGGCACTGGAGAAGGAGCTGTTGTGGAGGCCTCGGACAGGTGCTGCTTGCTGGTTTGTTCCTCCTGGATTGCTCACGCTGCTTTCTTACAGAACTCAGGACTGCCAACCCTGGAGTGCCCCCACCTACAATGAACTGGGCCCTTCCACATTAACCACCACGTAAGAAAATACCCTATATGCTTGTCTACCACCAAGTCAATTGAAGCTTCCTCCTTTCAGAGGACCCTAGCTTGTGTCAAGTCAACATAAAACTAGTCATTAAAATATATTCCATATATATCATAATTGAATATACTGTATTCAATCCACTCTATAATGTTTTAAATTATGTTATATGCATAATGTTCAAATAAATCCTATATTATTTTAACTTTCTTCAGAATAGAATATATATTGATAAATTTATGAAAAATAAGATATTTTAGGAAGTAATTTTTAAGTATCAAACTATATTCCACTATCCAAACTCAAAACTGGATAATCATATCCTAGAAACAATAAATGTGCCCCATCTAATTTCACTTTCTTTTTCTTTTTTCTTTCAAAATCATCATGAGCAAACTGTCAGACCCCAAAATTCATGCATCTGTGCCAGCAATTTAATAAGCAGATTCTTTCCAATGGCTTTATTTCCCTACCTGATGTCTGAGAACCTCCCCTGAAATTCCTTGCTTTTTCCAAAAATATTACCATATAAATCATTTAGTAGAGTAGTTTAATGAGTCAAAACACATTCTATTACATGGAAGTAATTGGCATCAAGGGTTTGGGACAAATTTGTCATCCTAGAACTAGGGAAGTAGGTGCAGAAGCAAGGGAAATTGGAGTCTAATCTCTATTATACACAGAAGGTCATTCTCAAGAAAGTAAAAACAAACAAACAACAAAGAAACAAACAAAAACCAGAGACTTACCAGGCCACAGTAGATGACAGTGCAGCCGCTCCTGATGAGATCTGATTGACTAAGATCAGAAGGAAGGAGAGGAGGACCTCCCCTATCAGTGGACTTGGGGAGGGACATGCATGAAGAAGGGGGAGGGAGGGTGGGACTAGGAGGGGAGGAGGGAGGGGCTTATGGGGGGATACAAAGTGAATAAAGTGTAATTAATAAAATAAAAATAAAAGGAAAGAAAAAAAAAAACAGAGACTAAACCACAGGAGGCCTTTATGAGTAAGGGCTATAACTTAGTCACAAGCATGAAAGAAAAAAAAAAATTTATCTTCATACTCTCTTGCCACTAAACATAGTATGTATTATCTTTCTATGCTAAGTTTATTGTTAATCACAATACCCCAAGTTCTTTGTTTGTAATAGATCTCTCATAATATCTATGTACAGCAAAGTTTTATTCATTTTAGATTATTTAATGTCAATAACTTCCATATATTTATAGCATAAAATTGTGTTTTAAATGAACTGATTGGCCTGCTCTTTAATTACCTCCTCCTGAGCATGTAGCAGCATTACCAGGCCACAGAAGAAGACAACACAGCCACTCCTGATGAGACCTAATTGACTAGGATCAGAGGAAGGAAAAGAAGACCTCCCCTATCAGTGGACTTGGGGAGGGAGGGCAATTCGTGCAGAGCGGGGAGGAAGGGAGGGATTGGGAAGGGAGGAGGGAGGGACCCACAGGGGGAATACAAAGTGAATAAAGTGTAATTAAGAAAGAATTTAAAAAACATTGTGTTTTAAAATATATCTTCATTATGGAATGATTAAATCAAATCAAATTATGTTACCTTATTACAACATGAAAATGATGACTATAGACCATATATTTAAGAAGGATTTGACCATTTTTAAGTGCTATAATTGTTTTTTCTATTTTTTATTTTGGATATTGTTCCTGGTGGTATGTTTTAGTCTATGGGAATATATTATTATAATTGTTTTTATATTTATTTATTTAGCTTATAAGGTTTTGCGTGGGTGAGTTGTTGCATGCATGTTGCGGAACAACTTGCATGAATAAAAGATCTCTGTACTGTATGTTCCAGGGATCAAACTCAGGTACACAGATTTGGTACCAAGGACCCTCACCCTTTGATCCATTTTGTCAACCCTACCATCCCATCTTATGGTTATCCCAGTCTACATTTGCTTTTATGGACAAATATAAGTAACTGTTGAATATAGAACTGATGCAGAAATGAAGAATTTAATCGAAGCAGACGCTGAGACCCACAGCTGAACTTTGGACAGTGAGCAGGAATTCTTATGGAAGAAGGCAGGCATAGAAGGAGACAGAGGGGACAGGGGCCTCACAAGTAGACCAACAAGGCTAAGAATCATGAGCCCAGGGGGTCCTGCAGTGACTGATGCAGCAACGGAGGACCATGCATGGAGAGGTCCTCCTAGACCCCTGCTCAGATGTGGCAGATTACCAGTTCAGTCTCCATGTGGATCTCCAAGTGAGGGGAGCAAGGGCTGCCTCTGTCATGAACTCAGTTGCCTGCTCTTTGATCACTTGACCCTGGGTGTGGTCTAGACCGGCTACAGAGGAAGAACATCCAGGCAGTTCTGATGAGACTTGATAAGGCAGATGGCAGAGGAGGAGAACTTCCCCTTTCAGTTGACTAGGGGAAGGGGATAGGGAAGAAGAGGAGGAATGTGGGACTGGGAGGCGTTGAGGGAAGGGTTTCAATCGGGATATATAATAAATAAATTTTACAAAGAAATAAAAATCATAAAAAATTTAAAAATGGGAATGAGGGTTCGGGGCACGGCTGGGATACAGAATTAATAAAATGTAACTGATAAAAATAAAAAAAATGAAAAAAAAAAAGAAATCCAATTATGTATACTAAATGTATTCAGGGTACTTTGTCTCTCTACTTCTTACTGCATTTCACATTTAGTTAAATATTGCTTCATTTTGAATATTTTATTCAGAGCAATTTTATTTTATTAAACATCTCTTCATATAAAAAATAAATAAATGAGACAATAGTAAAAAAAAAATTTTTAAATAAAACATTCTACTTACTCATGCAGATATCTGCAAGAAAGTTGCTTTCTTTAATGTGTTTACATGTAATCCCTACTTTTTCAGTACTGCATGGCTTTAAATATCCATGTTTAAACTGTTCTTGATCTATTAGAAAAGTTTTACATACAGTTATACAAAAGCTAGAGTTCTTATTTAGTTCATTTATGGAAAGTCAATTTCCTTTTTCTTTTCATGAGTTTGTGTGTACTCGAGTTGTCGATGTGTGTGGACACATGAGTTTCTGAAGTTATACAGGCACATATGTGAACATATGTACAGAAACTGAATTGGTAAAGCTATTCAACAGCTTGACACAGGTTCTCTATTATTATTATTTAAAACAATTTTTAATTTTAAATATATTTTGGTTTTTTTCCTCTTCTCAATTCTTCTAAATCCTCTCCCTTTTTCCACTCACGCAAATTTAAGTTCTTCCTCAAAATCTAAATAAAAACCTGATACAACCAGAAAAAAATCCCAAAACCAAGTAAACAAAATAAAACTCCACCCTCCCAAAACAATCATATAACAGTACCAAACTATAACCATATAAAGGCACTGAAAAACCCTGTCAAATCCATTATATATAATTATATAATATAAATATATATGTATATAATATATTTAATATGTATTATTAGTTGACTGTTTCTATACATGAAACCTCTTCTGGAATGATTGATATACCCAGTGTCACTCCTTTGGAGAAAATTGATTTTTCCTCTCCCAGCAGATCAGTTCAGCTTTACTCCAGCTGCTAGTTTTTCATTCATTCATTCATTCATTCATTCACTCAAGAATCCCATAAAAGAACTAAACAGGAAGCCATAGCATAAGCTCAGAGAACATGGTGAAGACACAAGCAGGACATATGCATGCTGCTTCAGTCACTGTGAGTTCCCATGAGTTTTGCTTATGTTAGTTTAGTATACTTTGTATTTTAGTGTCCATCCCATTTGGCTCTTATGCTCTTTCTTCCTTGTCTTCCCCAGGGTTTCTGAGTGCTTAGGAGAGGGATTTGATGGAGACATGACATATAGGGCTGAGTGTTATAAGGTCTCTTGCTTTCTGCATACTGTATAGCTGTGGATGTCTATTTTTTAATATCTGCAGCAGGAGGAATCTTCTCTGCTTCTCTGAAGTAGGCACTGATACATGATGATAGGAGAGTATGATTAGGAGTCATTTCATCACTACATCTTTTCTTTCTTTCTTTTTATTTTCTTTATTAAACCAGTATTATTTGCTTTTACCCTAGTTTCCTCAGCTATTTGTTTTAGGTTCTTGGTCACTCATAGAGTGTCCTGTACGGGTTCTATCTCATGAAGTGGGTCTTAAGTCAAATCAGTTATTTGTTACTCCCACACGCTTGTGTCACCATTGCACTAATACATCTTTCAGGCAGTATTCCATTATAGATAAAGGGTTTGTGGCTGGCTTTGTGTACACTCTTCTCTTTTGATAGCATGTAGAATGCTTTCCTCTACTTAAGACACTGGAATGGAGACATAAGGCTTTATGTAGATAGAAGCTCAAATCTCCATGTTCAGTGAGTTGTGTAGATGCTTTCTCAGCAAAGGGGCCTTGCTATCAGTTTGTGGAGTTCAATCCCTAGTCTTGGCAATAGTGTGGCTTGTTTGTAGGTCCTGAGGAGTCAGTCCCTTTGGCCAAAAACTCAATTATATGTAACCCAGTCCTGGTATTGTTAGCTTCATTTGGTGACAAGAGATGGCAAGTTGGACCTCTGTCTTTCCATTATTTGGTTAGATCACCTTCATGTACGTATATGTTTTAAAAAGTTCATAATATATTCGGTTTCTATACTAACCCTAAAATTCTCCTTAACTTTAAGTGTTCCCCTGTATTCCTTTCCACAATTCCTTCTACTTCCCCCACCCACTTAGTGTTCTCATTCTTGCCCCCACACCATACACATCTATCCATTCTATTTTCTTTTCCTAAAAAGATCTATGCACTCTTTCTAGTCCCTTATTCTATACTTACATTCTGTGGTTTCACCGATTTCAGCTTGGCTATTATCAACTTAACAGGTAAAATCCGTGTATAAGTAAATGATTTTCATTTATATGTAAATGTATTTATTTGTTTTTCTAAGTCTCATATATCACACTCAGGATAATATTTTTTCTAGTCCTCTCCATTTTTTCTAGTTGTATGCAAATTTCATGATGGAACTGAGTTATATTCAGCTGCACCACATTTTTTTTTTATCCATTTTGTTATTGTTGTTGTTGAGGGACATAGAGATTTTTTTTTCTCGTATCTAGCAAAGAACATGACTGAGCAGGAATCTCTGTGGATCAAGTGTCTTTTGGATACATTCCCAAGTGTGGTACAGCTGGATGTTGAGGTAGGTTGATTCCCAGTTTCATGAGGAACCACCACACTAATTTCCACAGCAGTTTTATGAGTTTATATTCCCACCAGCAATATATGAATCTTCCCCTTGCTCCACATCTTTGTCAGCATGAGCTGCCACTTTTTTGTTATTGTTGTTGATCTTAGCCACTCTGACAGATGTAAGATAAACCTTCAAAGTAATTTTAATTTGGATTACTCTGATAACTAAAGATATTAAATATTCCTTTAAGTGTTTCTCAGCCATTTGATTTTTCTATGTTAAGAATTCTGTTTAAATTTGTATCCCATTTTTAATTGGATTATTTTTTTATATCTACTTTCTTGAATTCTTTATATATTCTGAATATTAACTCTCTATGAGACATGGTCTTTATCAAAATCTTTTCCCATTCTCTAGGCTGCTGCTTGGTATGAATGAAGGTGTCTTTTGCCGAGCAAAAGCTTTTCAGTTTCCTGAGGTCTTATTTATTACTTTTTAATTTCAGTGCCTGTGCAGAAATTGTTTTTTTCAGAAAGTCTTTTCCTGATCCAATAATTTCAGGACTACCCACCAAATTATCTTTTATGAGAGCCAGTGTACAGGATTTATGTTGAGAACTTTGACACATTTGGACTTAGGTTTTGTGAGGGTTTTAAGTATATTAATCTATTTGGATTCTTCTACATGCAAACATCCAGTTTGACCAGCACTATTTGTTGAACATGTAGTTTTTCCCATCTCAATAATATGGCTGGTCTCACAAGCTATGTCTTCATTGTATCCTATGTTTGCCTTCTGAAGCTGAATTTAGGGTGGCAGGTTTATGGGTATTTAAATGGGAAGTATCCTGGTATTCTTGCATGTATGCTAAGTGTTTTAACCTCAATGTCATCTCCAAGTTCTATTTTTCTATAAAAACATGTTATTTATAAACAATGCATTTTATTACATGTATCTGAACTTGATAATTTCATTTGTCATACACCAAGACTCAGGTTAATAGTCTATCTGCAACCTTTCCTTTACACCTTCTTTTCTTCCCTCTTCTCTTCTTGCTCCACATAATCCTCCTGTCTTTTCACCTCCTGTTCATTTTTATTTGTACACTTTATCACATTGAGTAATTTTCGCTGTTTCTTGTTTGCTCTGATATTTTAGCTCAATGTTCATGAATCAATATTGATCTTGTGTCACAATATTGTTATATTTAATGGATAATCGTGTAATGTATTCATTTTGCTAATGTATTAAATTACAATGATTGATTTTAGTGTTTGTTTTCCTGAAATCAATCCGTCTGTGTTCCCATGTAGTACTCCTTCAGAGCATTTCCTTTGAGTTGGTGTTATCTTTTTAAAGATTTCATATTAGGTTAATGGAAGGTATTGCTCGATTATTTGCTTGTCATTTCTTTTTTTAAGAACCTAATATTTTCAAACACACCAGACAGGAATTCATTTTTACTCTTCACTAAAATGGAATAGCTAAAGAGTATATTCATCCCTCATTAAAATTTTGAAAGGAATTATGGGCTTTCATATATTAGCTTTTATTTTGAGAAGTTTTTAAAGAAAATGTTTGTCATCCCAACTATACTTCTCTAATTTTGCTGATTCAGAGAAACAGTTCAGATTTTCTATTATACTTTCTATTTAATAAAGTTCTGGTCTTCTAAAATTTTTGGATCACATCTGAAATTCCACATTATATATTAGAAAATGTTGCATTTTTAATAATAAAGTTCTTTAAAAAAGAATTCTATAAATTCTTTTTTGCTATTTCTTTTCATTTCTTAATTGATAATTCCTCTTTATATTTCTTGTTTCCTGGTTTTATTATTCTCAAGATTCTATTTTATGATTCTATTTTATTCTATTTTATGATTGTTGACAAAATTTTACCTTTGTAATATTTTTCTTTTCAAGAATATTTTATATCTCATTGGTTTTTGCTTTCACTAATGTTATTACATTCACAAACTTTGTTTATAATTAACTGTCATTTCCTAGATTTTTGAGAGTGATCAAAGCCTTGATCAATCACTGTTTTCATTTTCCTTTTGAGAGTTCATGCTCAATGTGCACTGAAAGTGAAACACATAGCAACATTCCAGTATTTAAAGACTGGCCATAATTTTACATAAGCTAATTTTAAACAATAGTAACTTTTTCTATTTTATCAAAAATATTATAGTTGAATATTATATTTTTTGATAAATCCACCCTCAAATATCTCTCCTCCAATTCCTCTCCTACCTGCTTCATGATTATTCTTTTCTAATTTTGATATTTTTTCCTATTTTTTTCGTTTTTGTTTAATTGAAAATAGATTTTTCCATGTAATATATTCTGAGTATTATTTCCCTCTCCCAACTCCTTTCTGTCCTTCTCACCTCCACAACCAACTGAATCCACATCTTGCTTGTTTTCTCTCATTAAAAATAGCATATGAAATAATAATGGTAATAATAGCAGTAATAATTAAAAAATAGTACAAATAACAAACAGCAAAAGAACTAAACAAAATGTACAGGAAAAACACATAGATGCATAAATGCAGAGACACCCCAATTCACACTCATGGAAATAGAAACACTAAACTAGAAATTATAATATATATTTTTCCTTTTTTATTGTTTATTATTATTAGTTACATTTTATTAACTCTGTATCCCAGCTGTATCCCACTCCCTTATTCCCTCCCAAACCCTCCCTCCCTCAGCTTCTCCCTGCCCCTTTCCAAGTCCACTGATTGGGGAGGACCTCCTCTCCTTTCATCTGGCCCTGTTTTACCAGGTATCTTCAGGGCTGGCTTCGAAGTCCTCCTCTGTGGCCTAGCAGAACTGCTCCTCCCTTAGAGAGTGGGGAGGTCAAAGACCCTGTCATTGAGTTTCTGTCAGAGATAGTCCCTGTTCCCCTTACTATAAGACAAATGAGATGTGCGTAGGACGTATGACAGGAGTCTACAGCAGAAGGCATCTGAAAACCCCTACCAAGCAGTGTTCCAAAACATACTAACCTTATAACCAAACCTTTGGCAGAAGGGGAGTTAGTATGACAGGGAAAGGATAGGAGCTCCACAGGACCAAATATATCTGGGCACAGGGGTTTTTTCTGAAACTGTTTCTCCAATCAAGGACCATGTATGGATATAACCTAGAACCTTTACTCAGATGAAGATCATGGAAATTATAATATATTAATAAAAGAAAAAAAATCCCAGAAAAGCGTATGTGACAAAAACAAAAAAGAAACAACAACAACAACAACAACAACAACAACAAAAAACACTTAAAATACGATAGAGTATTGTGAGTATTATGATGGTTTTTATAGGTTTGGTCTCTACAAACTCATGCGTTTGAATGCTTGTCCCCTAACAGTGGCACTATTAAAAGATGTGGCTTTCTTGGAGTAGGTGTGGCCTTGGTGGAAAAAGTGTGTCACTATGTAAGGGGGCTTTACGATCTTATATATCTTATTGTGCTCAAGTATACGCAGTGTGGACACAGTCTCCTTCCTGCTGCCTGTGGATCAAAATAGAGAAGTATAATTTCTTTCTCCATGTCTGCCTGCAGTCTGTCATGTTTCCTGAAATGATGACAACAGGCTGAACTTCTGAAACTGTAAGCCAGCTCTAATCAAACATTTTTCCTGTATAAGAGTTGTCTAAGGAAAGCCCCCTGTGCTCAGAATTTTGGTTCTGTTGCTCTCCTTGTGGAGTTCCTGTCTTCTCTAGATCTTACTGTTTCCCACTTCTTTCCTAAGATTCCCTGCACTCTGCCCAAAGGTTGCCCGTAAGTCTCAGCATCTGCATTGATAGTCTGCAGGGCAGAGCCTTTCAAAGATCCTCTGTGTCAGGTTCCTGACTTGTTTCCTCTTTCCTGAGACTGATTCCAACCAAGGCTCATGCATGGAGATAACCTAAGACTCCCACACAGATGCAGCTCATGGCAGTTCAGTATCCAAGTGGGTTCCATTGTAATAAGAACAGGGACTGTCTCTGACATGAACTGATTGACCTGTTCTTTAATTTTCCTCTCCCTTAGGGGGTAGCAGCATTACCAGGCCACATAAGAAGACGATGCAGCCACTCCTGATGAGAACTAATTGACTAGGATCAGAAGGAAGGAAAAGAAGTCCTCCCCTATCAGTGGACTTGAGGAAGGGCATGCATGCAGAGGGTGGAGGAAGGGAGGGATTGGGACAGGAGGGAAGGAACCACAGGGGGGATACAGAGTGAATAAAGTATAATTAATAAAGAATTAAAAAAAATAGGAGTTATCTTTAGTAGGAAACAGCCCAGATGCCCCTCTGGGAGGAATGGATACAGAAATTGTCGTACATATACACAACGGAATATTACTCAGGGAAAAA
>REGO01000185.1:536299-564223 GCA_010120015.1 Rhombomys opimus | reverse complement strand
AGGGGGGGAGGGTGGGACCGGGAGGGGAGGAGGGAGGGACTTATGGGGGGATACAAAAGGAATAAAGTGTATTTAATAAAAGTTAAATAAAAAATTAAAAAAAAAATTAAATTAATAAAAACAAAAGAATAATTTTTAAAAAAGAAACCTCATGTATTGAAGTGCAGTGTTCAGTACTACAGTTTCATGGGAAGGTGTCTTTACAATATGGTTAAGTCATAAGGACTTTGCCTTCTGTCTAGGAAAAGGCCATGTCAAGCAAGTACTCTCGCTCTTCTGTCTTCCAACCTTGCAAACCCATCCAATAGGCGTCATTCGGGAAAATAAAGGCCATAAACTTATCAGACACCAAATAGACCAACACATGAATGTTGGACTCTCAGTCTTCAAAATTTGGAGGAACAAATTTCTATCATTTATAAACTACTCAGTCTCATGTATTTGTTAGGGCAACATGAATGATAATGATAATAATGATAATAATTTGATATTCCCATTTTTTTGTAGTTACATATTATTAGGTGAGAGACAAGAAAAATGTGAAGTTGTGATCTACTCTTATATTGCCCCAAACCGAGTCATCCCACTTATCTTCACTTCTTAATTTTGATCTCTTCTGATTCAGTAAGTAAGTAAAAGCTTCATAAAAAAGTTTATGGTGTTCCTATAAAGTTAACTTGTCTGTTAGCTTTCATTATGCTCAGGAGCACTTTTGAAGATTTTTAAATTATGATGCAGAATAAAAGCAACAGAATATTTTAATAGAGAAATCCAAATTATTAATTAATAAGTTGAAACATGAACTGTTACTAAGTCATAAGAAGGTTAAGGTGATTTGCCAATGATCAGAAGTAAATAAATAAAATAGAACATTTTTAGTAATCTTTTGAAGCAACTGATTGGCTAACATAGCTATTGTGTTGTTCATATTTTTTGAGGCATGGAAAGCTAATTATTCATTTTTATTACAGGATTCACTTCTCAAAGTCTTGCAAATAGTGAAGGGAAATAGAAATTTACATGCAGAATTACTTCATAAAGAACACCACTGATCTAGTATAAAGAAAGCACAATTATAACTCCTTTGCTAAAATATAAATAAACCTATGCTCTGAGTAAGATAAACCTGGTTGGGCTGGAGAAAGATAAAAGGCCAACTCAAAAAACACTATAAAAAACAATGAACCTTAGAGACAGCATTCTGAGATACAGATCTTCATTGAGAAAGAATTCAGATTCTGCCAGGTAACGTAAATCGATAAAAATGAGCTCCCTTCTCACAGCATTGTTCAAAGATGTCAGCCAATACATTTGGATGAGTCAAGAAAAATTTCCCACTAAATGATTCAGCAGCAAAGAAAAAAATACTTTCCTACCTTCGACTTGAATTATCCTGAATTGAAGATGAGAGATAGGTCCATTCAAAATATATAAGCTATCTTTTTCCCCCGGTTTTCAAGTCTTATTATTACATGAACCCCCAGAAAAGATTCATGCTGTCACAATATATTAGGAAGGTAATGATATTCGTTCTTACTCGTAATGTGTGTTGAAACTTAAAAACATCAATGTCTACCAAATATACTAAATCGTGGAAAGAAAAAAAATTATTACCTAAAATAAAACTGAAAACAGAAACCTCTTTGTAGTAGGTTTCAAATAGTCAAAAATGAAACACTAGGAAAGATCAATGAACCACACGGCAGGAGGGCTGTGAAAGCTAGGGGACAGCCAGGAATATCCCTGCAAGGGAAGAAAATATACATAACACCTCAGAGACACCATTGAGAAATCCCCAAAGGACTACAGTAATGAACTTGATTATGGACTCTTTGAATGTAATGCGTTGCTTCTATCTGTAAAATGATATTATCAAAAGCGCTTTATTTTCTAATCGACTCTCCAGGAAAATAGTGTCAGAGGCTGCTTTATACAGTGAAAGATTTTGATTTTCAACTCAATTTTTATATTCAGTTGGTCTTGGAAATTGTATCCCACAGATCTTAGATTGAATACAGCTGAGTTATTCAGTCAAATCAGAATTAATATTTCCTTTTTGGGATGCAGGGAAGGCCTAATCCTGTGCATTATAAAAGATAGCAGATCACCTCGAGTTTTGACTACTAGACGACAGAAGCAATTTCCCTCTCACATGGGACAACCCAAAATATTTCAATTTTTTAAAAAATATGCCTGGGTAGAAAATATTGATACGTACTAGGACTTGTTAAGTCTTACTAACACTGGGAAATGTTTAAATAAATTCAAACTTATAATTTAGACTGGAGTAGAGGTTATATAAGGTCAAACTTAATACGCTTAATGATCATTTATCTGTTTAGGAATGTTACATAGAAAAAGGCCGAAGAGTAGGGTGGAATAGAGCATTTAAATTATGAAAGTGCATAGAATCACAGAGAGTTTTTAATAAAATAACATTTTTAGGATTTAATAATTAAAATTACTGCAGAGTGTATAGACGTTGACATGGCTCAATATTTAATTCAAGAAGCACTTGCCATTCTTCAATGCTGTCCTTGCTAGATAAACTATAAGGAGTCCTTTCAGAAACATTAGTTAAACTATTTGATACCTCTATTCCTGGACCTAAGTACAAAGTTTGTAGAGGGAGAAAAGGACACAAGTAAATTAAATACTGCAGTCAAGGTGCTTTCTGAGGAAAAAAATAAATAGTTGTGTTAAAGAGAAACATTTCACATGGGGATAAGAGGAAATGTGAGAATGCAAGCTGTTTTTAAAAGAAGATAGCTTGAACTACGTATTCAGAGGAAGAAGGTCCCTGCTCCTCAACAACCTGGAGAAATGTTTCCTAGGGTCAGCACACAGAAGTTGATACATTTGCATTCCAAGGGGACTAGGTCAGCAGCAAACCGGCAGTAGAAGGTGGCAGCCTTGTCCATATGATGTGGTTTTGAAGACAAGGAAGATGAAGAATTAAGAGTCTTGCAACATGTTCTACAGTACAGTTGAGGTTAGGCAGTGTGTGACAGGATAGGTGTCTCTACACAGATGTCCTAAAATGTCATTGCATGCAGCTATAAAGATGAAGCCTAAGTTTTAATAGAGAGCCCAGAATCATGTAGATTCTAGGACAGCAGGATGTGTGAAGAAAACTATGAATGTGGGATGAAGCTGGCCTGAGAGAAATGTGTGTACATACATAAGTCAGTATATGTGAAAGATGGGTGCTATTCAAGTTCTTCGTAGCTCAGATTATTGTATCTATGAATTCTGAATACTGGGCACAGAGCTGAAAGATTCAAGTTTGCCCATTGCTTTTAGTCATGGATGGAATATTCCTTGCTGTGTCTTGCTTTTTTATTTTTGCAATAAGAATGTTGTGTGTGATATTGTATACTAAACACATGCAATCTGTTTATTTTGGGGCTATTATGGTAAAGGGACAGCCTTAATTTTCAGATAAAACTTGGATTTGAGATTTGAAGTTTTGTGATTGTTAAGTAGTAGGTAGATTTGTGAGGTTGCACCTAATGTACTCTTGTCTCCTTTAGATGATGAAGCTGAAGGTGGAATATCATAACTTAAATGTGGTGAGTTTGGATAGGAAAGTGCCAAGCATGTTGTCTTAGTCAGGTTTTCAATTGCTGCAATGAAACACCATGACTGAAAAGCAACCTTGGGGATGAAAGGGTTTATTTTGCTTATGTTTTCACTGTCCATCATTGAAAGAAGTCAGAACAGGAACTCAAGCAGGGCAGGGACCTGGAAACAGGAGCCTGATGCAGAGACCATGCAAAGGGTCTGTTTCCTAGCTTGTGCCCGATGGCTTGCTCAGCCTGCTTTCTTATAGAACACAGGACCACCCACAATGTACTGGACCTTCCTCTTTCAGTAACTAAGAACATGCCTTACAGTTGGATCTTCTGGAGGCGTATTTCTCACTTGAGACTCCATCCTCTCAGATGACTTTAATTGTATCAAATTGACATAAAACTATCTAGTGCACAAAACAATGAAGGAATTGAGTCATCTTGCTTTTGTTGTTGTTCTTAATTACAATGTATTCACTCTGTATCCCAGCTGTAACCTCCTACCTTGTCCCCTCCCAATCCCACCTTCTCTCCTCTTCTCCTCCCTTGCTCCTCCCCGAGTCCATGGATAGGAAAGGTCTTCTTCCCTTTCCATCTGATCCTAGCCTATCAGGTCTCATCAGGATTGGCTGCATTTTTTTTTCTCTCTTCCACTGTAGCCTGGTAAGGCTGCCCTCCCCTCATCAGGGGGAGGTGATCAAAGAGCCAGCCACTGAGTTCATGTTAGAGACAGTGCCCCTGTGCCCCTTACTCAGGAACCCACTTGGACACTGTGCTGCCATGGGCTCTTGCTTTTTTGATGGCAGGACTTTTGAGTTAATGAAGAAGTGTTGAGAATAAGGGTTCTGCAGATTAGGGAACTGAAACATTGGAATGTAAATTGTCTGCTGTAGGTATTTTGCTTCAATGTGACACCTGTTTTAACTGCAGAATCTTTTTGAATGAGTGTGCTTTCATGAGTGATCTGAGGTAAACTAAGATGGCACAGTGCTTCACATTTTGGTTGATTCAGAGTATTTTAAAAAAGGAAACAGGAGCTGGAGTTAAGATGACAGTAGATATGAAAGTTCTGAAAAGCAGGAAATTAGGCCAATGGATGACTAAGAAGATAATCTTTCTATGAGTAAAAAGATGGTGTGCCAGTTAGGCTTTTCCAGAAAAGCAGACTGGCTGTGTGGGAATTTCAAGTGATTGCTGTTGCAGAATTTCCTGGAAGGCTGCATCCTTCTAGAGAGTTGTGAGCCTAGTGCTTCTCTTGGGCTTTCAGATCAGGGATAAGAGAATCTGGACAAAGAAGACAGAGCAAGGAAAATATGACTCACAGAGACCACAGGAAGCTCTCACAACCTCCAGCCTTCACAAAACACATGGCTCTGGCTTGTCCTCCCCAGGGCCAGCATCAGGGTTGGGACAAGCTTAGGGAAGAGCTCCAGCAGGAGCTGATGGAGCTGTGGGCTTAGGTGCTACCTTTTGTCAATGAGATGAGCATGAGGTCAATGGCAAATGTTCATGAACTATGAGAGTAGCTGGCATTTCCCACTGAACTTCTAAATATAGCAACACACTGTTGTTGATGCTAAAAGAAATCATTCCCAGTCCACATGGTTTGGTGCCATCCTTGGGATTCTGGTTTTGTGTTGTGAACAAAGCCATGGGGAGTAAGCAGGAAGCAGCCCCCTACACCTCTTCTCTCCTCCATGGTCACTGCATCAGCTCCTGCATCCAGGTCCCTGCCTTGCTTGAGTTCCAGTCCTGACTTCTTCCAGTGATAAACAGTGGTATGAAAATGTAAGCCAAATAAACCCTTTCCTCTCAAAGTTTCTTTTGGTCTTAGTATTTCATTGCAGCAATAGAAACCCTGATGAAGACAAATTGGTACCAGGGACCGGGATATTTCTGTGACAGACCTTATCATGTTATTTTGGGGAAGGACTGTGGAACTTGGCCTAGAAAAGCCATTGAGTATTCAAAGCTTGGTGAGTTGTTCTATGAGGGCTTTGAAGATAAGAATGTTTAGGCCTATGCTGAAGATGGAGGCCTGGCTTGTGAATTTTAGAGAGAATAGTAAAGACTCTTATAGGACAATTTGTTATTTTTTAATTAAGATTCTATGGTTCTGATTATCTGGGGTTGAAGTTTCAGCTGTGATTTAGAACATAAGATAAGTATTAATGTGAAATCTGATTTTCTGGGATTCTTAATGCTGGTAAACTGGAGATGGGAAATTAGTGGTGATTAGTAAGAGGCCAGCATCTGTGAGGAGAAAACGTCTGGGAAATGTTTTTTTTTTTTTTTGACAGCTCAGAGAAGTTGTGTTCCAAAACTAGACTTGGTTGCATCTTGTACTGGCGGCTGAACTTCCTAATATGTCAAAGTCACCCAAGATGTACTGGCTATGAAGGCATGAAGGGGTCATGGAGAGCAGCTGAGGCTTGGCACTGTAAGAAGCTAGGAAAGGCCTTGGTGAAGGTGCAGCCTCAGCATAAGTTTAAGACCTAGGACTGAAGCAGTCATGAAAAGAAATTGAGGTTTGACAACATAAAGAGAATCTATGAGAGATTATTGGTGAAAGTGAAACCCAGTTGCAACAGAAAACCCTATCATTTTGGAGATGACAGTACCATGTGATGATCAACAAGAACAGCAGCAACAGAAGCTGTGTTCCAGAAGCTGTGAAGGTGAAGCCCAAAGAGGTTAAATATGCCAGAATGGAACCAGCCCAAGAGAAAGAAGTGTGTTTCCTTGGTCCAGTATTTCTTCATTCTACTCTCTTCCTTACATTTTGAAATGATAATGTATATATCCTATACCATGATATGTTTGAAGTATGTGGTCTGCTTTTTTATTTTAATTTTATAAGGGGTTACACTTAAGAGATTGCATGGATCACAATGTTCAAAGTAAAGACTGGACTAGTAAACATTGTTGAGACTGTGATAAATTATAGGGACTTTTGAAGTTGGACTAAGTGTGTTTTGTCTTACATTATGGCTACAAGCCTATGGTGGGCAGGGAGTGGAAAATGGTGGTTTTGATAAGGTTGGACCCCATAACCTCTGGGTTTGAGTGCTTAGCCCATAGTGAATGGCGTATTGGTAAAGTAGGTGTGACCTTGTTGTTGTAAGTGTGTCGCTGTGGGTGGCAGGCTTTGAGGTCTTCCAAGTTCAAGTTAAGCTTAGTGTGACAGTCTCCCCTTGCCCCCAGCTGCTTTTGGGAATTCTTGGCTCCTCCAGAACCAAGGGTGCCTTCATACCCAACACGATGATAATGAATTCATCATCTGAAACTATAACCCAGCCCTAATTAAGTGTTTTCCTTTATAAGTGTTGCTATGGTCTTGGTGTCTCTTCACATCAATAAAATCATAACTAATTCACTAATTTTCAGTGAAATACATTTTAAACAACGTCTCAAAAATAGGTAACTAATAGTATTATGTATGAATGTGGAAATGAAGCCTTGTTTGCAATGTCAAAGTTCTTTTGTTCCTTTGAAAGTGGCAGTCTGTTGTCTGTAAATCTAAAATATAGTTTGCATATAATCATAATACATGCAGTTATGAGTAGTAAAAATAAAAGATTAAGAAATAAAGCATAGATGTATTTTGGGATTACAGAAACACATTTAGCTAATAAGTGAACACTGATCTGTGATTTTTATAATATTAGGTTTTCAATATAGGGAGGGAAGGGAGTAAGTTGATGGAAATGTGTACAAAGATCCTGGACAGAAGAAAATAGTCTTTTTCTAAAAATAATTGTGTGTGTATCAGGGTTATGTCATGTCATTCATATGCATGTAGTGCTCAGAAGACCAGACGACGCCTCACTAAACTCTCCAGAATTAGAGTCAAAACCAGTTGTGGACTGTCATTTAGGTTCAAGGAACCAAACCTAGGTCCTCTGCAAGTGCAGCAAGTGCTTTAGAACACTAAGCCATTTATCCAGCTCCCCATTTAAACACGGAGGAGAAAACACAAATGCTAACTACCTTGATCCGTTCAATAAACTTGATGCACTTGTATACACAGTGTACTCCATAAATGTGAACAACCAAATTAAAAACAATGACTCTAATAGTAAAAGACAAAATGTATATAGTTTAAACACTTCTATTTTTTACTTCTAAATTTATTTCTAAGATGTAAAAATCTTGAAAGTGTGATCACTTCCTTCTCAACAAGAAGGAAAATAAAGGAACTGAGAGCAAAATATTTGTGAATACTGAATTGTATGTAAAATCTTACCAGGACTGGGAAATTGCACATTGGTAGAAAATTGTCGTCGATAATTTTAATTAATCATTGAGGCTGAATGAGAATTCCCAGGACAGCAGTTCTGGAGGGAATGTGACACTCATACTGTCCTAGCTTTCCTTACACAAATCTCGCCTTTAGAGAAGAATGGATGTATAGCTGTGAGGAGAAAAAAGCATGACATTCTTGCATGTACTCTGATTCTATCAAGAAGGAAAAGTTCAGAAGCTCCCCTCAACAGAAGGATAGGATACATTCTACTTCTTTGTTTTAGATAAGGACAAAGACCTGGGGACACTCATTGAGATTTCCATGTAAATTCTTGTGCCTCAGAACAAAACATTGTATCATAGACTCATGGTAAATAATGGAAACAGATGGTTTTTTAAATAAGTCATGAAAATGAGACTAGGGTAATGAGCTAGAACAAAAGCATATACTCAAGAACACTAAACCACAAAGCTTACAATTCTTAATAGGCCATTTACTTGGCAGCTGTCTCCTTTGCATTTGTGTATCACAGGTTTTTGCATACATGCTCTGCTTGTTATTCAAGTAAGAAAAAGTTAGTAGTCTTCTGCCAACTGGCTTCTTTCATATTTTCACCTTTTAAAAAGGTTCTATTCATTTTTCTCTCATATATTATATCTTGTCCTGTGTTTCCTTCCTCTTCCATCCTCTTTCCTCTCTCGTCTCTCCTATCCACTTCTAACTTTATTTCTAACATCTTGCAAGTATGATCACCTCCTTCACCAGAAGAAAAATAGAGAAACTTAAAGCAAAAGATTTTCCTCCAATTCTTTTCAGAAAAGGGCAGGCTTCCGATGCATCTCAACCAAACACAGCATATCAAGTTGCAGTAAGACTAGGTGCCTCCCCTTGTGTATTAGGGCTGGACTAGGCAACCCGGTAAGAGGAAAAAGGTCCCAAAAGCAGACAAAAGAGTCAGAGACAGTCCCTGTTCCCAATATTAGGAATTCCACAAGAAGGCCAAGGTATACAAATGGAATATACATGCAGAGGGCTAGGTGGACTCATGCAGGCTCCCTGGTTGTTGTCTGTGAAGCCCCTCTAAGCCCAGGTTACTTCATTCTAAAGTGTCTGTTTATTTGTTTGTTTGTGATGTATTTAAGGTTACTGGCTCCTACAATTCTTTTATTTTATTGCACTTTATCTATTTTACATCACAAGAGTGCCCCTCCCTCCTCTCCTCTCAATCCTTCTTTCCCCCTTCCTCTCTCCCCTTCCTCCCAGAAAAGAGAAGCCCCTTGTCAACCCTCATCAACCCTCCACAGCAATCATGTCACACAAGCGCTGAGCACAGCCTCATCCCAAGCCAGGGAAGCAGCCCCACTACGGAAGAAACCCAAAACAGGCAACAGCAGCCCTCCCCCACCCTCTAATTGCCAGGAAACTCACATGAAGACCAAGCTTCCCTTCAGCCATATCAGCCATATATGTGCAGGGGACGCAGGCCCAGACCATGCATGCTCTCTAGTTGATGTCACAGTTTCTGTGAACCCACAACGGTCTGGGTTATTTGTCTCTGCTGGTCTTCCTGTGAGATTCCTATCCCTTCGAGGTCCTTCCATCCTTCCCCCAACACTTCACAGCATCTCTGGAGCTCAGTCCCAGCGGTCTGTCTAGATCTGCTGCTGACTGGAGCCTCCTAGAGGACAGTCAAATAGGCTCCTGTCTGCAAGCTCAGGAGAGCTTCATTAATAATGTCAGGGGCTGGCTCTCTACTCTGGGGTTGGTCCCAGTTTGGGCCAGTCCTTGGTTGGCCATTCCCTCAATCTTTGTTCTTCCTTCATCCCTGCACTTCTTGTAGGCAGGCTAATTTTTGGATCAAAGGGTTTTTTGTTTGTTTAGGGGGTGGTTGTTCCCCTCCCTCCACTAGTCCTGCCTTGGTAGGAGGTGGTAACCTCAGCTCCTACAGTTCTTCCTCCCCCTCTTTGCAGGCTTTCCTGAACTCTGCCTAATGTTAGACAGTAGGTTTATGCATGATAGGTTCCCGTCAGTTGCTGGATGGAGCTTTTCTAATGTCAGTTGAGCTAGGCAACAATATATGAGTATAGCAGAATATCATTAGGAATCATTTCACTCACTTTTTTTCCAGTTGTGTGTGGCTCTATCCTATGTCTCTGGGCTATCCAGCTTCTGATTCCTGTCACTCCAGACAGTGTCAGTGGTGGCCTCTTTCAGGCTGGACCACTCACTGGTTAGTCACTCTCATAATCTCTGTGCCACTTTTACTCCAGCACATCTTGTGGGCAAGTCAATTGGTAGGTCACAGGTTTTGCTGTTGAGTTGGTGTCCTAATCTCTCCACTGGAAGTTTTGCCTGGTTACAGGAGATAACCATTTTAGGCATTGTGTTTTCTATTACGAGGAGGCTTAGCTCCAGCCACTGTTATAGATTCTTGGAAGTTTCTATTAAACTAGGTTTTTAGCTTATTACTAAGATACCCCCTAATTTCATTTTTCTTTTCCAGTAGTCTCATCCTCCATCCTTCCCTTACCTGAGCCATAGTGTCCCAGAACATTCCCCCCTCCAGTCCATGTGCCATATCTGTTCTTTGTTCCCTTTCCAGGTAAATTCATCCTTCCTCTACTAGAGCCCTTTCTGTTACTTAGCATCTCTGTGTCTGCAGCATGGTTATCTTATTCTTTACAGATAATATCATTTGTTCATCTGAATGTGGCCTTATCAAATCCCTACTCTCTTGCTGTGTTCTTTTCCCATCTATTTATTTCCAAGTCCTTTCTAAGAAAAATGAAAAACAACAGACACACTCACTGAGGTTAGAGATTTAAATAAATGGACTCAGAAGCATTTAAATTTGGAAAAGATTATGAAGCAGGGGAGAAAAAATAACTGGCAAATAAACAGTTTCGTCAACCCTACTCACTGAATGCATGCCTAATGAAAGCCTATCTTCTGCCACTCAGAAGCTTCAGTGTAGCAATAGTCAAACCTGTGAGGTAAACACAGACCCCACGTGTTTGAAATGTTTTGTTTCATGACCACTGTTGGCAGAAAGGTGGGGGAGGGCATTATTGTGACATTGCACAGATTTGTTGACTGAAGATTTACTGAATTAGGCAGGAATGCCTAAACTTTGAGGTCAGATGATGTTGAATAAAGTCTAACAAAAATTAGTATATAAAAAATAGAAATTAAATATTTTAAAAAAGGGGTGTTGTCAACTATCTCCATTGTTGCCTAGAAAAAGCAATGAATTCAGCAATCATTGAACTTCATAGAAAGATACTTTTCCCCTGTAAATTCTTATATTTACTATAGAGTCTGACATTGTATAACTAGTAGTTAAGGGCAGAATTGACAACAACAAAACAACTTATAGCACTTAAGAATTCTAGTACTTGATAGACAGTCAAAGAAACAAACAAAATCCAGTTGGCTATAAACAATAATTGGACTCCACTTTTGTTTAAAATTGATAGAGTCGTAACGGAAAGATGTTTGAGATGCAGTGATTCTCATTGTTTCTGTTTCTTGACTTGACCTTACACTCTTGAACACGCAATACTGCCTGTGTATTGCAGCTCATTGAACTTCATAATAAGATATTTTAATGGCTGCCTTTGGGATGTTTCAGGAACAAAGTACTGTGTCACTAGAAACCATGATAGACTTCACTAAACTCCCACAGTAGAAATGGAGATATAATCATTATATGAAGAGGTCTGTGGTTCTCAGGATGATAGCTCAATGAGCTGCAATACACAGGCTGTGTTACATGTTCAAGAGTGCAAGGTCAAGACAAGAAACAGAAACAATGAGCATCACTGCATCTCAGACATCTTGCTACTACAACTCTATCGAATTTTAAACACATTTCAACGCTTAACTGAATATGAAACCTCAAAATAGTCATGAAAACACACTGTGAAGAGAAACACTAAGCACCCTAGTAGACACAGGCTGCGCAGGTATTCAACTGCCAACATGACAGTTCAAAGTAACTTTTAGACAGAAGACACACTCTTAAGTAGCTCAAGCTGCCCTACTCACTATGTATCTGAAGAGCTTGAACTCCTGATTCTCCTGCATATACCTCCTGTGGTCTGGCCTGACAAGCATGTCCGCTGTACCTGCCTTAATAATTAATATCTCAAAGGTTTTAGAAAAAAAAAAAGCAAGAAACAGAAAAAACACAATGGTTGGTACACATAGAAGTTAAAAGCTCTAAGATTCTAAGAGAACTTAGCCAGTGAAATAGAAAAAAAAAGGATTTTGCTAAATTCATCAATAATTTGCAATGGATGAAGATAAAGTCAGTTCTCTTGAAGATAAGTTAAGAAAAAAAAAAAGGTCTTCATCTCTGGGTCAATGAATATTTCTTGTGCTTTTTCCTTGGTTCTTTTTCCTATTTGTTTTGTCCTATTGGGGTTTGTTTGAATTAATTTCCTCATCTGAAAAAAAGAAACCAAAATAAAAAAGAATAAAGTGGTCACAGAGAGGACAATGGTCAAAAATATGTAACATAAGCACAATTATAAGAAAGGTAAAGAAAAAAAACATATACAGAAAAAATTGATGTAATACCCCAAACCTTAAAAACATAACAGTACATAAAAAAAATACAGTCACAACACCTGTTAACTTCTGATATTGTAGGCTGCTTAGGACAGAAGTCTGTGGGAATGATAAACGCATTCATCATTTCCTAGTGAAAGAAGAATAGAAGGGTACAAGGAATGCAGGCTGCAGGCCACATAGTTTCCCCTGGAGGTGCCAAAATACTGTAATATTGATACATTGGTGCTTGAATGTATCCTTGAAAATACCAAATCACTGAATTTGATATGTTAAATGTGTAGATTTTAAACTTTATGACATATCTCAGTAAAGACACTGAAAGTAAAACTTACATAGCTTGGTGTTTTCCAAATCAAAGTCAGCCCCAAAATACAAAGTTGAGATGTTCAGAGAAGAATAAATATTATAAACATACAATAAGACAAACAACAGTAGAAACAGCAGATCAGAGAAAAGAGAAAGAAAATGAAAGAAATCCTACCTATGAAATTATATTAAAACATCAAAGAGATAAGTACAGTGAAGGAAGTTGAGAGATAAGAGAGACTGGCATAGCATGTTGTATGTACAAAATAAAAGCTCCAGCAGGCATCTAGTAAAAATCTATGAGAGAAAGATATTCACAGCAGATACAATGAATCTATATTTCCTTCTCTTCTGAAATTATCATTCAAAGCAAAGGTAATGTTGAGGCTTTCTTGGACAATGTAATCACAATATAACTCATTATTAAAAAAAGCCTAAAAGTTCTCTATGGAGAATGGAATTTCATTGTCATAAATTCATGTACACTTAGAGGAAAAAAGTATTAGGAAAGAGATAAGGACAAAATACTTTCTTTTATTACTCTTATCCAACTGAAAACTTGCCAGTAACTCAAAGAGAACAGAGAGACACATGATACTTTCTGATATAGTAAAATTAAGAGAACAAATAATTAACTTCATATCAATGCAGTTAGAGAACCAACACCAGAAGTTGTTTCTTAGAATTAGAGTTAATAATTCAAGTCAAATGACAAACAGACATAGAAATAAAACAGAAAAATAGTATCTTCTTTCATAGTAGCCATACTATACATATACACATAATCTATATCTATATCTATCTATGACTTGTACAATAAAAGTTAAGACAATGAAGAAAGAAATTAAATGTATCAAAAATGAAAAGGTCCCTCATGTTCATGGATCAGTAGCATCGACACTGTGAAAATGGCTGTCCTACCAAAAGCAAGCTACAGATACAACACAGTCACCATCACAATTTTAAAAAGTCAATTGAAAGGAAATAAAATAGCTTCATATACACCTAAACACACAATTCAAAGCAGGATTTCTTAAGCAATGTTGAATAATAAAAGAAATGCTGGAGGTATCATTATCTCTGATTTCATGTTATATAACAGAGCTATACTAATAAAAACAGCATTGTATAAGACAAGACACACTGACCAACATAATCAAGTTTAAACCATAGACATAAGTCCACATACTTATAAACACCTGTTTTTTTTTAAAACTAAGAAGCCAGAAATGTAGACTGGAAAAAAGAAAGCATCTTTAATACGTGGTGCTAGTCCAACTGAATCACTGAAGATAGAAGAACGTAAATAGACCTATGATAATAATGCTGACAGAAGTCCCAGCTTCTGAGAATTTCCCTTTTTTAAAATTTTATTAATTACACTTTATTCACTTTGCATCCCCCCATAAATCCTTCCTTCCTCCCGTCCCAATCCCACTTTCCCTCCCCCTTCTCCACAAATGCCCCTACCCCAAGTGTGCTGATAGAGTAGGTCTTCCTCTCCTACCTTCTGATCCTAGTCTATCAGATCTTATCAGGAGTGGCTGCATTGTCATCTTCTATGGCCTGGATGCTCCCCCCTCAGGCTGAGGTGATCAAAGAGCCAGCCACTGAGTTCATGTCAGAGGCAGTCCCTGTTCCCTTACTATGGAACTCACTTGGACACTGAACTGCCATGGACTACATCTGTGCAGGTGTTCTAGGTTATCTCCATGCATGGTACTTGGTTGGAGTATGAATCTCAGGAAAGATCCCTGCGCTCAGATTTTTTGATTCTGTTGCCCTCCTTGAGGAGCTAGCTCCTGTCCTCTCCAGATCTTACTATTTCCCACTTCTTTAAGTGTTTGCGGCCACTAGGCATTCCTTTGTTGAGAATTCTCTGTTTAGTTCTGTACCACATTTCTCAGTTGGGCTATTTGGTTGGTTGATGTCTACTTTCTTGATTTATTTATGTATGTAGGATGTCTAGCCTTTGTTGGATGTAGGGTTAGTGAAGATATTTTCCCAATCCATAGACTGCCATCTTGTAGTTTTCACGATGTCCTTTGCCTTACATAAGTTTTTCAGTTTCATGAGGTCCCATTTAGTAATTGTTGATCTTAGAGCCTTCTTTACGTAGAGTGTTTTTGCTTTTATATTGAGGTCATAGATGCATGTGGATGTGAGTGTGGTGTGGTATGATGAATGTAGATCGGTTTGCATTCTTGTACATTCAGGCATCCACTTAGCCCAGCATCATTTGTTGTTTGTGCTTGAACTCTGTCAAAATCAAGTGTCCATAGGTGTGTGAGTTTACTTCTAGTTGTTCAATTCTGCTGACCAACCTGTCTGTTTTTATGCTGATATTATGCAGATTGTATTACTTTTGCTCTGTAGTATAGCTTGAAATCAGGGATGGAAATACCTCCAGAAGGTCTTTTACTGAGTAGAACTGTTTTAGATATAGTGGGTTTTTTGTTTTTCCAACTCACCACAGAAATGCCTCCACCCAAGGTTTCTTTTCTCTCTGCAAGCCTTCTGTCCTCCCACAGAACACTCTCCCCAGGTCTGATTCCAGCTCATTTCTCTCTGTGCTCCCTCTTCTATCACTTCTGCTGTCTATTTTATTTTCTCTTCTGGGTGAGGTTTAAGCATCCTCCCTTGGGTCATCCTTATTACTTACCTTCTTTGGGTCTGTGAATTGTAGTATGGTTATCCTGTACTATATGGCTAAAATTTACTTATCTGTGAGTACATACCATGTGTATCTTTGTGAGTCAGGGTTACGTCATTCAGGATGATCTTTTCTAGTTCCATCCATTTGCCTGAAAATTCCATGATCTCCTTTTTTAATAGCTTGTATTCCATTATGTAAATTTACCACAGTTTCTTTACTCATTTTTTGGTTTAGAGACATTTGGGTTGTTTTCAGGTTCTGGCTATTATGAATAAAGGTGCTACACATGAATAAGTTTTTAAACACCTGGTCCATAAGGGGTGGGACTGTTTTGTCAGGTTGTAAAAATTTTAAGAGAGAGCTCTGTCTTTCAGAAGTAAATCACTAGAGAATGGTTTATGGCTCGGTATTCTTTCTTTTTTCTTTCTTTCTTTCTTTCTTTCTTTCTTTCTTTCTTTCTTTCTTTCTTTCTTTCTTTCTTTCTTTTTTCTTAACAGAATAGTTCATTGACAAGATAAATTGTTATGACCCACCATTTAAGTACAGGGAGGGACACAAACAAGTCCAAAGTGTGAGTAATACTCCACATAACAGCAAGCATGGAGTCTTTTCCAGAGATGATTAATCAAGGTCACACCATGGAAAGGCAACTCCTGATGCAGCTGTCAGCAGATGCAGCAAACCTCTCCTGGGTCGTGCCCAGGGCATGGTACAGTCTGGCCTGGAAGTAAGCAACATCTTTGATTTGCTCTCTACAGTCAACCTTTGCAAAGTAGTTTTTGGCTTTATTCAGGTTCTCAAGAGCAGACAGTCCAAAGATCACATTTGTCTGCAGCATTGAGGGCCTAGTCTCTTTCTTGCCTTGTCTTGTCAGGCCTACCCTTCTCCTGTCTCATCTCCTCCCCTATCCTTGCTTCTCCTCCTCTTTCTGTTCATCTCTTTCCCTCTAGCAAGAAAAATCTTTTCCCCTAAATCCCCCCACCCCCATTTCCTATCCAACACAAAAGCTAGAGCTTTAGGCATCAATAGTGACCTTCCTGTCATAAACTGTGAGTTAAAAATAAAAACTTCTTACTATTGGTAGCTTGTGCCCAGTATTTGGTCCCAGTTATGAGAAAAAGTAACTAAAATACTGTGGATAAAAGCAGCAAAAATTCAAAATATCTATTAGATAAAATTCTCTATAAAAATATTGTTGGAGGTTGAGGAAGCCTATAAGTGTATAAATATGTGCTGTTATGATATTAGTAAAATATAATGTTTAATAAAATCACTAGTAAAGAGTTCATATTATACTTGTTGGCTAAATCAGTGACATTAAAAATATTCACTTTTAAATACTTCTATACTAATTTCAGAAACTGAAAAGACTATTTCATTGTTGTTCTTTTGTATAATTGGAAAAACTTACGTATTTGATTGATCTTCCCAAATAAAAATATAAATTATAGATAAATATATATGCATTTTAAAATTAAAAATCTCTCTAGATATTATCTAGCAAACATATATATTCAATTAATGTTTGTTTTATATATTATTAATAATGATAATAAATTATTCTTATGAAAACCAAAAGATAAATATAATTTACAATTTATAATTAGTTTATTCTTCAGATTCAAGTGATTATTAATACACAGAATCCCTTTTCCATGAAGCTTTGCTTTTAATATTCCATTTTAATGAAATATTAAAGCCCTTTAATTATGAAAACAAATACTCAATTTACAATTTTGGCAGCCAAAGGAATTTTTTTATGTGTATAATAAAGATAAAATACCACAGGTAGGTTATCAAGATGGTAAAGTTATTTTAAAAGATCATAAAAATAACTTTCTTGTTGATTTGTGGAAAAAACTTACTCTTCGGGAGCAGGGCAAAACATTTGTGCTGCTAAAAAATATATGTATGCACTGGGATTAGGGAGGTTAGGCAACAAAATGCTTCTAGGAGAAATGCTGAACAATCAAAGCTGTCACTGCACGTTTTCATTATGGGAAAAATGAGAACTCATCTGTTTTACTGAGAATTGCTTCTGTAATTAAATACCTGTGTCTTGTATATGCTAAATAGGCAGTATGTCAATTATGTGAAAAGTTTACATTGCTGTTAGTCTGTAGATGGTCATGCATCTTACACATTTTTAAACTCTTTGTTAATACTTGTAATTGTGTAATAACGAATATCTAGGAAATCTGTCATTATTTTTACAAGGCTGGAGCCTGAAGCTAGAACCTCCTGTTTACAAAGCTTGCTCCCCATCCTGGACTATATCTCCACGCCCAAAGAAGGGGAGATAATACAGATCATCAGAAAGTCCTTTCTACTACTGAATTTCATAAGAAAAATCAAAGGTCACATTAATTTCAATGAGCTTTTGGTGTTAAAAGTTCTAGAATTTCAGAGGCCCTCTGTGGTAGGCTCCTGTCCTGTTACTTATTTTCTCCTTCATCCAATTCACATCCCATTTGTCTTTCTAAGTGAGGATTGATCATCTTACCCCGGGTCCTCTTTCTTGTTTATCTTCTTTAGGTGTATAGATTTCATTATGTTTATCATATCTTATAGGACTATATAAGTGATTATATACCATGTGTGTCTTTCTCCTTCTGGGATACCTCACTCAGAATGATCTTTTTTAGATCTCACCATTTGACTGAAAATTTCATAATTTACTAATTTTTGATTGCTGAGTAGTATTCCATTGTGTAAAAAATACCACAATTTCTGTATTCCTCCGTTGATGGACATCTGGGTTGTTTCAGGTTCTGGCTATTACAAATAAAGCTACTACAAACATGATTGAGCAAATGTCCTTGTTGTGTACTTGAGCAAATTTTGGGTATATGACTAGGAGTGGTATAGCTTGGTCTTGAGGAAGCGCTTTCCTAATTGTCTGAGAAAGCGCCAGATTGACTTCCAAAGAGCCTACCGCAGAGAGCCTCTAAAAGACTCTACCTACCAGTGTATCAAAGCAGATACTAAGACTCATAACCAAACCTTTGTCAGAGTGCAGGGAATCATATGAGAGAAGGGGGAGTTAGTATGATGTGGAAAGGATAGGAGCTCCACAAGGACCAAGTATATCTGGGCACAGGGGTCTTTTATGAGACTGACACTCCACTAAGGACCATGTATGGATATAACCTAGAACCTCTGCTCGGATGTAACCCGTGGTAGCTCAGTAACTGATTGGTTTCCCATAGTAAGGGGAACAGGAACTATTTCTGACAGGAACTCAATGACTGGCTCTTTGACCTCCTCACCCCCCCAAGGGAGGAGCAGCCCTGCTAGGCCACAGAGGAGGACTTTGCAGCTAGTTCTGAAGATACCTGATCAAACAGGGTCAGATGAAAGGGGAGGAGGTCTTCCCCTATCAATGGACTTGGAAAGGGGCAGGGAGGAGATGAGGGAAGGAGGGTAGGATTGGGAGGGAATGAGAGAGTGGGATTCATCCGAGATACTGAGTTAATAAAATGTAACTAATAATAAAAATTAAAATAAATAAATACATTTAAAAAAGTAAAACATAAAAAAGTTCTAAAATTAAGAAAATTGTTTTCTTAACAAACATTGGGAACTATTCAAAATAGCCTTCCACATACTTTTTACTTAGAAAACCTTCGTTTTCTTATGTCTGGTATCTCAATGGTATAGAATGGTTGGAATCATAATAGGTGTAGCTGGAGCTCAAGGCTAGGCAATAGAAAAAGAGCTTGGTTCTTGCTTATTATGCAATGTATCTTCCACGAATTATATTATATGCTTTTTGAGAAGGATTTAAATTCAAAATAAAATTGTCTTGCTTTTTTGAGACAATAGTGAATTGTAAAAGTCCTTAAGTTATATTAAAGTTCAAAAATTTGACTTTCTCGTTTTTATTTTATTATCTAGGTGGTGGTGCCAGGACAAGGCTGTGTGGATACTTAATTTTATAGTTGTTAGGTAGGTCTAGTTCAGTTCTATTTATAGTCCTGAAGTAATAAAAAGCAAGATCACCACCGTATTCTTTGAATACTTTTAAAGTCAGAGGACCATTCAACATTCAATTACCCTCCCATCAAACCTAACAGGTGCCATCTCAGTTGAAGTAACTCACCGAAAAGTTTCCATTCCTGAGAAAAGTAGCAGAAATTCAGGGGTATTTGTGAGAAAAAATAATCCGAGCTCATCATTGTGACAGACAATGGGAGGATCTCCATAGGGATCTATTGAACTATCCAAATACAGCACCTATGAAATTAAACTTTGATGAATTTGTCAACAATATGTACATTTTTAGCAAATAAATTTACATAAGTGTCTGAGGAGAATCCATCTGTGTGTAACAGTCATGGCTGCTTTTTTTGGCAAGGCTTATTTTTTTATGTTGAAAAATGTAAAAAAATAAAGATGCTTTTATTATCCCAACTGCAGAATTCCATTACCTTTGCTCTGAATCTTGTGCTGCTCCTTCCAAAATGAGAGCACTATCTAGCTCTCACTAGTTCCATCCTCCCCACTTGAGTGAGCACAGTGTGCGTGTTTCTACTGCAAATAGCTGAAACTGTGAAACTTGCCTCTTACAGAGTGTGTGTCATACTGATCTTTCAAATTAATCTTCACCTTCTATCAGCTGGAGAATTCTGCTCAACACACTATAGCACTTGCTTTTAGAATTCTGTAAGATGCAAATCACCCCACACGACATCTTGCAGGACATACCAATGCTGCCTTTTCTCCACTATTGGATGTTCTGGCAATGCACTCACCTGTGCCATGATTTGAACCTTTGCTCAACCCTAAGGGCATCTTCTTATAAACTAGATATACAAATCAGAGATCATAAAAATATTTAAAACAATTATTTAATAAACATATAATTGTATCATTTTAAAGATGAAAACAAATTTTATGCAGTTCTCTTGCAAAAATAAATACTTGCTTATTTTTTAAAAAACAAACATTATGGTTGGATATTTCATAATATAGGACACAGATTAGTGTTTTTTATAGTTGGTATTTTTATTTTATGATCAAAATTGAAAATTCCATGTCACATAAACATGTAATGGAAGATGACAGATGTATATTTAGGCACATTATTATAATTGTTATAAGTTCTGTAGCAATCCCAATATAAATTCATGAACAATTTTTGCCAAACTCAATGAGCAATTTCTTAAATAAAATATTTTAAGATACTGTAATTTTAACGATAGGCTAAATTGTACTTGCTGGTGCATGATAGTGAGAAATATGAGAAGTCAGAATTCTTTGTTTTCTGTAATTAAAGCACTGTATTTATACAAGAACAGAAGATATTTCATGTATAATACAAAACTGCAAAATGTAACAGCCTTAGTCCCAGGGAGTAGTGCTTCAGAAAGCATTTTTTTTTATACTGTATGATATGTGCAGAATGAATCACAATTACTTGTATTCAGAAGCAAGACTGAAGGTATTTATCAGCTGAAGGAGTTCTTGTTTGACTTTTTGGGGTCACTCATGTATACTATCATATCATCTGCAAATAGTGATACTGTGACTTCTTCCTTTCCTATTTCTACCCCCTTGATTTCCTTTAGTTGTCTTATTGCTCTAGCTAGGAATTAAAGTACTATGTTGAAGATATATGGAGAGAGTGGGCAGCCTTGTCTTGTCCCTGATTTCAGTGGGATTGCTTTAAGTTTTTCTCTGTTTAGTTTGATGTTGGTTATAGGCTTGCTATAAATTGTCTTTACTATGTTTAGGTATGTGCCTTGTATCCCTGATCTCTCCAAGACTTTAAACACGAATGGGTGTTGGATTTTGTCAAATGCTTTTTCGGCATCTAAGGAGATGTACATGTGGTTTTTCTCCTTCAGATTGTTTATATGGTGGATTACATTGATGGATTTCCGTATGTTGAACCACCCTTGCATGCCTGAGATGAAGCCTACTTGGTTATGGTTGATGATATCTTTGATGTGTTCTTGGATTCGGTTTACAAGTATTTTTTTGAGTATTTTTTACATCAATGTTCATAAGAGAGATAGGTTTGAAGTTCTCTCTTTTTGTTGGGTCTTTGTGTGGTTTAGGTATTAAGGTGACGGTGGATTCACAGAATGTGTTTGGTAAAGAAGCAAGACTGATATGAAGTTACACCATGAAACTCCAGTGAGGACAGTCAGAAATCCTCAGGTTCATTATACATTTACATTTTCATCCAATAACTTTTATGTTGTCAATTTTTATTAGCCACAGTGTTTATTTTTATATCTTCTAATTTTCATGAATAAAGTGTATTGCATTTAACAGGTTAAAACAACATTAATGGAATGAGGAGTTTGTGGGCTTTTTATATTTTAGTATGTGTGTGTGTGTGTGTGTTTCTCTCTGTGTGTGATTATGCATGCTTTTATGAAGACCTGTGTTAAGTGTTTATGCCCCACTGATCGTGCTTTTCTTCCTTTCTCTGGCATTGTAATTGACTTCCAAAGAAATGCAGTGAGAACCTACTAGCTCTAATAAGGATTCATCCATGTGATCAGAAACAGAAACTTGCTCTAGTTGGGCTAGGGCATCCACTTATTCCAACCTCATATTACCAATGAGAAGGCTCAAGGCTGAACCTTGAATGAACCACCCAGATGACCTTAAACTTGACATGTTTGAGTAATTGCGAAGAGATTAAAAGTATTAGGCTGGGCAGAGCACTCTGCCAAAAGACACACCAGCAACTTAAACCAGCTGTGCCTGTCTCGTTGCAAAAACACATAAAACATTAAAAACTGAGAATATATATCTCTTAAAAAATTAGTAGTCCATAAGGAAAGCATAATGAGACAGAAAACATTCAACTCCAATATTATACATAAGGAACTTAAAGACAGTTAAGATTAAACACCTAAATGAAGAATACAAAAACACAAACACATAACTGAATGGAAAAAAGAAGGGAATTCAGGATATGAAATAGAATTAAGTAAATACATCATTTCTTTAAGTGTTTCTCTGCAATTTGATATTCCTCTATCAAGAATTCTCTGTTTAGCTCTGTTCCCCATTTTTTAATTGGATTACTTGGTTTGTTGCTTTTCAGCTTCTTTAGTTCTTTATATATACTGGATATTAGTCCTCTGTCAGATAAAGGGTTGGTGAAGATTCTTTCCCAATCTGTAGGCAGTTGTTTTGTTTTGATGACAGTGTCCTTTGCTTTACAGAAGCTTTTCAGCTTCATGAGGTCCCATTTATTGATTGTTGTTCTTAGAGCCTGTGCTGTTGGTGTTCTGTTCAGGAAGTTGTCTCCTGTGCCAATGAGTTCTAGGCTGTTCCCCACTTTTTTTTTTTTTCTAACCGATTTAGAGTATCTGGTTTTATGTTGAGGTCTCTGATCCACTTGGACTTTAGTTTTGTGAAGAGTGATAAATATAGATCTATTTTCATTTTCTGAATGTAGACATCTGGTTGGACCAGCACCATTGGTTAAAGATGCTGTCTTTTCTCCATTGAATGGATTTGGCTGCTTTGTCAGAAGTCAAGTATTCATAGGTGTGTGGGTTTATTTCTATGCGGTTCCATTGATCCTCCTTTCTGTTTCTATGCCAATACCATGCAGTTTTTATTACTATTGCTCTGTAGGACAGCTTGAGATTGGGGATGGAGATACCTCCAGATTAGCCATTAGGGAAATGCAAATCAAAATGACCCTGAGATTTCACCTTACACCCATCAGAATGGCCAAGATGAAAAACTCAAGTGACAACACATGCTGGAGAGGTTGTGGAGAAAGGGGAACCCTCCTCCACTGCTGGTGAGAATGTAAACTGGTACAACCACTTTGGAAATCAATCTGGTGCTTACTCAGACAATTAGGAATAGCACTTCCTCAAGACCAAGCTATACCACTGCTAGGTATATACCCAAAATTTGCTCAAGTACAAAATAAGGACATTTGCTCAACCATGTTTGTAGCAGCTTTATTTGTAATAGCCAGAACCTGGAAACAACCCAGATGTCCATCAATGGAGGAATGGATACAGAAATTGTGGTATTTTCACACAATGGAATACTACTCAGCAATCAAAAAGGAGGAAATCATGAAATTTTCAGGCAAATGTTGGGATCTAGAAAAGATCATTCTGAGTGAAGTATCCCAGAAGGAGAAAGACAAATACGGTGTATGCTCACTTATACAGACCTACAAGATATGATAAACATAATGAAATCTACACACCTAAAGAAGATAAACAAGAAAGCAGACATGAGGTAAGATGATCAGTGCTCACTTAGAAAGACAAATGTGATGTGCATTGGACATATGACAGGAGTCTACAGCAGAAGGTATCTGAAAGACCTTACCAAGCAGCATTTCAAAACAGATACTAAGACTCATAACCAAAACTTTGGCAGAAGGTGAGTTAATATGATGGGGAAAGGATAGGAGCCCACAAGGACCAAATATATCTGGGCACAGTGGTTTTTTTCTGAAACTGTTTCTCCAACCAAGGACCATGTATGGATATAACCTAGAACCTTTACTCGGACGAAGCTCTTGTTAGTTCATTAACCAATTGGTTTCCCATAGTAAGTGGAACAGGGACTATCTCTAACAGGAACTCAATGGCAGGCTCTTTGACTCCCCACCCCCCAAGGGAGGAGCAGTCCTGCTAGGTCACAGAAGAGGACTTTGCAGCCAGCTCTGAAGATACCAGATAAAACAGGGCCAAACGAAAGGGGAGAAGGTCCTCCCCAACCCATGGACTTGGAAAGGGGCAGGGAGAAGATGAGGGAGGGATGGTGGTATTGGCAGGGAATAATGGAGCAGAATACAGCTGGGATACAGAGTTAATAAAATGTAACTAATAATAACAAATAACAGCAAAAAAATGGGTTACAAAAAAAAAGTAAATACAACATGTAATGGAGATTCAAGCTGAAATTGAAGTTCAGTAATTCAACTCACATACTTAGTGGGATCCTTCTCAAACAGAATGGATCAAGAAGAGAAGGGAGCAACAGGGATTAAAGACAAGGTCGAAGAATTAGGTATCTTAGGTCACTTTGGATAACAAAGAAATCTCATAGCTAAATGCCTGAACACAACATGCAAGGACTCTGAGACAATACAGAAAGACAAAACCGTTGAAATATAGAAGGGGAAGAAATCCAGGTTGAAGGTACAGTAAATATTTGTAAAAAAAAATAGAGAAAAATTCTCAAATGGAAAAACAAACAACTAATAATGCCTATGAAGCTGAAAGAGGAATACAGAATACTAAACAAAAGGGACCAACAAAACAAAAAACAAAACAAAAACAGTAACGAAACCAATCAAAAAAACACATTCCACATTTCATGTAACAGTTAAACTCTGACTGTGTGCAACAACAACAAAAAGGATATTGAAATTTGCAAGACAAAAAGACCAAGTTACATATAAGGCAGACTTACAGAAATTACAGGTGATTTTTCAATGGAGATTTGAGAATCCCACAGGGCTTGGCTATACCATTCAGAAGGACAACAGGTGCCAGAATATTCTCACAAGCAAAATTATGTTTCTAATTGCTGTAGAAAGAAAAAGAAATATAATGATTAAAGCCTGTTAAAGGACTCATGACCACTGAGGCAGCCCTACAAATGATATTGAAAAGGATACTTACAGCTGAAGAAGTGTCAGTGTATCCGGGAGATGACAGTAAATAAATAAATAAATATATAAAATATTTATATATTTTACATATAATATATATTAATATATTATATATATAATTAGGTCAGTAATTTAAGAAAACAAATGCTATAAAGTAAAAAAGAAAAAATAGCAATTAATGAACATATCTCAGTGATAACAGATTTTTTGAGAAAATGAAACAAGCAGAAGATTCTATTTAAAACAGAAACAAACCAACAGAAGTAAAGAAGGCCATTTAATATGAGTCAGGAAAAGAGCCCACGAAGAGGATGTAGCAATCCTAAATGTTTATGCAGCAAACTCAGGGTCCTCCAGGTCCACAACACAAATGTGAACAACACAAAAACCTAGAAGATTAGCACTAAAAATTAATAACTGTCAACTTCAGTACCACATTTTCAAGAAGGCTACAATATTGACACAAAAAGTGAATAGAATAGAGTTAAATGACCTCATTTTTAAAAGAAAAAACACATAGAGCATATGTCTTTTCATCAAATTACCTGTAACAACTTAACAAAATTTCAAAGTTCCTTTTATTTTGAATTTATGCAAATATTTTAAATAGTTTTACATCAGTACTTTATGTTTTTATAATCTGTTTCATGTGTGGAATATAGGTAAAAATATAGTCCTTCATATTTTGTATTCTTACACCAGTACTCCAATATTTTAAAAAAGACTTTATTAAACCCTATTTATTGGGACATTCATGTGCCTTAGGTTTGATGTGAAATACTTCTGCCCACACAACTTAGGTTATCCCTTTAAATCAACTTTCCAAGATCACCTTATGTGAATATAAATATGTATTCCGTTTAGGGTTCCAGATTTGCCTCTCATATTCTTAAAAATACACTAACTGTCATGTAACATGGTATTATTTTATGTTGTATAATATTTACTTTCTGCTTCTTCTAGAATGTAAGTTTGCTGTTGTTGAAAAAACACAAATGAAAAAGCTAATTAATGAAAAGGAGAGAGGGAAACTTCTCTCCATGTTACATTTCTTATATTTAGATTCATGATCTGAATATTCGTACACTTAAAATATTTGTCTTCCAATTATTTTCTACTATTCAGATAAAGGTGGAAAGACTTACATTTTATTCTCATCAGTTTGAAAAACACACTTTAAATAGTTAATTTCTCTTTCAACCTTTGCCCAAATAGATATCCCCCTTTAACTCTCTCATCAGTTGTTGATTATGTGCACATGACATTAATCGGATAGGCAAAATATTTTGATTCATTAATTCTTTCACTTTTGGAGTTTTGTTTATTCTGCCAACAAACCTTCTTTAACAGTGACTGACTATTGTACTGTTTTCTCTATAATAAATGTGCCTTTGTACTCTTTAACCTTTCTTCAGAGCACAAAAATATAAATGACATGGTTTCTAAATCAGCTAGAACACTATTAGGATGACAATGATATTAATGATTAAACAGTCAATTTACTTAGGTGGCCATAAAAGTTACTTTTCACTAAAAACCAGATGAATTAAAACATGAAATACAAGAATGAACTATCACAAAAAGACAGACATGAACATCAGGAGCAGAGAAGATTGATAGGATAAGGGAGAAAAGAACTCACGTATTGCTGAAGCCTAATAGCTTTTTAAAACTCTTTATCCAGCACTATTTTAGCAAACAAATAATGCCTTACTGATTTGAAATCTACTTACACTACTTTGCTGAAATCTACTTTCAACAAAATTCATTGCCTCTTTTATTAATTTATTGAAACTGGAGACAAGTAGACATTGTAACACAATGTGAAGCCATGTTCAACTGTCTTTGAATGATGCTAAAAGATATATTCAGGTATTAGTGGAATTTACAAGAATCATCTACTGCCAATTCAACATAATATTCTGTGTCTATTAAATATTCAAAAGGCTTTTATAATGATAATGAAATCCATTTATTTCTAATTATCTTAGCACAAAATGACAAATAATTGATTATTTTGAACACATGAATCTTGGTACTATGACATGTGCATTAGAGAATGGAGCCCTTCACTCAGAGAAGGCAGGTACACAGCTGTAACACCACAGAGAAAATGAGTCAATGTGCCAACACTGGCAGCAGTGATGTGTTCAGAAAGTACCTACATTTCTAGAACTTCTATGCTTGATCTTACAAAAAATCACTTTGTACTTAACAGAGCTCAAATCAAGAGAATTTCTACTAGACAAGATTTCAAAAATAATTTAAGAATCATTTTAAGACAAGGTCTTAAAGTCATTTAAGATAATATGGTTTAAAAATGATGAGTAGACCCACAGATAAATAATGATGAAGATCCTAACATTCTGCAAAAGTATGTTGTGACAAAATAGATAATATACCAATATTTTTTTACAGGAAAATATCTGAAGAAATTGTAAGACCTTACTTAGGACAAATAATACAAACTCCAGCAGCCACTGATAGGCCTGCCTTGGCTACATGAGACCCTGTCTCAATAAAGAAACAAATACTTCACTCTTTCTGCTCCCCTAACCCAATCCTCAAGGCTGTCCCTTGTGCTGCAAGAGAACTCAGCTGTCCTCATCTCTCCACCTTGCCCTTGCCCTTGCCTTCTGGAGATCTCACAGACGATCTCCCACATAACCTGCCTTCCCTGCCTCATTGTTTTTTTCCCAGTTCTCAGCTCCGGTAAACAAGGTTGGTCCTGCCAGAAGACAAGGTAGGTTGCTTGTGGACCTCCTCTCCTCTGTTATCCCAGAAACAATCCTCAGATTTGTTCCTCACAGTGCAAGAGAATGCCAGCTGCCACATGCCCTCTGTTCCTTCCACACCTACTTCATACCCTCCACACCACCTCCTGTTCTCCCTTCCCCCCTAGTTGCTGCGGACCAGCCACCAACTTGGGCAGGACCCCCCCCCCCCCCCC
>REGO01000185.1:497909-509361 GCA_010120015.1 Rhombomys opimus | reverse complement strand
AAAAAAAAACAATCGACGTTTATTTTCAATATGTTGATATATTTTATAGTTATTATAATATACAAATATTATATAGATATATTTCAGAAAGGATCTTACTATTTATCACTGCTGGAATCAAGCACATAGGGATCTGCCTGTCTCTGTCTCCTGTGTATTGTGTTTAAAGGCATGATTTTTCACACTCTGCTTAAAACTTGATAAAACTTATGAAATGCTTTCTTCTGGGAGAAATCTTTCCAGAAGTGTATTATCAAATATAAACCAAATAAAAAATAGCTGAATTCCATCTTATCCAATAAATAATTAATCAATAAGCAAAATGACTGTTCGAGTAATTAGAGTTATCCATGTGTCAAAATTTTTTTTCTCAATTTAGATATAATATATCTAGGAAACTTGGAAGATAACAATTAAGATATAGTTTTTTGTGTAACAATGCTTACAATGATATACTTTGAAATAATTTTATTCATGAAAAACTCTACGTACATGCACAGACATAATGTTACTGTTGAGAAGCATGTGACCTTCATTGATTAGCACACAGGAGAATGTCAGGGGAAAGTTCTTCAAGAAATACTTGCTATTATTGTGTATACAAAGGATTACTTATAAACACACTTCAACATTTTAATTTGATATCCTCACAGAATTACTCTGTTCAGTGGTTTATATGATTTATAATACACTGGGCAAATAATTATATTGTAATACTTTAAAAATTAGCATGTGTATAAGAGTTATATTTATCTATGATGTTAATTCTGAAATGAAAAGATAACATTGATATGATATTTCAAGCTCTTAAATTAGATGAGAATAAATCACAAAAAAATAAAGTATTCCATTATACTATGTACTTCACAGACTTTCATATTAAAAAAAATAGAATATCAAGATTTTTGTGTTTATGGCTCTTAGACATGAGAGCACTACTACAATAGAACACAAGAAAACACCTTTATAAGAAGAACGATAAAGAGTGAAAAGATGTGATTATGCTTTAGTAAGTTCAATGAACAGCAGATTGAGTTGTTATTGGGAGATAAAAGACAGAATAGAGAGATGAAATGAATCAGGTCAACAGTTGAGGAAAACATTAAAGACATTAAACTAAAAACTTGAGAATGTATCTATCCACAGAGGAAATCTGCACTCAAGTGTTGCCAAAGACCAGTACTCTCAGAGCTTTCAAATTAAAGCTACACACACACACACTCACAAATGCTCACACAGAAATAGAGAGACACTAAAAACATGGCAGAAATATATTCAGTGTTGAAATGTATAGGTGCATTAAAATTGAGGTAAATAGTTGGCTATTTAATTGAAATGTCATAGAATGATTTTCTAATTCATATAACTTTTGCATATCTTCATTATTTGTTGTTTGTTATATTGGATAGGAATTATGACTGGGGCAATATGGGATCTCAAAAGGAATTTTCTTTTTTTTTAAATTTTATTTTTCTTATTAGTTACATTTTGTTAACTCGGTGTCCCAGATGTATCCCGCTCCCTCATTCCCTCCCCAACCCCACACTCCCTCCCTGTTCTCCTCCCTGCCCATTTCCAAGTCCACTGATAGGGGAGGACCTCCTCCCCTTTCATTTGAACCTGTTTTATCAGGTATCTTCAGGGCTGGCTGTAGAGTCCTCCTCTGTGGCCTAACAGGACTGCTCCTCCCCTGGTGGGGGGAGTCAAGGAGCCTGACCTTGAGATCTTGTTAGAAATAGTCCTTGTTCCCCTTACTTTGGAAAACTACTTGGTTACTGAGCTACCACGGGCCACATCCGAGCAGAAGTTCTAGGTTATATCCATAGATGGTCCTTGGTTGAGTGTCAGTCTCAGAAAAGACCCTGTGCCCGGATATATTTGGTCCTTGTAGAGCTCCTATCCTTTCCATATCATACTAACTCCCCTTCTTTCATATGATTCCCTGCACTCTGCCGGGGGTTTGGTTATGAGTCTTAGTGTCTGCTTTGAAACACTGCTAGGTAGAGTCTTTGAATTTTGTTTTCATTCATTCATGTATTTTTTAATCACTTTACAGGCTAATCCCTGCACCTTTCCCCCTTCCTCCCAGTACCATCCTCATGCCCACCTCCCACATTCCCCTCCTCCTTCTTCTCAGAGAAGGGAAGGATCCCAAGTGGTGCCCACCCACCCTGGCACCTCAAGTCATAGAAAAACTAAACGCATCTTCACCCACTGAGGCCAGACAAGGCAACCCAGCTAGGGGAAAGGGATCAAAAAGCAGGCAGCAGAGTCAGAGAAAACCCCTACTCATTGGTAAGGGACCCAAAGGATGTTCAAGCTCCGCATCTGCTAAACATATGCAAGGGGTCAAAGTCAAGCCCGTGCATTCTCTTTGGTTGGTGGGTCAGTCGCTGTGAGAGCCCGTGGACCCAGGGTAATTTACTCTGTAGGTCTTCTTCTGGTGTCCTTGATCCTTCCTGCTGCCTCCCACTCTTCCACAAAACTCCCTGAGCTCTGCCTATTGTTCGGCTGTGCATCTCTATATCTGTTTCCATCAGCTGCTGGATGAAGCCTCTCAGAAGACCTTTATGGTTATTTTTCTTAAGTGTTGTTAACTAATCTTTGAGAATCATTCACTATAATTTTATCATATTTATCTCCTTCCCAATCTTTTCTCTACATACACCACCCGATTCCACACTTACTCTGCCTTGTATACTCATTCTCTTTTCCAGTTGCTGGGTTAAATTACTATTTCCCACATTGCCTTCAGTTAGTGTCCATCCGCTGAAGAGCGTGAAACCTACACAGGATTCCTGACCTAAAGAAAAATGACACCTGTACTTTAAGCAGCTGTCAGTTTCCAATAGTTCCCTGCTAGGGATGGGACTTCCAGCCAGGCCACCTTAACTCTCAAGGCTGGTATTTAGTCTGGCTTGAGGTTGTGAAGACCTTGTGCATGTTGTTACAACCTATGAGGTCATGTGTGTGTCTGCCCTGTTGTGTCCAGAAAACACTGTTTCCTGATAGTCTCCTACTGCCTGTTACAGTATTTCTACTCTCTTCAACGATGACGATGAGCTTTCAGGTGGACACCATGATATCAAAGTCTCATTTAGGATTCTTTTTTCGCTATCTCTTATTCTCTACATGTTGTAAGTCCTTACAGTTGACTCTGTATAAAATGTCATATTCTAGAAAAGGAAGCTTCTCTGACAAAGCTGGGAGACGCCTAGCTCTGTGAGTAGAATGGGAAGTCACTTATTAGCCAGTTAAGTACTATGGGGGAACAGTGAGTTCCCTCTTAGGGCCCAGTACTCACCCTGTCACAGGTTCTTGTCTCTAATAATTGCTCCAGATATGAGTACTATCCATGAACAGCTGAGTGGCTAACAGAATGTAGCACATTTGCAAAACAGAATACTATTCATTCATATATTAACACTTGTATATATTAAAATGAGAAATTATGAAATTTGTAGGTAAATGTACAGAGCTGAAACAATGATCCACAGTGAGGTAACCTAGACCCAGAAAGTCAGATACCACATGTTTTTGTGGATGGGTTGTAGCTTTGAATCTTTAAATGTGTGTGTTTCATTTGAAAGACCCATAGATGAGAGGAAATTAGTCATGGACTGTGTGGAGTTGGGCTCTAAAGAGAGGAGCACAGAACAAAGTAATATAAAAGAGAAGAAGAGCTCATATAACAGGAAAGTTTACAGTGGAAGTGGGGAAGAGCACAGGGTAGAAAAGAGAATGTTTTGCGAGATAACTAAGACTAAGGGCCTTCTGAAAAGGGTGTATGAAAACCACTGCAGAAGAAGCTTCCTAAAATATAAACATACATATATAAAAATACTTTTAGTCACTCTAAAGTGGGCAACAATGACTTTATTAACCATCACAGTTTAAGAATGTAAAAGCCCTTTATTAGAACTGGGTTATCTGTATTGGAGTCATTAGCAATAAGGTCACATAGAGAGCAAACTATTGTAAACCATTGCCACTGCTCTTGTTTACCTTCTAGAGCTTGATGGTAAGATGCCTTTGCTGAAGACCTCACATACTTGATGCACAATATATTTAAAAATCAACCTGTTATGGACTTGGACGCTTCACTCCCGTTGTACAACTTCCATAGGTTTGGAAGGTGCTATGCATCCTGTCAGAGGAGAAAGATAACCATCACTCCTACAGAGCTGTGAGCTCTTTAAGACACAGTAATGAGCAGCCTGGCAATATATGTCCATCCTTATGATGGAAGCATGAATGTCATCAGAGTAACAAAGCAATTTCCCATTGCATTTAAAGATAAATTTATGTAACCTGAAGGCTAACATAAATATTTTTTACCATGTAATAATAGTATTTCAATATTCTTTCGAAATATCTATGATGAGCAAAATAAGGAAGTGTTGTTGAGTTTTTGTTGTTGTTTAGCCCCTTGTAGTATAGTAAGTGTAACATTTTGTCAAAAGCATATGTATGTAAGAATATTTACTCTGTAGTATAAATTAAACTGAATGTAATTATAAACTAAAGAAGAAACTATTGTAGTGTAGAAAGATATAATTAAAAAAAATGATCATTTAGCGGAGCATGATGTAATCCCAACACTCATGGAGGTAGAGCCAGGCAGATCTCTGTGAGTCTGAGGACAGCCTGGTCTACAAAGCGAGGAAAGGACAGCCAAGGCTATACTGAGAAACCCCATCTCAAAAATAATAAATAAAAATGATCATTTTAAAATAAATCAAACTATTAAGTCAATCAATACACAGTAAACATTTAGAACAATTAACAAATAGTATAAAGTTTTTCAAGATCTGGTATACTGAACCTAAGATACATCTCTTTTAGCCAATTATAAATGATGTCTAACCTACCTAACTTAAGTTATAAATTATTGTCATTACGTCAAACCATGAATGGTCATGAGACTCATTGCATTTTCTTACACTTCTTGTAAGTATAATTGTGCATAGGGAACTACTGTTTGTATGGTTAGCAAAGAATCATCCCATTGTTTAACAATTCTGTTGCTAAATATATACCCCCAAATTAAACACAAGAGTTCTTTCTTGCTTTGTTACTGTTGTGCAAACAGTAAGATAAGGCTGGCATGTAACTAGTTCAGGTTTCTTAAGAAAGTCTGTGTGGTGAGAGTTTGCCTCCTGCATAACAGAGAGCCTGTACTCACAGGGACAGTACACCCCCAGGTCTCTTTATTGTGACACCAATTCCATTTATAGGAGTTCCATTCTTCAAAATGCCCAATTATATATTAACGTCTAAATATAATAATAACTATATTAGTTGTGAGATATATATTTAGCTCCTGGCAGACTTGAACTTTTTGTTTAAAATTACAATAATAAAAGTCAGAGTGTTATAACTTAGTACTTATTCCAAAAAAATATTTGGCACCGTATAAATAGTATTTAAAACTTCTTTTGAGGGTTTTGCTTTAATAGCATGAGAATGATTTGAAAATGTAAGCAAAATGCAGGCAGATAAAGGCTCATTCAAAACAGAAAAAGAAATCACTGAGGGTCATGAAACTAAGTAGAAAAGAGAACATCTATGACCAGATTATGTCCAGATAAGATTACCTGTCTGTTTGAGAGCAAACGGAGTTCTCTTATTCCAATGTATTGTGAATTACTAAATAACTGTTTATTTCTGCTTTGAATTAACCTGCTACTGACCAAAACTATAAATAAGTGCTTTAATTCCATGGGTGACCTGAGACTGTTATTCAGAATATAATGTCTGCATATGTATTTAATTCACCAGTGAACACTGAAGATATTTTTCACTGATGTTTATTGAACTGTCAGTTGTTCATTCAAATGGCAGTTACTTATTCTCTTTAGATTAAACATAAATAACAAAAGTTATATAATTATTAATTTTAAATATTTATATAGTTAAACTTTTGTATTGTGGTGGGTTTTTACAGACATTCACACACAGAGAGAATGCACACAGCTATTGTGCCATTCTAACCAAAGCAACAAATTGATGGGGTAGTCTACAATAATACCCCCACACAGCCAGGGTTCCTCTCAAATGTCACTAAAACTAAGACAAGAATAAGAAACAATTAGAGTCAAAAGAAATAGAGGAAAACATAACGACTAAGGGTATCAACATGGGAGGAAACATGTAACAGGACAGAAGCCTCCCGCAGAGGGCCCCTGAAAGACTCTACCTAGCAGGGTACCAAAGCAGACACTAAGACTCAGAACCAAACCTTGGGCAGAGTGCAGGGAATCATATGAAAGAAGGGGGAGTTAGCATGATGTGGAGTGGATAGGAACTCCACAAGGGCCAAATATATCTGGGCACAGGGGTCTTATATGAGACTGTTTCACCAACCAAGGACCATGTATGGATATAACCTAGAACCTCTGCTCGGATGTAGCCCATGGTGGCTCAGTAACCAATTGGTTTCCCATAGTAAGGGGAAGAGGGTCTATCTGACAGGAACTCAATGGCAGGCTCTTTGACCTCCTCACCCCCCAAGGGAGGAGCAGTCCTGCTAGGCCAGAGAGGAGGACTTTGCAGCCAGTCCTGAAGATACCTGATAAACCAGGGTCAGATGAAAGGGGAGGAGGTCCTCCCCTATCAGTGGACTTGGAAAGGGATAGGAAGCAGATGACGGAGAGAGGGTGGTATTGGGAAGGAATGAGGGAGCAGGATACAGCTGGGATACAGAGTTAATAAAATGTTACTAATAATAAAAATAAAAAATTTAAAAAAAGATAGAAGGCCAACATAAAAAAAAGAGTATGGAGACCTCCTTGGTGGAACCTTGAAACAATAGAAGTATAACATCCAGGGAGAACTGAAGACAGATGAACATGTTCTTATTTTATGACTAACATCCCTGTATTAGGTCATTATCTTTGACGGATGGGGTGTGCTTTTCCTTTTGCTTTGCAAAAGAAACATAGTTAACTTCTCTGTTTAGTAAAGGTCTGTGATTTTGGTTAATTATTACTCTATTTTGTTTCTTTACATATAGTTATATGTGTGGTATTAAATGCATGATTGCTATGAATACTAATACCAGCTGGTAACCACATGGAGTAATAACACATCCCCCAAATTAAACTAGACAGTGCACACACTAAAGAAAAATTCTGAGGAGTTAAAGAATTATAAATAAACTATCACTACGGATAATAAAAATTATATTGCTAACAAAGCAAAATTTAAACTGGTCAAAAGAAACATGAACGAAATACTTTATTCAGTGCTATTAAAATGATGACTTGCCAGAGTAGAATCCAAATGACTGTATAGAAACAAAGAGGGGAGAGCTAAGGACAGGGGATTTGGGCATCTGCATGTGATTATGACCCAAATTCCAATGAAGAGAAGACTTGTGCATAGACACTAGATTTGAGGTAATTTTGCTCATTAGAGTACCCCACCTGGGAAGCTAGTTAAATCCTCTACTGAAGAAGCCAGTCAGAAAGGGTGCTGGCTTCCTTGACTGATTACATTTTAAAATATAACCTCCTTTCCCAGGTCTATAAGAAGCACACTTTTGAGCTTTTAACTTTGAACAGAGTTGTTTTTGTTTGTTTGTTTTGTTTTTAACAAGATCTACTTTCAAAGGAGGAAAGACTTTGTAATTAGAAGTGCTGTAAACGAATGCCCCAAGAGCAGAAAATTTTCTGTGGTTCAATCACAGAGTTGGTGTTTGTGTGTAGAGAAAAGCCAGCAGCCTACAAGCAAGAAGCAGCAGGCTTAAAGATCAGTCAGATGGAACACCAAGGATGTCTTATGACTGAAAAAGAAGGCACCTGCCTAGTGTATCCCTGTCATTACATTAAAAAAAAAAAGTAACCTTAAAAATACCTACTCTCTCTTCCATAGTGATCACTGAGCCATCTGAGGTGTGAAACAGATGTCCAGTCTGCTCCATTAGATAGTCTTACACATCCCTGTACAGGCAACACTAAGTGGACTTGGTGGGTTCAGAAGAAAGTACGTGGATTTCTACAGGGAAAATTGCTAGAGAGCCTGGAGATCAACTAGAGGGAAAGACTGGGATGGGTTTAATCAAAACACATGTGCATTTAGGAAATCCTCAACAATTAAAGGAACTTTAAAAATAAGCTTGAAAATGTACTCCTGCACATACCATTGAAATAAAATACATTTTCAAATGTTTCCTTTTCTATTTGAAATGAAAGAAAAAATTAATGAGTCTGATACATTTGACATAGTGTGCAACGAAACTGGTATGCAGTTAGATGACATAAAAACTGCTGGATAAATGATCCAAATAGAAACATTATCTCTGTATGTATATATATCTTCGACATGAGTCAACATTATATTTACTTGCAATTTATAGTACAAATTATGATTTTATCTTTGAAGCGTATAAAGTTAAAAAGAACAGATACTAAGTTCTGTATAAATAAACAGCTATTAATTTATGAAAATATGGGACTGTTTTTTTTAAGTAGTAAGAGATTGCAATATGATAGCCAAGAAATATTTTTAACTTTTTATAGTTTACTTCATAAATATTACTGACACAATTGATTTATGGAGCTTTCAAAACATGAGTGACACCACTGGGGAGTTGGCATAGTCAGTACAGAGCTGTTAATAAGCATGTGGCCTTTAGTTTGTATTCCTAAAAAATGTGTAAATACATAGATACATAAATAAATAAATAAATAACAAACCAGGGATGAGGACCAACGTCTGTAACCACAGCTCTGGGAAGGCAGAATAAAGCTTATCTAATAAAGGAGATAAGCTCCAGATTCAATGAAAAGTTCTGTCTTAATATTTAAGGTGGACAGTGATTACAAAGGACACTCAATGCTGACCTCTGGTCTCCACTAATGCACATGAACAAATACATTTATACCTTCATGCACAGTACACACATCTATGTATATTACATACAAAATATGACTTGGTTCTCATGTTAGATACAGTGTAATTGTGTTATTGAAATTGACTTTAAATTTTCCTTTGAAAAGTAAATGATATGATATCATATTAGGTGTACTATGTTTATGAATTACTGCTATATAGCCTTGTCATCAGTACATCTGCTTGAACTACAGAATTACATAATTTCCCCTTCCAGCAGTTGTTGAGGCCCAGCCCCAGCAGCTGATAGGTTCTTGAGAGGAGATAAGGAGTCTGCAAGGGAGTAGTGAGTCAGCCACAGCAGTCAGAGGAATCTTCCAGCTCTGACTGACTAGCAAGCAGGTCTCTTCTTTACTTACACAAGTTTCACCGAAAAAAGACAGACTCATGATTATCAAAAAAGTACACAGATTATATCACTTTGTCTCTAGACATGTGTGAGCTTTCATTGTATGTCCAGGGTTACAAGTTCAGTCACAATTAGAAAGAATAAAGAGAACTGATTTTATTTTCATTATTAGCATTATAACTCCAATTCAAAGAATATAAAGAATGTTTCTGCCAAAGGATAGCCTGCTTTTAGGCTCTCAGTATTTGCAGTTTTAAAGCACGCCAGACAAAGGTAAAATATCTGAAACAGTCTTTCTATGAATAGCAAATACTAATACCTACCTTCATTTACTTAATATCATTTCATCATCTACACTATTAATCAGGAAAAGCTATTTTGGTCAATTTATTTTATTTATTAAGTTCTATTCCTCCAGAGGCATTCCTGTCCAACTCCTCTATCTTTAAACTGCATTTTTAGAGAGCACTAAGTGTATTGTAAAGACAGGCTTTAGTCTCTTAGAAAGTCTCTTGGCCAGTTGGAGTTTGTCAGCTATCTCTAAGCTTACCCTATTCCAGTTATAGAGTTTGAGTTTATGTAGGAGTGGATACCACATGAAGATTACAGGAATCTTGACGTCATAAAGAAATTTCTTGCTCATAACTGTCTCCAGGGCATAAAAAAGACTTCCTAAGAGAGCCAGGTAAAGTTATGTTTTAAAGGCAGAAGAGGTAGTAAGTTTACAACTTTCCTAAATAGACCTAAACATAATTTCTTTTGGGGGGGGGGTGACATAAAATGAATCATACTGCAGAAAGTTCCCAAGAATGTAACCCACAGAAACATAAAACATAAAAGTTAAAATAGAGTGACAGTGATCACAGCATTAGGCTTAGCTTGTCTGGAACTGTGTCAAATAGCTGCGCTGGCTTCATGATTTTCGCTATTGTCAGTGGATATGACTATGCGAAAATTATATTCTAGTTTATGTTACTTCCACATACATTCCTCTCCATGTTGCCATTGTTCTATTCATCCAAGTCAACATCTCAAATATTTAGATCATAAATATTCGCTTTCTTTACATTTGTATTATTTTCAATACATTCATAATTATTATTTTCATAAATAAGACAATTATAAGAGCTTTAAATCAGAAGCAATCAGATATCTATAAACATAGTTGTTATAGGCCTCTAAGAGAACACTGATCATCAGTGTAACATAACACCTACTTTTTTTTTTTTTAAAGATTTATTTATTAGGTATACACATGCACACCAGAAAAGGACACCAGATCTCATTATAGATGGTTGTGAGCCACCATGTGGTTGCTGGGAATTGAACTCAGGACCTTTGGAAGAGCAGCCAGTGTTCTTAACCTCTGAGCTATCTCTCCAGCCCAACACCTACTTTTTAAGCTAAACTTCAACACTACTGAAAATGTCTATTCACGTGGAGGCAGCCTCTCAATGCATCCACAGAGCACTCTGTAAATGGCAGTCCTGATAAATTTTTATAGCACGACAAGTGGAATGACGGTTGATTTCTGGGTCCGTGCAGTGAAGGAACAGTTAACAGGTTAAAAAAACAAAAACAGGGAATATTTGTGTTAATATAATTTTGTGAGTTTCAATTGTGCCGGGAATAAAATTATCTCAGACTTTAAGCAGTTCGTTAAAAAAAGGTTCAGAAAAAGATAGCATATTAAAATAATGATGCTGGTCTAACTGGATGTCTACATGTAAAAAAATGCAAGGAGATTCATATTTATCACGCTGCACAAAAACTAAAGCCCAAGTGGATCAAAGGCCTCAACATAAAAACAGACACATTAAACCTGTTAGAAGAAAAAGTGGGGGAAGAGCCTGAACTCATTGGCACAGGAGACAAATTCCTGAACAGAACACCAACAGCACAAGCTCTAAGAGCAACAATTGATAAATGGTACCTCATGAAAAAGAAAAGCTTCTGTAAAACAAAGGACACTGTCATCAGAACAAAATCATATCCTACAGACTGGGAAAGGATCTTCACCAACCCTATATCTGAGGGCTAATATGCAGAATAGATGAAGAAGTAGCCCTCCTGTATGCAAAAGACAAAAGGGCTGATTAAGAAATTAGGGAAACTCTAGGTTATATCCATACATGGTCCTTGGTTGAATGTCAGTTTCAGAAAAGACCCTGTGCCCAGATATATTTGGTCTTTGTGGAGCTCCTATCC
>REGO01000185.1:463621-497476 GCA_010120015.1 Rhombomys opimus | reverse complement strand
CAAATAAAATAAAGTACCTTGGTGTAATCCTAACCAGGTAAGTCAAAGACTTGAATGAAAAAAAAATTCAAGTCTCTGAAGAAAGAATTAGAAGAAGAAATCAGAAAATGGAAAGATCTCCCATGCTCATGGTTTGGCAGAATTAACACAGTAAAAATGGCCATCTTACCAAAAGCAATCTACAGATTCAATGCAATTCCCATCAAATTACCAACAAAATAGTTTACAGAACTGGAAAGAAAAGTTCTCAATTTCATATGGAATAACAAGAAACCCAGAATTGCTAAAATAATCTTCTACAATAAAAGATCTTCTGGAGGTATCTCCATCCCTGATCTTAAGCTGTACTATAGAGCAACACTAATAAAAACTGCATGGTACCAGCATAGAAACAGAATGGTGGATCAATGGAACTGAACAGAAGACCCAGAAATAAACCCACACACTTATGGACATCTGATCTTGACAAAGATGTCAAAACCATACAATGGAAAAAAAGACAGCATCTTCAACAAATAGTGCTGGTCTAACTGGATATGTACATGTAGAAAAAACGCAAATAGATCCATACTTATCACCCTGCACAAAACTAAAGTCCAAGTGAACCAAAGACGTCAATATAAAACCGGACACATTAAATCAGTTAGAAGAGAAAGTGGGGAATACCCTAGAATGCATTGGTACAGAAGACAACTACCTGAACAGAACACCAACAGCATAGGCTCTAAGAGCAACAATCAATAAAAGGGACCTCAGGAAACTGAAAAGCTTCTTTAAAGCAAAGGACACTATCATCAAAACAAAATGAATGCCTACAAATTGGGAAAGAATCTTCACCATCCCTTTATCTGACTAATTGAGGGCTAATATCCAGTATATATAAAGAGCTAAAGAAGCTGAAAAGCAACAAACCAAGTAATCCAATTAAAAATGGGGAACAGCACTGAACAGAAAATTCTCTGTAGAGGAATATCTAATGGCAGAGAAACACTTAAAGAAATGCTCAGCCTCATTAGCCATCACGGAAATGCAAATCAAAATGACCCTGAGATTTCACCTTACACCCATCAGAAGAGCCAAGATCAAAAACTCACGTGACAACACATGCTGGAGAGGTTGTGGAGAAAGGGGAACCCTCTTCCATTGCTGATGGGAATGTAAACTTGTACAAGCACTGTGGAAATCAATCTGATGCTTTCTCAGACAACTAGAAATAGTGCTTCTTCACAATCCAGCCATACCACTCCTAGGCATATATCCAAAAGATGTTCAAGTACACAATAAGGACATTTGCTCAACCATGTTTGTAGCAGCTTTATTTGTAATAGCCAGAAGCTGGAAACAGCCCTGATGCCCCTCAAATGAAGAATAGATACAGAAATTGTGGTACATCTACACACTGTAATATTACTCAGCAATGAAAAATAAGGAAATCATGAAATTTGCAGGTAAATGGTGGGAACTGGAAAGGATCATCCTGAGTGAGTTGTCCCACAAGTAGAAAGACACACATGGTATATACTCACTCATATAAACATATAATATAGGATAAACCTACTAAAATCTGTACATCTAAAGAAACTAATCAAGAGGGAGGGCCCTACTAAAATGCTCAATCCCCACCATGAAAGGAAAAGAGGATGGACATCAGAAGAAGAAGAAAACAGGAAACAACCTAGGGACCTGCCGCAGAGGGCCTCTGAAAGCCTCTGCCCTGCAGAATATCAAAGCAGACACTGAAACTTATGGCCAACTGTTGGGCAGAGTGCATGCAATCTTATGAAAGAAGAGGGAACTAGTAAGATCTGGAGAGAACAGGAACCTCACAAGGTGAGCAACAGAACCAGAAAATTTAAACACAGGTATCTTTCCAGAGACTCATACTGTAACCAAGTATCATGCATGGAGATAACCTAGAACCCCTGCACAGACGTAGCCCATGGCAGTTCACTGTCCAAGTGGGTTACATAGTAATGGGAAAAGCGACTGCCTCTGACATAATCTGATTGGCCTGCTCTTTGATCACCTCCCCCTGAGTGGGGAGCAGCTTTACCAGGCCACAGAAGATGACAATGCAGCCATTTCTGATGTGATGTGACAGACTAAGAGCAGAAGAAATGAGAGGAGGACTTCCCTTATCAGTGGACTTGGGGAGGGGTATGCACGAAGAAGGGAAATTGGGGAGGTAGGAGGGTGGAAGGGAAAGGGGACCGAGGGGGGGGAGGGGCTTATGGGAGGATACAGAGTGAATAAAGTGCAATTAATAAAATTAAACTAAATAAATAAATAAATAAAACAAAGTGAAATGTACTTTATACTTCAAACTGTAACATGGAGAAATGCTGGTGCCATTTTACTGTGTTGGCTTGTGCCCATTTTATGATTAACATTTTATATTTGTATATGGAGGAGACCATGATACATACACTTATAAAAGAAACATAAGTCACATTCTGCCCACAGATAAACAAATCAATACAACATAAGGTATTTAAGAGAGATTTATCTTTTTTATATTTAAAGTAAGAAAAATGAAGGTGAATGTTTAGTCGAGCTTGTCATGGAACGTGCTTTGTAGCCTACACTATATTAAAACTCACAAAAACTCTGATGGGGAAGCAGCCTTAACAGGCCACAAAGGAGGACAATGCAGCCAGTTCTCATGAGACCTCTTAAGCTAGGGTCAGATGGAAAGGGAGGAGGTCCTCCCTATCAGTGGAGAGGGGAACGGAAAGAGATGAGGGAGGAGGGTGGAACTGCGAGAGGATGAGGGAAGGGACTACAGCTGGGATACAAAGTGAATAAACTGTAAATATATAAAAATAAATATTTAATTAAGAAAAAAAAATTCAGAGCAACTCTCCTAACTCAGCAACTCTCAACTCAGTACAGAATCCAGTGATCTGGTTTTGTTACAGTTCACATTTCCAATCTCCTGGTATTACATCCCAGTACTGATGTAGGGTTTTTCTAACTACAAGTGAAAACTCAAAGGCTTTTTTTTTTATGCAATAGCTAACTTTATTCAGTTCCCAGACAACTTACACTCTGAATATCAAGAAAGATCACATAAGTAAAGTTCTCATAAGTTCAAACTATATACAATCCAAAGGACAAGCTGCATGTGGGAAAACCATGTTTTTCCATAGAGGCAAATAAAGGATAGTTTAAATGTTGAATTGAAAAGCAACAGCAAGTAATAATGAGTAATCAGAATAAACTCACTCCTATACACTACACCTGTAGAGAACATGAAAACACATTCCATGAACAATTCCACATGTTGAAGAAACTGAGGTCCCAAGAGAAGTGCTTGAAGTGTACTCACAAACAGAATTCCCTTAACATGACTCCATTTCTAGATTTTGTACTGACATCTTTCTATAATACAGTACAAAAGCTGGTTTCTTATTTTTTTATTTTTTAAATATTAGTTACAGTTTATTAACTTTGTATCCCAGCTGTATCCTGCTCCCTCTTTCCCTCCCAATCCCACATTCCCTCCCTCATCTCCTCCCTGCCCCTTTCCAAGTCCACTGATGGGGGGGGGACCTCCTCCCTTCCATCTGACCCTGTTTTATCAGGTATCTTCAGGACTGGCTGCAAAGTGCTCCTCTGTGGCTTAGCAGGGCTGCTTCTCCCTTGGGGGGTGGGGAGGTCAAAGAGCCTGCCACTGAGTTCATGTCAGAAACAGTCCCTGTTCCCCTTACTAGGGTAGCCACTTGTATACTGAGCTACCATGTGCTACATCTGAGCAGAGGTTCTAGGTTATATCCATACATGGTCCTTGGTTGGAGAAACAGTCTCATAGAAGACTCCTATGGCCGGATTCATTTGCTCCCTGTGGAGCTCCTGTCCTCTCCAGGTCATATTAAACTCCCCCTTCTTTCATATGATTCCTTGCACTCTGCTGAAGGTTTGGTTATGAGCCTCACTATCTCATTTGATACACTGCAAGGCAGAATCTTTCAGAGGCCCTCTGTGGTAAGCTCTGACTTCCTCAAGATCCAGCTATACCACTCCTAGGCATATATCCGAAAGATGCTCAAGTACACAACAAGGATATTTGCTCAACCATATTTGTAGCAGCTTTATTTGTAATAGCCAGAACCTGGAAACAACCCAAATATCCATCAATGGAGGAATGGATACAGAAATTTTTTACACAATGGAATACTACTCAGCAATTACAAACAAGGAAATCATGAAATTTTCAGGCAAATGGTGAGATCTAGAAAAGATCATTCTGAGTGAATTATCCCAGAAGGAGAAAGACACACATTGTGTATACTCACTTATATAGACCTATAAGATATGATAAAGATACTGAAATATATACACCTAAAGAAGATACATTTTATTAAATCTGTATCCCAGCTGTACCCCGCTCCCTCATTCTCTCCCAAACCCTCCCTCCCGACTTCTTCTCATCCCTGTCCCTTTCCAAGTCCACAAATTGAGGAGGACCTCCTCTCCTTTCATCCAACCCTGTTTTATCAGGTATCTTCAGGACTGGCTGCCATGTCCTCCTCTGTGGCCTAGTAGGACTGCTCCTCCCTTGGGTGGTCAGGAGGTCAAAGAGCCTTCCATTGAGTTCCTGTCAGAAATAGTCCCCGTACCCTTATTATTTCATGTCTTGAAAATAGAGCATATTTTGCCTTCAGCAGCTGAACATGTAACAATAGTCATAGATTTTAAAATACAATCTGGTCACCAACTAACTCATAGAGAAATAATACATCTCTAATGTTAGACATTTTACCAATAATTATGGATTAGGGGAATTCCTTTGTCCACACATGCACTATATTTTGTTTCCAAATCTTTTCCTATATATGTGTGTGTGTGTGTGTACTGTTCTTCCTTATGCCTTCCCAAATGAGGAACATCCCCAGTTGTTGGCTTAATGTGATGGCATGATTTCATAGAAACCACAAAGGATCTCTGAAGGCTCTCTGCCTTTCAAACCAAGTAATTGCAAATTGTTCATGGGACTGAGAAGCTTGTAGGGCTCACACATACACAATTACCAACAAGCAGTTCAAGACAGCAAGACTCCACCAGAAGAACAAGGTCCTGTTCAGGTGATGCTACCTTATTTTTGTCTATATATCTTCAAGACATTCTCTGTGAGCTTCTCCATTTCCTCACCTTGGAAGACTATTGTGTGACTGTCTCAGCATCTCCCCACTCCTGAGAACATCAACAGGGAAAGCTCACATTGGTTGATCTTGCATATAGGCCTTCAGTAGAAGGACTCCTCTCTCTCTCTCTCTCTCTCTCTCTCTCTCTCTCTCTCTCTCTCTCTTACCAGGTGGCCACCAGTCTGACAGCCATGAGTACCATCCACTCCTTAGTTTAGATAGACTCTCACCCTGCATTATTTTGTTGGTACATTGCTCACAGATGGCTGGAGAAAAGGCACAGGGCTGGGTGAATAACCTCTCTGCCTGGCATTCTTCCTTACTCTGGCATAACATAAACCCAGCAGGAGAATAATCTTTTTCTTCTGACCTGCTTTGCTTTCTATCTCTTTACCACTTTGCAGAAAGGTTACTCTGCCTTTTTAAAGTCTTCCTAAACTCACAGATACAGCATTTGGGTTCCACAATGACGTATTGTTGAATACATTGGCTTTCTGTCACTCCCCACCCCTCTAGAAACTTCAGCCACATTTAATGTCAAGTGACCTAGGCTGGCCCATTTGTCTGCCTTTATTTTTCTTTTTTAAATTTTCTACACTGGATTGCTTTAGTGCCTATACAACTGATTTATATGCTGACCAAAACTTTTCAGATCTGCCAGAGCCTTTCCAAGCTCATAAAGGTCATTTCACCTATACCAGTCTGAAGGTCTTTGCTGACTCTACTTCCTTCTTTACTTTCTCATGAACACAGTATTGTATGAGCTGGAATGACAGGCATAAGCTACTGTCTCTTTTTAATGGCATAGTCTTTTTTTTTAATTCTTTGCAAATTCAATAAACAAATGCCCAATTCTTCCGTTAATGACTTTCTTTGCATTTTTGTCTACCATCCTTGACATTCATGAGAGACTTGAACATGGATAACCAAGAATCCCTATTGGTCCAAGAATGACCAATTTTCCTCATATTGCCTAAGGTTATGTGGCATCTGTCTCAAAGAAGTAGGGTTTGATATATTACTCATTTTCTCTGTCTGAGACTTACCTCATCTCTGTATCTGTCCCACAATCTCATGAACAGACTCTGAGAGGCCCTTTAATTTATGCTTTAAAAAGTCATTCTCAAGTTTAGAGAAACAATATTCTCTTGTGAGCATGGATTCCTTTACTGGTCCTTTATTAAGGACGTCATCTGCATGCATAATGATAGATATTCCTTTCCACTCTATTAGCATTCAAATTTGAGGACTATCTTCTCTGGTTTCTATCTCATTTTCTCCTTTCATACTGTCCAATTCTTCCTCAGAGTTCCAAATTCTGGGTGTCTAAAAGGGTTCTTCAGCACACATATAATTTGTCCCATCTTTCTGTTATGTCTTGTTAATGCTAAGAAATAGCTAATTAACATTATTATCTCACCCTTTCTTTTTAAGATAAATTTTCATGAGTTTTAATTATGTGTGCATGTATGCATCTGTGTGTGCATATGCACATGTGAGTGCAAGTGCTAGAGTCATCAGATACCCTTGGAGCAGGAGTCACACATGAGTAAGCCAATTGCTGTGTGCTTTGTTCCCAGACTCCACTGATCTGCAAGGCAAGTAAAGACCCTTAACTTCTGAGCCATCTCCAATACTATTGTCTTTGCTTTCCAGGTTTCTTACCAAGTCAGAAACTAGTCCAAAGATAGCATCCAAATTTATTTTTCTCACTGTACTTTCTTCTCTCCATGAGCAAGCTCGTTCTGGGAAGACAGTTGTGCCTCAATTGCATGTCATATTACCCACATCAAAAGCCATGCATCCATCATCACAGCGTGATTACAATCCCATCCCATACATAGTATGTTTGTGGTTTACGATACATTGTCTAATTTATTACCCCTTTAGGGAAACTTTACCTGGCATGCCCCATTTATGAAAGAATCATTCTACATAATAGAGCATAGAAAAGACAGCCATGCTAGGGGTCTCCTAAAGAATGCTACACAGACAAGACAGTTCGACATTGGTTGCATGTTTTATCATCCTCAGCAGGTGCCACGGACCTGCTATTACAACAAGGGGGAACACACAGAAAGTAGCCAAAATTGATTTGTCCCTGCTTATTCTCCAGGCTCAGATTCTCTACCCTTAGCCTTTTATTATTATTTTTCTTACATTACAAAGAGCATAGAACTGATCCTTCTCAACTTAACCTTGGTCTGACAGTAGCTGGCTTGGACACTAAGTGTGCCTGCCTTAAGACCTCATATAGATGTTAAAATGGCAGTTTAGTGTCCAAGTGAGTTCCACAGTCATGGGAACAGAGACTGCCTCTGACATAATCTGATTGGCCTGCTCTTTGATCACCTCCCCCTAAGTGGGGAGTAGCCTTACCAGGCAACAGAAGAAGACAATGCAGGCACTCCTGATGAGATCTGATATACTAAGATCAGAAGGAAGGAGAGGAGGACCTCCCCTATCAGTGGACTTGTGGAGGAGCATGTGTGAAGAAGGGGATGAGAGGGTGGGATCGAGAGGGGAGGATGGAAGGGTTTATGGGGGGATACAAAGTGAATAGTGTACTTAATAAAAATAAAAATAAAAATAAAAATAAATGTTCACTCTCACCAGATAGGTTACCAATAACAGACCAAAGGGACAATTTTACCCAACTGTAGCTTGGTGAAATCATAAGTTCATAGGGGTTACTCACTGAGCAATGGTGAGTAAGTAGAGTTGGTGAATATCTAAAACATTCACCCATTGATCTTCCTGCAATGCCTTCAAGGAGCTACAATAGAAAATCTCCTCTTTGTCTGAAATGGTTTACTCCTAATAGAAGCTCAGGGAGGGCTTCATGCGTCTTGTGACTTTCTCATCCTCCTGTGTGTTATATGTATCCTGGGAGCTTCCTGAACCTTAGAAGTGTCATTAGCTTCCCATGAACTCCCTTCTCTTTCAAATAGAAAATGTTTCAACTCAGAGAACATGACTATCAAAGTGTTTTAGAAAAATTATAGAAGAAGCTAATATAAGATATAAGAAGTTTCCCGAAATATAAAATAAAAAGCCATTTTAATGAGATGATTAACTGATGGGTGGCTTTATTTTGGATCACACATCATTTCATTTTAGACCCATTATCACTGAAATTCATTATAGAGAAAATAGCCTTGAAGTTCAGATTAGATGGCTGTTTCCTGCAATGCCCTGAAAGATCAGCTACAAAAGAAAGCACTTTAAAGTAAACTTTGCAAGCAAGTTAAGAGGGAAGTTTAAATGTGTATTTTACTACATAATTTCGCTAACATTGAGAAGAAAATTGCAGGAATATGTAAAACTACACACCGGTCGATGACTGCCTGTGCTGGCCAGCTGTCTGTTACTATGAGCAGGCTGATTTGGGCTCATTGCTTCAGCTGTAATGGCAATAGTTAGTTGGCTACATTGCCTGGGGCTTAGAGTAAGGCAGAAACTCATAACTAGAAGTGTGTGGTGCACTAATGATACTTAAGTTGCCAGTTGGAAAGTAAAGAGAGAAACAGGAAGAACAGAATGTGAATACTCCCCAACCCTACTATGACAAGCCTCAATATGACCTGTGCCCTTTCTACTATCTGCCCCATCCCTGGCCCACTAGTACCAATGTTACAGGTTGGGCACTAAGCTTTTTAACAGGCAGGACTTCTGCAGACCCTTAGATTGCATCCAGTACAACTCTTTTTTAAAAATGATTTATTTATTTGTTTATACAACACTGTCTGCATGCGTGCCTGTGCATTGGAAGAGGGCACCAGATCTCACTATAGATGGTTATGAATTGCTGGGAATTGAACTCTTTGGAAGAACATCTTAACCTCTGAGATATCTCTCCAGCCTTCCACATGGAGGCCGATGAAAGACTCTATCCATCAGAGTATCAAGCAGGTACTGAGACACATAGCCAAATTTTGGGCAGAGTACAGGCAATATATGGAAGAAGGGGGTCATAGAAAGACCTGGGGGGCAGACTAGAGATCCATAAGTTGATCAACAGAGTCAAAAAATCTGGGCTCAGGGGGTCCTGCAGAAATTGATGAATCAACCAAAGATCATGCATGGAAAAGACCTAGACCCCCCTACTATGGACAGCTCAGTCTCATATGGGTTTCTTAGTAAGGGGAGCAGGGACTATCTCTGACATGGACTCAGTGGCTGGTTCTTTGATCACCTCCCCCTGGTAAGGTGGCCTAACTAAGACCAGAGAGAAAGAGGATCCAGATAGTCTTGATGAGACCTGATAAGCTAGAGTCAGATAGTAGGGGAGGAGGACTGCTTCTAGCAGTGGACTATGGAAGGGGCATAGGAGGGGAAGAGAGAAGGAGAGTGGAACTCAGAGGAGATTAGGGGAGGAGGATCATAGCTGGAATACAAAGTGAATAAATTGTAATAAATAAAAATAATAAAGAAAATCCCATGTATGGATAAAACCTAGAACCTCTGCTTGGATGTAGCTCATGGTAGCTCAGTATCCAAGTGGGTACCCTAGTAAGGGGAACAAGGACTATTTCTGACATGAACTCAATGGCTGGCTTTTTTACCTCCGTCCCCCCAGGGGGAGGAGCAGCTCTTTTAGGCCACAAAGGAGGACTTTGCAGCCAGTCCTGAAGATACCTGATAAACCAGGGTATGAAAGGGGAGGAGGTCATCCCCTATCAGTGGACTTGGAAAGGGGCAGGGAAGAGATGAGGGAGGGAGGGCGGAATTGGGAGGGAATGAGGGAATAGAACACAGCTGGGATACAAAGTTTAAAAACTGTAACTTAACTAATAGTAAAAAAATTAAAAATTTTTAAAAATTATTGGAAACAAAAAAGAAGATAAATAAATAAATAAAAATTATTTTCAAGGTCAAAATATACAAATTTCATCCAATAATGCTAGACAATTAAGGAAAGGTATAACTAAGCAGATAAAAACTGGAAAGGAGTAAGTCATAAATAATAGCACTAACAAATATATTATGAATATTATAAAATACTTAAAAATACATCTACAAATATCACTCAAAAACTATACATGTCAAGTTCATATGCGTCTTCTCTTAAAGAAAGACATGATCCCAGCATTGCTTAAACGCTAACAGAAATTAAGGCTAACAAACAACAACATAAACATAAAATAATTACTACTTTGTTATCTGAGCACTATTCTTTAAGGAGAGCATTTTATATTCCCAGGTTTTTGTTTTTTATTTTTTAAATTATTTCTATTTTTATTAATTACTGTTTATTCACTTCGTATCCCCTTGTACCTCCCTCCGTCCTTCCGTCCCAATCCCACCCTTCCTCTTACCTCCCTCTCCCAGTCCACTGAAAAGGGAGGTCCTTTTCCCCTTTCCTCTGACCCTAGTCTATCAGGTCTCATCAGGAGTGGCTGCATTGTCTTCTGTGGCCTGGTAAGTTTGCTCCCACCTTAGGGGGAGGTGATTAAAGAGCAGGCTGGGAAAGATCATCCTAAGTGAGGTATCCCAGAAGCAGAAAGACACACAGGGTATATACTCACTCATAAGTGGATATTAGACATATAATATAGGATAAACAAACTAAAATATGTACACCTAAAGAAGGAGGACTCTGGCTAAGATGCTCAATCAACATTCATCAAGGAGGATGGACATCGGAGGAGGGAAAAAACAGGGAACAGGACAGGACCCTACCACAGGGGGCCTCTGAAAGGCTCTACCCAGCAGTGTATCAAAGCAGATGTTGAGACTCAAAGCCAAACTTTAGGCAGAGTGCAGGGAATCTTATGAAAGTAGTAGGAGATAGTAAGACCTGGATAGAACAGGAGCTCCACAAGGACAGCGAGAGATCCAAATAGTCTGGGTATAGGCGTCTTTTCTGAAACTGATTCTCCAGCCAAGGACCACTCATAAAGATGGTCTGGAACCCCTGCACAGAGGTAGCCTATGGCAGTTCAGTATCCAAGTGGCTTCTATAGTAATGGGGACAGGGACTGTCTCTGACATATTCCCAGGTTTTTAAAACAAACAAATGAAACAAAACAGTCAGATAAAGCAGTAGACTTCACATTTTAAGAAAACAGAAAAGGAAGTATTTTTTTTTAGATTTTACTTATATATTTATTTATTACAATTTATTCACTTTGTATCTCAGCTGAAGCCCCCTGCCTTGTCTCCTCCCAGGCCCATCCACCCTCCCTCTTCATCCCATATGCCCTTTCCCCAGTCTCCTGATAAGGGAGGACTTCCTCTCCTTCTATCTGACCCTGGTTTATCAGGCCTCATCAAGGCTGGATGCATCATCTTCCTCTGTGGCCTGGCAAGGCTTCACTCTCCAGGAGGAGGTGATCAAAGAGTAGACCACTGAGTTCATATCAGAGACAGCCTCTTTACCTCTTACAAGGGATACACTTGGAAACTGAGCACCCAATGGGCTTCCTTTGAACGTGTGTCCGTACATGTGTGTGTGTGCATGTGTATGTATGTATGTGTGTGTGTGTGTGTGTGTGTGTGTGTGTGTGTGTGTGTGTGTATGTGTGTGTGTCTAGGTCCTTTCCATGAATGGTCCTTAGTTGGAGTATCTGTCTCTGCAAGCCCCCTCTGAGCCCAGGTATTTTGGCTCTGTTATTCTTCCTACGGAGTTTCTGTCCCCTCCAGGTCTTTCTATCTTTCTCATCTTCCAAAAGGACTCCTGCACTCTGCTCAACACCGACTCTACAGCTGACCGAGGGCCAATATCCATAATATATAGAGGATTGAAAAAGTTAAACACCAACAAACCAAGTGATCTAAATAAAAATGGGTACAGAGCTAAACAGAGAAATTTCAACAGAGGAATATCTAATGGCAGAGAAACACTTAAAGAAATGCTCAATATCCTTAGTCATTCAGGAAATACAAATCAAAATGATCCTGAGATTTCACATTACACCCATCAGAATGGCTGAGATAAAAAAAACAAACAAACAAACAAACAAAAAAAAAAACTCAAAAGACAACACATGCTGGAGAGGATGTGGAGAAAGGGGAATAACTGGTGGGAATGTAAACTTGTACAACCAGGTTGGAAATCAATCTGGCACTTCCTCAGAAAATTAAGAATAGTGCTACCTCAAGATCAAGCTCTACTACTCCTAGGCATACAACCCCCGAAAAATTTTTTGAAGATAAATTCTTTCCTCATACAATACGTCCTGACACACTTTCCCCTTCCTCCACTCCACCTAGCACTCTCTCCCAACTCCAGTCCCTGTTCCTTTCCCTTCAGAAAGGAGCAAGCTTCTCTGAGAAAACCAAACTTGAAAAAACAAGATACTGTTCTTGGAGCTCTTTTCCTCCTATTGGGTTCCCAAGTCCAGTATGAGGGCTTTTGCCTTATCTTGTTAGGAATTCTTGAAAAGAATGCAAATTTTAATCGATTGTGAATGCTGTAGTTTATACTTGCAAAAAGTAAAAGATCCAAGCAAGGTGTTAAATAGGGTTCTTCCCAGAGACTCATATTCCAAGTACCATGCATGGAGATAACCTAGAACCCCTGCACAGATGTAGCCCATGGCAGTTCAGTGTCTAAGTGGGTCACATAGTAATGGGAAGAGGGATTGCCTCTGACCTAATCTGATTGGCCTGCTCTTTGATCACCTCCCCTTGAGGAGGGGAGCAGCTTTTCCAGGCCACAGAGGATGACAATGCAGCCATTCCTGATGAGATCTGATAGACTAAAATCAGAAGGAAGGAGAGGAAGACCTCCTGTATCAGTGGACTTGGGCATTCGTGAAGAAGGGGGAAGGAGGGTGGGACCAGGAGGGGAGGAGGGAGGGGCTTATGGGAGGATACAAAGTGAATAAAGTGTAATTAAAAAAAAAAGAAAAACAAAAAGAAAGAAATAGCATAACACAGGAATGCATAAAGATCCATTCTAATGTCAAAGGGACATACTGCAAGCCTCCCAGCTTCACATTATCTGTCATACATAACTTCCTGCTCTGATTCACCAACCTGCTGGTACACAAATTTCTACATCCTAAGGATGAAAAAAGAAACCAAAAACGACATGCCTTGCCCTTTAACAATTACAGTGGAACTCATCTCTAGCCACATTTGAAGTGGGGGTTCATTCGCCTTTTGTTGGCATGCCTTTGACACCACCAAGCCACATCTTTCTGAGTATGGGGCCAAGGATCAATTGTGATGCATACTTTGTGTACTGACAAAAGGCCTCTCATCAGGCATGCTTCAAACTCTCAGCCAATGCTGCTGGCTTCTTTTTATTTTCTCGCTTCTCACCTGCCCATTTGAACCAAAGCCTAGTATATCAAGCTAGATGATTCTGACATATGCTCGAGTCAGTCTGTTAGTGTACTAGCCCGGAGAACAGCATCGAAGAAAGAATTCTCAGTTTATTGCAGTCTAGACAGAGCATCTGGCTGTATCTCTCTGCCAACCAAGGAGAATGTGTGGCCACTGGATGTTTCTACTTCGGCATAATTCCTTTTAATGCTCTTGACTGTAGACTAAGAGTGTTAATAATATTTGAGGTGATTAATCATTTTAATACACCCCATTTATTTTATCAGAGTATGACTGTACAATCTGTTCTTTTTCTCTTACATCTCCTATATTTTTTTTTCAAATAGTCAAGGCTTTAAACCACTTAAACACACATACACACACACTCATGCACATACATGTAGACACACTGACTACATATCCAGGTTACTAGAGCATAGTTCATGGGCAAGAAATCTGATAGAGGCTGCACACTAATACACAGCACAGCTCACTTATTCATCATTTTTGAAATCTACTTTTTCCCAGGTAAAGGTTATGTTGGATCCAAGAAATCACAACATTTTCAGCTAGGTTTACCTGCAGTGTTATTATATCTTAGCATAGCTTTAATATCTCTTTTGCATCCTATATCTCACAAATTTTGGACATATATCATGGTCTTAACATGGATATTGCATGTCCTTTTTCTAATTAAGAACAAGAGACCACAGGTCTCTAGTTGTTATAAAACCACAAAACCTAGAACACAATGAAAAGATTTTTGTAAATGAATGATGATTACAGGACCACTTTAGAATATATGCATTATGTTTTAATAACTAATAATAAGATACAGGAATCTTTTAAATAAATTATAATAAAACCAAATAGGAACTGGTGTAATAGAATGTGAATATGTGTGTTGTGTGTTTGACAGTGTATATATATATATATGTGTGTGTGTGTGTGTGTGTGATGTGTGTGTATTATGTATTATTTATTAACTATAATTGCATATATTTTTGTATACAAACATATATTACATGCATACATATATTATATGTGTGAACTTATAGTTACTCTTACATCATAACCTGTGCAATTATTGTGATTATATATTTGACATTTAATTCTTTGCATTATGTAATAATGACAACAACCAATTATTTTCATTGTTAGTTTTTGTTTTGTTGTTGTTATCTGAGACCAGGAATTATTATATAATAGGTATGCCTAGCTAGGAACATGCTTTGTAGATTGGGCTGGCCTTGGACTCACAGAGATCAACCAGACTCTGTCTCTAGAATGCTTGTATTAAAAGAATGCATCACCATTCTCAGCAATTACTCTTTTTTACATTAATATGTGAAAACTTAGAAAAAAAATTAATCATTATACTTAAGATATCTACTCTTTAAATTTGATTTTATTTAATTTATTCACTTTGTATCCCCACTGCAGCCCCTTCCCTTGTCTCCGAGTCCCATCCACCCTCCCTCTTCTGCCCCTATGCCTTTTCCCTAGTCCTCTGATAGGCCTGCAGAGACCAATACTCCAACCAAGATATCTGTTTTCTAGAATTAACTATTCCTTCTACCTTTTAAACTTTTTAAACCCTGTTCTTATTGATGCATTTTATACATTATGAAGTTTTCAGATTATATTGTACTTTTCTTGTATGTGTCTTTTGCCTAATTTTCCTCATGCTGTTTTCTCCTACAAATTTAAATTCACAGTCTATAAAGGAAATATCATGCTCATTTTTATTATGAGACAGAATCTTGAAGATAGTTATTTGCATCTAATGGATCTTAAGAAGCTATATCTGACCAGTAATGCTTTGATTGTGTTTTATTGGATAATATGAGTACTGCTGCTTGGTGGTGCGATTTTCTTCCTCAGCTGTTATTATGGTTATTTATCTCAAGGATTTTGCCCTCTCCATTTATTTTCTCTGAAGAGAAATAACTATCTTTTAGTGCATGTAATATCATGTAAATGTCAGCATTCCATGTTATGTGTGAAAGCACCTATTCAAAATAAAGACTGGTGTGCTAAAAACTGTGAAGTTGAAAGTCTTTCAGACCAGATGAGATAATGGAGATTTATAAAGCAATAACAAATCCAGCCACACAATATATGTATAAGATTTACAGTAATCTGTGTGGCTTCTCTTTCATAAACTTTAGTTATGTACAGTTGCTCCTGGAGCATTATTCATAAGCCAAAAATTATGCATCTATCCATTGAGTATTTAATATCTCATTAATATACAAATGGATACAAACAGCTGAAAATGTCACAAAACACCATGCCTTTTATAGACATGTATTTCAATATCATTTAACGGTTATCTTTATTTCAGTACTGAAATTGTTTAAAAAGAGAGAAAAAAATTAGCAATAGTAGCACACATACTTGGAGGGTTTAGCTTTAAAGAAGTGCTGCAGTTAATTAGAATTTTAAGCCTATTTTCCTAGTTAAATGCTTAGCATTTTTCATGTGTCAGTGTCTAGAATCAGAGCATGAAACAATTTTATGTTTGTGTGATACAGCTCACAATGCCTTTACAAATTAAAAGTTGAAACAAAAAATCCCAACTTAGTACTTTTACTTCTAATCTTAATAGATAACACCAAGTAAATATTTTCTCATTGGTATTCACAGAAAAAAAAATACTGATCATTCTCTACCCATAGCGGCTCTTACCAGGCTTGCTTCATGCCCTCCTCAGCACTCTAGAAGAGAACAATGCAGCCACTCCTGATGAGATTTGATAGACTAGGATCAGAAGGAAGGAGAGGAGGACCTTCCCATCAGTGGACGTGGGGAAGGGCATGTGTGAAGAAGGGAGAGGGAAGGTGGGATTAGGAGGGGAGGAGGGAGAGGTTTATGGGGGGATACAAAGTGAATAAAGTGTAATTATTAAAAGTTAAAAAAAAAGAAAGTAGACTGAATCTTACATTAAACCTGTGTCTGTCTATTGCATACAAAAGCACACAAATGATAATCCTTATAAAAAGTCATTACCTCATGATGAAGACCAGAATCTACATAAAACTCTAGGCATTTTTGTAAAAACTAATTTCCAGAAATTAAGTATTGGTTAAGAAAAACAAACAAATGAAAAAAGGCCAGCCTAATGCCATTAACAGCTTCATGGACTTTATTTTGGTAAAGTTTCTTATTAGTCATACTTCTAGAAAAGTTTTTTGCTTCAGTTAACCATCATGGAATTATAACCTTCATTTATGTTTAATTACTAATTTTTTATCAACATTTTTAAAGATTTATTTATTATGTATACAATATTGTCTGCACGTACACCTGCACACCAGAAGAGGACACCAGATCTCATTATAGATGGTTTTGAGCCACCATGTTGTTGCTGGGAATTGAACTCAGGACCTCTGGATGAGCAGCCAGTGCTCTTAACCTCTGAGCCATCTCTCCAGCTCCTTTTATCAACAGTTTTAATCTCAAATTATTTCTAACTTCAAATCCAGCCTAATTCTCAGTCTACTTTTTCTCCTCAAATACTGACCTCAGGAGAAAAATGCCACTCCTCTGCTTTTAAAGATTGGTTCAATTGTGGGGAAAGGGGGTTGGTTAGTGTCAGCCTGGCTAGGTGAGCCCTGCTTCATCATGTTCATCTGCTGTCCTCCATTTACTTTCTCCCAGATTTTGGTTTAGCAAAGCTCCATTTGTTCTTAGTTCTTCCCTGGGCATGCTGAAGACCTCCTTCTGAACTCTAGCCACACTGTAGCTCTGCCAATGGTCAGGATGTAGTGCATAAGAGAAGAAACTTTTCAATTATATATTTAAAAAAACCGCAATCCTTCATATTTCTTACTTTTATACCCATATGTTGAGTAGTAATGGTCTGATAAAAATTTGTTGTTGTTGGCTTGTTTGTTTGCTTTTTGAGACATGGTTTCTATGTGTAGTCTTTGATGTTCTGGAACTTGTTCTGTAGACCAGGCTAGCCTTGAACTTACAGAGAACCACCTGTCTCCGTCTCCCTGAGTGCTAGGATTGAAGGCATGTGCCTCTACACCTGGCTTGTTCTGATATTTTTCATTTAAATATAACTTATGAAAGCAAGTGAAATTAATTTTACTATACAATTATATATTTTATGATGTGTAAATGCAAGCTTCTTTCAAGCTCTGCATGTTCACCTACTCCAGATCTTATTAGCAGGTTATTTGTGGTTATGACTTTAATCCTCTGCAGTCTCAATGTCAACATAAGAAAAACTCAACTTGCTTATTTATATATCTATATCTTTATATTTTTTATATATTAGGAGAAATAGATAAATATAAATACATGTCTTGACATTGTTGTTTAGTTTTCAATAGTAAGAAAAAAATAATACAGATATAGGATTATATTAAGGAAGTAGCAATTATAATTCTTTTCTACCTCCACATGACATGAGATTTTAAGAGCACTCATAAGTATATTTTTAAATGGGTGTCTGTTATAATTCTGCAGAAATTGTAGCAAAATACAAAGTTAGTAGCAAAACAAACAAAGTAAAGATCAGAGAACTCAGTGTCTACGAATATCCGCCATTGAGGCTGTTTACTTCCTCCTTTATGTTTGTAGGTAGATATAGTTAGCTTTTGAAATGTTTTCCACAGACATTTTAGTTTTGGAGTTCATATTTGCTATGCTTTTGATTGAGTGTCTGTTATGCAAAATATTTTTTATATTTTTATTTTATGTGTATGGGTGCTTTGCTTGCATGAATGTCTGTGAACCACTCATATGTTTGTGCATTGGAAGCTTAAAGAGGGCTTTACATCCCTGTTTCTAGAGTTACAGATGCTAATGAACTGACAGGTGGGGTTTGTGAATCGAACTTGGAACCTCTGAAAGAGACATTATTTAACCTTTGAGCCATCTTGGAGATATCAACACTAGCTCCTAAATCTATTGAATTTTCTTGTACTTAAAGACTCCAGAAAAATGAGAAATGTATTTTTTATTTACAGATTGTCTAGACTTTAGCAGTCAAACAGGCTAGGGCATCAGGTAAATCTTTTACAATCTTAAAAACAAATGTGGGTCCACCGCAAGACCTTGCACGTCCCACTAAATCCTTAGTCACTTTCTTTACGGAGTTAGATGACTGCTTGTCAACCTTCTGAACTATTTATTTCTTTCACGTAAATAATATTTGAGCAAGTGTAAGCAACTTTAGAATTCATAAATGCTTTGACGTTATTATTTTTAGTGAGGCACATTATTCCCACACATTTCCAGTCATGTTAGAGTCCTTTGAAGCATGTGACGATCAAATCAAAGCAATAAACATTTCCATTTCTTCAAGTGTTTTCATGACATTGATATCCTCTTCTAGTTGTTTTGAAATATATTCTAGAGATTTTTCATCAAGATTTGCTCTGCTGTTCTGTAGAAAACCACAGCTAGTTCTTCTATGTGTGTGGACTTACTCTATAATCATGTTTTATCCCTTTCTCAACCCCATGTCACTAATATAGGTTATTTACATATTTAACATACAAAGCTATCACATGTATCATTAACTGGTTCAAAATCAAATGATTCTCAAAGATATTTCAGCTTTTCTCTAATTATTTTTCATAATGAATTTTTACCTCAATTACTCCTTTGTCAGCTCAAGATCGTGATATACATAAATTAGGTGAAAATAGGTACCCACTGACTTTTATTTATATATTGCAGGATGAATTCAGACAACTTCCTAAAATAAACTGCTGTATTATGTATGACTGTTCTCTGTGAATTTGTGCTTTTCTGAACTCATGGATGAAAGCTTCTGTCAAAATACATCATATTTACACAAAATGAAGGAATTTGAATTTAAAATAATATGTTTGGCACAGAGTTATCTCTAGATGAATTTAGAGTAAGATATGATAAGAGAGAAAGGACAGTAAAATGCATTTTTGCAGTAAAATTTTCAGAACACTAGAAAGGCAAGAAGTGAGTAGAGCAGTAGAAACTGAGTGATAGTATGTTCAATATAATGAACAGGCATGTCAAATGAAAGACAAGAATGATACCTAAGGCAGTCTAGTTGGATGATTGTACTTTGTGAGAAATAGTATGGTTAAAGTATACACTAACAAAATTTACTCAAAATATTCTAAAATTATATTCATCTCTGAGAATATACAGGGTTTCTTAAAAACATAAATATTTTAATTTGAAGTTATGACAGACTCTCTTATTTTGGGTTGTATTGCTGTGAAAATACACCATGACCAAGGCAAATCTTATAAAGAAAAAACATTTAATTGGGGCTAACTTACATTTTCAGAGGTTTAGTCTACTTTCATCATGGCAGGAAGCATCGCACTGTGCAAAAAGATAATATGATCTTGGAGAAGAAACTGAGAGTTCTCCATCTTGATCCACGGGTAGAAGGAGACTCTGCCATACTTGTGTAGCTTGAGCCTAGGAAGCCTCAAAGCCTGCCTCCACAGTTACATACTCCTTCCAACAAGGCACACCTCCTGATGGTAGTCTCCCTGTGGGACAAGCATTCAAACACAAGAGTATAGAGTTCCCGTTCCTACCAAACCACCACACAGACATTAAAAACATTAGAAACTCCAGATGTAATAATAGCATTTTAATCTTAAAATTTCATTTAGTTTTAAAATATTCATTAACACACACACACACACAAATGAAAATAAAAACAAACAATGAAACAAAATCCCAGGAGAGAAAACAATCTTAAATAAAAATATATTTAAAAATTAAAACTTGAGTATGGGCATCCCAGATCTCATGGTGTAATGCAGATCTATAGTAATAAAATCAGCATAAAATCAGACATGTTGAAAATAGAATCAAACTGAAGGCATAAACACATGTCCACATACATGTGGACTCCTGATTTATTATAGCAAAACCAGAAATACTCACTGGAAGGGCAGAATCTTCAAGAGTGCTGTTGATCAGAGTGGAAGGCTGCAAGCAGAAAGAAAAGTGCAAGTTGATCCATATTTATCACAATGCACGAAACTCAAATCCTAACAGATCATGGACCTCAACATAAGGCCCCCTCTATAAGATACATGACATTACTAAAGCTATGTAGGCCAATGACCAAAGGAAAAAATGAAACAGTGCTGTTCCACTAAAGGAACATAGCAAATTAATGACTCCTAAGGATATTTGGCTATATCCATAGATATAGTGTCTCCCTAAGCTACCATCATAGAAACTTCCTCCGCTCAGAGATGGGAACCAACACAGCGATTTACAAATGGACCATGTACAGAGAGTGAAAAATTTTGGAAAAGCAGCTCAAAATGGGATGTCCTCATTAAGCCCCTCCCCTCAGGCTTAGGGAGCTAAGCAGAAGAGGAGGTAGAATGTCTAGGCTATTGAATTTTTCCAATCTATTTATTTAGTTACTTTATATCCTGACTGCAGCCCCCTTCAGACCCCCTGTTTGCACACCGCTCCTTTCACTCTCCCCTTTCCTTTTCCTCAGAGAAGGGGAGGTCCCCCAGGGTACCAATCTGCCCTGGCGCTTGGCGTCACTGCAGGACTAAGCTCCTCTCCCAGGGGTTACAGATGCCTGCAGTGTCTCTATTTCTCAACTGCAAGTCTGCAGTCACCAATACCACTGCATGGTGTTTGTCACTACCTGATGTCGAGTTGATATGTGTTTGGAGTCCATGGGCCATGCTGACACCGACAACCATGGTTGGGTTCCCGGTCCTCCTGCAGCTAGGGGTTTGTGTTGATGTCCTGTACTGAGGTACTACCAAAGGCCAGGTGAATGTCTACGGCCAGTGCTACTACCTGCCGTTGTTATGTCCAGGGGCTGGGCTGCCACAAGAAACCACGCAGAGTACTGATCCCTGCTGCTGCCGACTGCAGAAGGCCGGGAAGGAAGCCTGCCTGTTTCCTAAAGATAGAGAGTACGGAGAAGCGGATTGGGTGGGTAATATGGGGATGATCTGGGAGGGGGTGGGGGAAGAAAAAACTGTTATCAGTGCATATGCTCCAAAAACATTTACTTTTAATAATAGCGATAAGAATATTCATTAAAATAATTAAAATCACACATTCTTTTTTCTTAATTTATTGTGTTTAATGTACATAAAGGACCAGGTCTGATATGAAGTGATCAGTGCTTTGCTCATTCAGCACAATCCATGGGTAAACCCCCCCATGTTTGTCCAAATATCTTCATCACACAGGAGAACATCCTGGACCATTAATTAATTCTTATTTCCTATCTCCCTGACAAATGATGACCAGTAACTTAAATTTTGTTTATTTCTATGACATTTATAATTTGATATCTTCTCTTTAATATGTTCCACAAAAGAGAAAACATAATAATTCAAACCACATTCATAAGTCAAATGACTATCACAAAATTTGAAAGAAAAATGTTGGGTTTGAGCCTGATGAAAAGCAGTCATTCAGTAAACTTTTGCCTCACAATAATGAAGGCCTTCGTTTTATCGCTAGAACCCTGTATAAAAATATCATTTTGGGGTGACATGCCTTTGTGATTACCTCACTGGAAAGGTCCAGACAATTGGTATCTGAGGCTGATGGTATCTGAGGCTGATGTGTTACTTTCCCACACACATGTGAACTATACACAAATGAGCACATAGACACACAGCAAAACACAACACACACACACAAATACACAATGTGCAAAATTTCCAGAGACTTGACTAAAAGTAGAAAATAGAATGTAAATTGCTCAGGACCAGGTGACCCCTGACCCCAGCTTTATGTATTATTTTGAAATAGAATATTATAATTTCCTATTAAATAAAGGTTCAAATTATAGTAATTTAGTAAGGTAGGTTCGTTATTATTTTTTTAAAACTTATATATATATATATATATTGATGTTTATATATGTATATATAAACATCAATTTTCTTCTCATGAAATCACTGAAAGGGAATTTTTAGCATATCACCTTCTCAAGACACAGATATTTTATTACAAACCATCAATAAACAAAAACATGAAAGCTAAAATTTTACCTTAAACAGAAGTTAGTTCTTCAGACCATTGACTTGAATATAAAAATAAGTAACATCAAAAGTCTCATGTCAAACCTGGTTTCTCTATGAATATCCGTGAGATGTAGTCCTGTGAGATTCCATGTGTTCAAAGTGCAGAGCCTGGGAAGCTGCTTTCACAGTTGCCACATTTCATGGCTTGTTGTGTGAGGCTGAGTTGCTCCACTTATGATGTTGAACTAGAAAACTTGGCGAACTATAAAGTTACCTCCACTGTGTAAGAGTGGACAAAAACTATGAAATATGCTCTTCTCTTCCAATAAGTTATACCTTTCTTTTTCATTTTGACCTTTGTTAAAACATTAAAGTTTTAGCATGTCTTAAGTATGAGAGTTGGAAAAGAGCCAAAGAAATGAATGAATGAATGAATCAATGAATCTGTAATGTATTTGTATTGTAATGTAATTGTAGTCCTATACAATCCACCAAAAACTTTCATTGACTTAATGACAGGATAAAAAGTTTAATGACTGCATATACTCCTGCATGAAAACATTTCCTCTAGAATTATTCTCTAAAGTAACTTGCTGAAACACCACGATCTTATTCTCAGCAAATGTTAACTTCAATTTCAATTAATGATTTTTAAAATTTTTCCAGAATAGAAAATAATTCCTTTCTCCAGGTTTTCTTCTAACCATGAAGATTTTATCTGCTTAAACATCTGTTCATAATATGTAATCTTTAGACACAATTTGTATTTTGAGTGAAAACCTGTGCTTGTCACCACAATAACTACTAAGTTCTTTAGTGCTGATCCCACTGAGTGGCTTAGCAGGTGGCACATATTTTACACTTGTTCCACAGTAGTTTTCTTGTCACTACTCAGAGAGAGAAACTAAAGGGGATTTTGAAAGCACTACACAGTAAAATTATACACGCTTACTGCTATGTGTGCTGTCTTTTAAGCAGCTTCTGGTGTGTGACAGCGATTTTAACTATTCTGCCCTAGTTAAACCTTCAAAATCTATTTTGACATATAAGAAAGTCTATTATATTTTATGTGTATAAGTGTTTGTTCTGCAAGTATGTTTGTATGCTATCTGTGTGTCTGGTGCGTGTAGAAGTTAAAAAAGGGGTGTTAGATCTCCTAAAAATAGAGTTACAATTTTAACCAATAAGTAGATGCAATGAATAACACCTGAGTCCTCTGGAATTGTACCCAGTGTTTCTTGAAATAAAAGCTATCTCTCCAGGCCCTATAGATTATGATGAACTTCATAAAAGTTTCTATCTATCAATCAATCAATCAATCAATCAATCTATCTACCTACCTACCTATCTGTTTATCTATGTATCTATCTATGTATCTATGTATGTATCTAGCTATCTATCTAACATCTATCTACTCATTTATTTTTTGTTGTGCTTAAAGTGATATTTTTTTCTGGCTATTCACCAGAAGGACAAAACTTTTTAGAAATAAATGCCTTGTGATGTGTTGTTATGTGACCTTTCCAGACACCCTTCAGTGGGTGGCATGTCTCATTAATATATTGTGTACTAGGTCCTAGCCACTAAAGGGTTCTCTCATTTCATGGATAATAACTTGATCAAACTGCAAAGATGTAGACATTTCTGTCTCATCAAGGCTACCCCTCTTCACAAAACCAAAAACAAAAAGACAAAACAAAACAAAACAAAAAGCCTGAGATATTGGAACCCATTCTTTCTCCCAAAATGTTTCAGTTCTTCATTGAGAACCTTTCTGTAAGAACAAAATAATGTTGTTTGTTTGCTTGTTGCATTGACCAAATACCTTGCAAAAAGTAACTTAAGGAAAGAAAGGTTTATTTTGGCTGACAATTTGAGGGGACCAAGTCAATAAGGAATGTGCTGTGGTTTGAATAAGAATTTGCCCCTAGGATCAGGAATACTTGTTTGGGAGTTGGTGAAATTATTTGACGTGGTTTTGGAGGCATGACCTTGCTATAGGAAGTATGCCATTGGGCTTTGAGACTAACATGTTTTGTCTATTCCCATTAAGTTCTCCCTGGCTTGGCTTGTAGTTCAATGTGTGAGCTCCAACCTTCTTCCTCGGGCCGCTATTACTGCTGCTTGCCTCCCTGCCATCAAAGACATTTATTTTCCTGCAACCACATGTGCCTATCACATCCAAACCACAATGCTAAATTCCAAGCAGACAAACCCTGCCATACATTGTCCTGCTTCTATTATATCCATTTACCTAAAAGACCCTATTTTATTAGTTATATTCACAATGATCTCAAATTATGATGCTGGGTACTTCTGAGGGCACAAATATCTGATGTACTGGTAGGAATTGAGCTCCAAGGATGATATTCATGTAGACATAGGCCATTTCCAAGCTAGATGAAAAAATAAAACAAAACAAAAAAACTCAAACATCATGGATCACAGTTAAAATGATGATAGTCTTGTAATCTGTGGCACTTTGACTTTCACCTGTAGAGTCCTGGGATGGAGCTGTAATGAGGAACTTTCTCTTGCTTATTGTCCTTATTTCATCGGTATGGAGAAAATAGCAACTATAAGGGACAATGTAGGACTTGGTGGCCTTTGATGGTGGTTCATAAGTGTTACTAATCCATTAAAGATAATATCTTACATTTCAAGCAATTATTGATCAAAGTAAAGAAACACATTAGTGCTGCATTATTTCTGAAATATTTAAAAGACACTCAGCACTTGCAGCTGAACCAAAAATAAAGTCAGATGAACATAGTTATTTTAGGATGAATCCCAGGCTTGCAAAGTCTCTTATACCGAGTTCAAGCCCACAAGAGTGAAACACTGTACTAGAATTGACCGAAATATACATTAACTCACATTCCTGGTGTTTACTCTCATTAACTACTTGGAGTTTTTGACAGGAATTAATTAGGAGTTTATTACATGTAGAAATATTTAATATTGCAGAAATTTAAATATTTCTCATAATGAGAGGGGATATGTTAAAAAAAAAAAGCCAGTGAAGTTTAACAATACTTATCATGAATAATGTTTTATTATGAAATAAATTTTTATAAATTTAAGAATCTATATTTCTAAACTAAAATACTACAGGCTCACTTTGAAAATAATTTCTAGTTTTATTTATTTTCATTTATCTCCATGTAACTAACTGGATAGAAAGGATACTTTTTTAATAAATTTTATAGAGATAAACTTTAAACATCTTTTCTAAGGAAAATAATTTCCACCTCATAGATTGAAACATGTAGCTTCTTTAAGGCCAAGAGCAAGGATTAAACACAAAGACTTAAAGAATAATTGCCAGGACAAAACATTCCTTCCAAGATATTGATTGAAGTGGAGTAGACACTAAGAATCAGGAGAGCCTTTGGGTTGAACAACTCAGCAAGCAATCAGGCTCAGAGTCAAGGCTTTGAGTTGAGCCAATATCAACCCTGTCTATGCACTGCTACAGAACCAAAGCTGCATATCTCCATGACAACAACCAGATAAGCATGAGGAGTCTGGGTGAGGGCCCAGTATTTGTGGTGTGGTAGAAGTCAGAGGCCTGGAGACAGACCAATGTCTCATTCAAAGATTTTGTTGTTGTTGTTTTCTTTTTTTTTTATTTTTTGTTTTTTGTTTTTATTAATTACACTTTATTCACTTTGTATCCCCCCATAAATCCCTCCCTCCTCCCCTCCTAATCCCAGCTTCTCTCCCCTTCTTCATGCATGCTCCTCCCCAAGTCCATTGATAGGGGAGGTCCTATCAGATTTCATCAGGAGTGGCTGCATTGTCATCTTCTGTGTCCTGGGAAGGCTGCTCCCCCCTCAGGGGTAAGTGATCAAAGAGCAGGCCAATCAGATTATGTCAGAGGCAGTCCCTCTTCCCATTATTATGGAACCCACTTGGACACTGAACTGCCATGGGCTACATCTGTGCAGGGGTTCTAGGCTATCTCCATGCATGGTGCTTGGTTGGAGTATGAGTCTCTGGAAAGACCCCTGTGTTCAAATTTTCTGGTTCTGTTGCTCTCCTTGTAGAGTTCCTGTCCTCTCCAGATCTTACTCTTTCCCTCTTCTTTCATAAGATTCCATGCACTTTGCCCAACAGTGGGCCATAAGTCTCAGGATCTGCTCTGATAATCTGCAAGGCAGAACCTTTCAGAGGCCCTCTTTGGCAGCAGGTTCCTACGTTGTTTCCTGTTTTCTTCTTCTTCTGATGTCTCATTCAAAGATTTCTAAGTAAAGTTGTTTGAGCAAAAGGGTATACTGTGGGGCACACTGTGATACACTGCAGCTTCCACAGCAAGATGGTTTTTGTTTTCTTTTTTTCTGTGAGGGTGTGTGTTCGTTAGTGTGTGTGTTGGGGGAGATTTTGCAAGGGCAGAGGGCAGAGAGGAGATAGAGAGATGAGTATAATTCAGAGGCATGAAGTAAAATTCACAAAGAATCAATAAAAAGTTAAAAATAAATAAAAGGATCACAGATTTCTAGCACATTTAATCTTCCCAATGGGATGAAGGAGTAAACAAAACGCAGCAGTGGGGGAATTGTTTTCAATTGTTATATTGTTTTTGTAAATACTTTTCCTGACACCAAAGTCACAGAATAATAAGTTATTCCTTTTCTTTCCACCACTTCTCTTTTCTTTCCTCCCCTTCTCTTCTCTTTTCTTCTCTGCTCTGTCCATCTCTTCTCCTCTCTCTCCTCTCCTCTCCTCTCCTCTCCTCTCCTCTCCTCTCCTCTTCTCTTCTCTTCTCTTCTTCTCTTCTCCTTTCCCCTCTCCTCCCCTTTCTTTCCTCTCTTTTCCCTTTCATCTCATATCCTCTCCTCCCTTGCTTTGAATCCCATTTCTCCCTTCTTATTGTTTGTTTTTCTTCTTTACTTTCTTTTCCTCTTCCTTCCCAAACTAATTTCTTCATGATATACTAGAAATGAATCACAGAAACCTAATACATTCTAAGCAAGTGTTTGCTTTACCATCATATGATATCTCTCTAACAAAGCCCACATTGTTTTAAACAGATCATGTTACCCCTCTGTCCACATACAAGGATTTGCCCATCATGGACTATGAGTTTCATTTGAACAATATCATGTTTACCAGTACGTCAGTTGGAAATCTGCCAAGCCTACTGCTTTAATATTAAAACATGCATCCCAGTAGGGACTTGTCCACTATTAAAAAAAAACTGACTGATTTTTGTCCATTAATCACTGCAAAAAATTAAATATGTATGTAAGATAAGAAATCTTACTTTTGGGGTGGAGAGATGGCTCATTGGTTAAAATATCTGCTGCTCTGTTAGAAGAGCTGAGTTGGGTTCCTACTGTCAATATCAGCCACTTAGAGCCAGCTTTGATGGAGAAGGTATGTTAGAGGTGAAGTGTCACTGGGGGTGAGCTTTGAGGTTTAACAAGCACATGCCAAATCTAGTCTCCTCCTTTGCCTGTTGCTTGCAACTAGGATATAAAGCTCTCAGCCAGGGCTCCAGTGCCATACCTGTCGTTTTGTTGTTGTTGTTGTTGTGATGATCATGGATTTATTCTCCGAAATTGTAAGCAAGTTCCCAATCAAATCTTTCTTTTTTTAAGAGTTGCCTTTGCAGTCCCTCTTCCCATTACTATGTAACCCACTTGGACACTAAAGTCCCATGTGCTACATCTGTGCAACGGTTCTAGGTTATCTCCCTGCCTGGTACTTGGCTGGAGTATGAGTCTCTGGGAAGACCCCTGTGTTCAAATTTTCTGGTTCTGTTACTCTCCTTGAGGGGTTCCTGTCCTCTCCAGATCTTACTATTTCCCACTTCTTACATGAGATTCCATGCACTCTCTCCAACAGTTGGCTATAAGTCTTGGTATCAGCTTTGATAGTTAGCAGGGCAGAGCCTTTCAGAGGCCCTCTGTGGGAGGTTCCTAGGTTGTTTCCTGTTTCATTCTTCTTCTGATGTCCATCCTTTTTGACTTTCAGGATGGGGATTGAACGTTTTATTCAGGGTCCTCTCTCTTGATTAGTTTCTTTAGATGTACAGATTTTAGCAGGTTTATCCTATGTTATATGTCTATATGAGTGAGTATATACTGTGTGTGTCTTTCTGCTTCTGAGACAGCTTACTCAGGATGATACTTTCCAGGTCCCACTATTTACCTGTAAATTTCTGCCTCTGACATAATCTGATTGGCCTGCTCTTTGATCACCTCCCCCTGAGGTGGGAGCAGCCTTACCAGGCCACAGAAGATGACAATGCAGCCACTCCTGATGTGATCTGATAGACTAAGATCAGAAGGAAGGAGAGGAGGACCTCCCCTATCAGTGGACTTGGGGAGGAGAATGTGTGAAGAAGGGGGAGGGAGGATGGGACTGGAAGGGGAGGAGGGAGGGGCTTATGGGGAAATACAAAGTGAATAAAATGTAATTAATAAAATAAAATAAAAAAAAGAGTTGCCTTGGTTATGGTGTGTTTTAACAGAAATATATCAGTGACTAATATAGGTATATATTCAAAATACTCTATAAACTACCACAAACCTACCTGCTTATTTGCAGAATATGAAAACAGCCTAGCTATCTATCAACTGATGAATGCATATTTAAAATCTTGTATCTTTTTTTTGCACAATGGAATATCATTTAGCTTTTAAAAATATGTATATTAAATTTGCAAGTAAATGGATAGAGCTGGAAACAATCATTCAGTGTGAGATAACCAAGACTCAGAAAGACAAATTAATTATGCTTTCTTTCATTTGTAGATGTTAGCTTTGAATCATGAGATATGTTTCTTTCATTGAGAATACTCCAAATGATCAGGAAATTATGAGGCTATGGGATGATGGGAGATTTCAAAGAAACTGGGAAAGAATGCACTGGTATAAAGAGTTAATGGGATGGGGAAATGAAAGACAAGTGAGAAGAGAGTTCAAAGAGGGATAATTAATACTACAGATATTTTAAGAAGATGATTAGAAAATATACTACTCCAGAAGCTCATACACACACGCACACACACACACACACACACACACACACACACACACACACATATATATATATGAGCTTATATAGATAAAGAGCTGATATAAAGAGATTACATACATAAATACATACACACATATATATTCCAAGAAGTAAATCATTATGTGTGTGTGTGTGTGTGTGTGTGTGTGTGTGTGTGTGGAGAGAGAAAGGAGAGAGAGTTTAGGTGTGTTTATCCTGGAATAGAACAAAAATATCCCTACTAAACACTAAATGCTCTGCAACAAAAAAGCTCAGTTCCAGGAATGAGTTCCTTCTTGGAATTGTTGGCCAGTGATGCCCCATAGACCTCCATATATTATATGTATTGACAATGTATTTAGTTACCAACAGGATTGTGAGATTGTGATGATTTAATCCTATTGCTGAATATACCCTTAATCAGTCAGGATATGAAAAAAAAAATCAAGTTAGTGCTGACCTGGAAACTTGACCTCTGCTGGTTGAATTTCACACTGCTGGAAGGGGCTGAAGAGAATATTACCGTGCTGTGAAAACTGAGAGCTGTAATAGCCAGCCTACAACACACGCCTACTGCTAAACCAGATTTAGGAGTGCTGTTGACATAAGTAATTTCTGTTCAAAGTTGTTCCCTTTACCACAATGACTTCTGCAATATCCAGGGGTTTTCTTCACACATTCTTTTTGTTTTTATTTTTTTCTTCACGTTGATGGATAACCCACTCCAATTATAATTGGACATCAACTATGCAAGCATTTTTCTTTTAAAATTTTACTTCCACTTGCTGAACACATGGCCAAGTTTCAGTGTTTATATCAAGATATGCAAATGAACATTGACTGACAGGATGCTTATCTTTCTTCTATCAAGTATTTTCTTTTAAAAAAAATTTATTATTATTTTCATGTGTGTGTGTGTATGTGTGTGAGTGAGCATACATGTGCATACACACGTGTGTTCATGAATGCATACGTGTACTTATATGTTCATGTGTCCAAACTTTACTGTTCTAATATTAAAGTCTGTTGTCTTTTTCCACTCTGTGGTGTTGGGGGTTCAAACTCAGGTGATGAGGCTTGACAGCATGAATGTTTACCCATTATGCAAACCCGTTGTTTCACAAATTCTGAATAAGTATGATTTAGTCCTTTACACAAAAGGTCCAATTTCTCTGTTCTAATAAAATATATTGTTATTAGTTTTTGATCTCCCATTGACAAAACGAAGTTAAGAGAAAGAGGAAAACTGAATCCACTGGGGTCATCTTGAGAAAAAGGAAAACCAGAGCTTCTTGGCTGGGGGTGAACAAAAGGAACCACAATGAAAGTACTGGGAGTAGCAAGATCTAGCTGGAGAGTGAAGAGCTTGTAACTAACATTCGACGAAGTGTTTAGGTTGCTAAAATATCCAAAATGAATATAAAAATATGTGGTCAGGATAAAGAAAACCAGTGTAAAAGTGAAGGAAGATATTAAAAAGATGGTTGTAATGAAGGATGAAATGCATTTCAAAAGTGTGGGGAAGTGTTCTGTTGGCTCATGGCTGCAAAGAAAGAGAAAGCGCAGAATGCATTTATGAAACGAACCAGGTAGTGAAGCCAGTAGATAGGGTTGTGAGAATGAGTTTCAATAAATTACTAGAGAGAAATCCTCAAATGAGACTGTGCAGTAGGATTACCTCGGGAGCATAATGAATACTAATGAATAAACCCCGTCCCTCCTGATTGTGAGAAAATTAGTCAAGGCTCTATCCTGAGGCTCCCTATTTCAAAGATTCCCAAAGGGATAGTTATGTGAAATCTTGAGTACTTATCTTCCTCAATTTCAGTGATAATCAGGAGAGAGGAAAAATAACTCTCCTGATAAGATTTACAAGGGCTGAAATGACTCAGGGAAAAATTTAATTTAAAGGAAGTCATAAGGGTAAAAAGGTCAGTGGCTTCATTAGTTTACTCGTGTTGGCATCTCACCACTGCATAAGGACTGAAAGACAAGTTTTCAAAGTTCAGGAAGAGGAGAGAGTGCAGTAAAATACTATTCAGAGGTATGTGGTAAGCAGACTCAGAAAGGTGAGAGTCAACTCACCCATTTTGTTGACAAGTAGAAGCAAGTGTAAAACAAGATTGCCAAGGCTGTCCTTTCCTACAGATGGAGACAGTGGGCTGTGAGTTTCAGGCAGTTTTGACTCTGCATTTTGGTCTCTTTCTAGTACCTATGCAGAAACTAAATGCAGCTGTACTCCAGACTCAGCCTTTACTTTGAGACTCTTACTAAACCGCATGATAGGGAGTTTTGTTTTCCTTTGATGGATGAAGTTCTGAGAAAGATGGCTTTTATAAAACCTTAAGACGGGTCAAAAGAAGACTTTGTTGCTGATATATCAAAGACATAAAAAAGTTATCCTGCTTTACTGTAGCATAACTCAACACTTGTCAAGAAAGTATGGAATTTTTTAAAGCACATGCAGATAGTGTTCTATAAAGTAACCATGATTTTATTTGAAACCAATGTTACCAAAACATTATTAGAAAGCACATTTGAAGGCAGAATAGCAAATTAAAATGCTTCTAAAATGAATGCTACTACATTAGAAAAATAATGCATGTTATACATATAAGCAAATTGTGATGTAAAGATTATCTGAATATAAAAGTAAAATTCCAATCTTTGAGGCCTCAATAGATGATGAAGGAATTTTATATATTATCACAACTAAGAACATAATTTCCAAAGAGATTGAAAATTAGATGCAGAAAATAAAAACAAATATATACATATACGAAAACAGAACTTTACAAAACAAGCAACATGAAAATTGACTGTCAACACAAATAACATTACACTGATAGGCAGATTTCATCTCTGTGTGTGTGTGTTTCTTTGTACAAATGTTTAAAGAAAAAAAGAGGTCTGAATTAGAAAGATAGCAACAGGGTTATGTGAGAGGCTATAGAGATAAGAAACAGAAGAGGAAAATAAAATATTAAATTGTATTATAATCTCAAAAATATGTAAAATAACCCAAGAAATGACAATATATCAGCAAATGATATTAATTTTGTAATTAATATTTCTAATGCTAACTGAAAGATGTAGACTTCAGTTTGAACTTATTCATAAGAAATTCATTATTTTACTCAATAGTGAATAATTCTTGTTATAGTTTGCCAACTTGTTACTAAAACTTGTAATCTCATTCAGTTATCTAATTTTTAACTTTATTATTATTATTATTTATTCACTTTTATACCCACTGTATCCCCCTCCCTCATCTCCTCCTAATCCCATCCTCCTTTCCTCTTCTCCTCCCATGCCTCTCCCCTAATCCACTGATAGGGGGGGTCCTCTTCACCTTTTTATTTATTTATTATTTTTATAATTTTTATTTTTTATGTTAATCACAGGTTATTTACTTTGTATCCCAGCCATAGGCCCCTCCTTCATTCCCTCCCAATCCCACCCTCCTTCCTTCACCTCCTCCCTTCTCCTTTCCAAGTCCTCTAGTAGGGGAGGTCCTCCTCCCTACCATCTGACCCTATCTTATCAGGTAACTTCAGGACTGGTGGTAATGTCCTCCTCTGTGGACTAGCAAGGCTGCTCCTCTCTGGGGGGTGAGGTCAGAGAGCCAGCCATTGAGTTCATGTCAGAAATAGTCCCTGTTCCCCTTACTAGGGTACCTGCTTGAATACTGAGCTACCATGGGCTACATCTGAGCAAGGATTCTAGGTTATATCCATACATGGTCCTTGGTTGGAGAAACAGTCTCAGAAAAGACCACTGTGCCCAGATATATTTGGTCCTTGTGGAGCTCCTATCCTCTCCCATCATACTAACTCCCCCTTCTTTCATATGATTTCCTGCCCTCCCAAACATTTGGTTATAAGTCTCAGCATCTGCTTTAATACACTGTTAGGTAGAGTCTCTCAGAGGCCCTCTGTGGTAGGCTCCTGTCCTGTTAATAAGTGGATCAAAGACCTCTAAATAAAACCAGACACACTAAATTGGTTAGGAGAAAAAGTGGGGAAGAGCCTAGAACTGATTGGCTCAGGAGACAACTTCCTGAACAGAAAACCAACAGCACAGGCTGTAAGAACAACAATCAATAAATGGGACCTCATGAAACTGAAAAGCTTCTGTAAAACAAAGGACACTGTCGTCAGAACAAAACGACTGCCTACAGACTGTTTTGATTCCAGAAAAAACATAAAAATCATGGTTCAGTAAAGCTCCCCAAACTCGTTTCTGTAGGTGCTAATCTCTCCCTGTGTCTTCATACAGAGTACAAACCTTGTTGACTTAGAATCTAAGAAAAGAGAACAAAAGGCTATCTTTTTTTTTTTAATTTTTATTTTTATCAGTTACATTTTATTAACTCTGTATCCCAGCCGTGCCCCGAACCCTCGTTCCCTCCCAGTCCCTCCCTCCCTCCCTCATCACCACTGTGC
>REGO01000185.1:439847-457051 GCA_010120015.1 Rhombomys opimus | reverse complement strand
GGTGTGTGCTCGTCGCCATCTTGGCTCCGCCCCCGAGTGGCTATCTTTAATTTTATAACATCTATGGGATTTAAGCCTGGAATCCATGCCAGTGTCACCTTTACTCCATATAGATCTTTTTCCACTAATCACAGACAATGGGAATGCACAAATGAGCTTTTAAGATAGTCTTTATCACATATCCTTTTAATAAGCACATAGAGAGAAGAAAAGTGATATGAGCTACAGGGAGAATTGTGAATGGAGAAAATTGAGTGTTGGAATGAAATTCAATAAAGCAAAATTTATATACTCCTGTCACATGCTAATTTGTTCCACTATGAAGAATCCTATGGAATGGCTAGTACTCCCCTAACACACACACACACACACACACACACACACACACACACACACATACACAAGATTTAGACCTATACAGGGACCTTTTATGAAACATGTGGACTGAGGTCTGTTACTGTGAAGATGAGGTCATAACTCAAAGTGTTTCCAATTCAAACATAACCCAAAGAAGCAAGTTCATGTATTAGCATTTATCAAGTCTGAATATGTATATCAGGAGTCTGATTGTTTATATCTTATTTCTTGTTTGGACTACTCTTTGCAACAATGTATTAATTGGTGAAAAGACTCTTTGTATATGTTTCTATAAAATCAGTAGTGCTTTGGTTGAGGTCTGCATAAAGAGCCATAGGAAGATACTCTAACTGTAGCCCTTATGCAAGATATGTCAAGATTCACTGCCAGATTTTTTAATTTTATTTTTTTAATTCTTTTTTTAAGGTTGCCAAAGCTTTATAACTATTGGTTTCTTTTTTTCCTTTTTTTAATTTAACTTTTATTAATTACACTTTATTCATTTTGTATCCCCCCATAAGCCTCCCCTCCCGGTCCCACCCTCTCCCCCCTTTCTGCATGCATGCCCTTCCCCAAGTCCACTGATTGGGGAGGTCCTCCTCTCCTTCTTTCTGATCTTAGTCTGTCAGTTCTCATCAGAAGTGGCTGCATTGTCAGGGTTCTAGGTTATCTCCATGAATAGTCCTTGGTTGGAGTATGAGTCTCTGGGAAGTTCCCTGTGTTCAAATTTTCTTGTTCTGTTGCTCTCCTTGTGGAGTTCCTGTCCTCTCCAGCTCTTACTATTTCCCACTTCTTACATAAAATTGCATTCACACTGCCTGTCAGTTAGCCATCATGCTCAGTATCTGCTTTCACAGTCTGCATGGCAGAGGCTTTCAGCCTCAGTGGCAGGTTCCGAGGTTGTTTTTAATTCTTTATTAATTACACTTTATTCACTTTGTATCCCCTCTGTAGTTCCCTCCTTCCTCCCGTCCTAATCACTCCCTTCCTCTACTCTCTTCATGCATCCCCCTCCCCAAGTCCACTGGTAGAGGAGGTCTTCTTTTCCTTCCTTCTTATCCTAGTCTATCAGGTCTCATCAGGAGTGGCTGCATTGTCTTCTTCTGTGGCCTGGTAATTCTGCTTCCCCCTCAGGGGATTAAAGAGCAGGCCAATCAGTTCATGTCAGAGACAGTCCCTGTTCCTATTACAATGGAACCCACTTGGACACTGAACTGCCATGGGTGACACCACCAGATTTTTATATGATGGTCTATTGCTAGAACTGTGATCCCAGTTAGCAATGTTGCTACAGCAGCTTCTGTAGTCATAGCCTTGTACCAGAAAGGAAGAACAAGTTATTTGTAAGATTTTCAAGAGAATTTGACAAAGCACAATTCCATACTGACAAAAGATTCTCGGTAAGATCCAAGAGTAAAAAGAGTATGTACTTTAGTTAGGTGAACAAAATACAAGACTTGAGATGGTCAAAGCATTTGAAATCCCATCTTGATGTCACTTGATATTACATTGTCAGTGATATTAACCTTGATACAAAAGAAGGGAGAGAAATATTGTCAACAGCCTTGCCTGAGAAAGAAGCATTCTGCACCTAAGAGCATTTTGACCCTTGGCACACTAAGGACAGAAGAAATTAGTCTGAACCACAGGGTTCCCAGCTGGGAAGCTGAGATAGGCTATTTCTTAAGCTGTAAACGTGATGTTTCCATACGTAACTCTACCCATTCTTCTAATCTGTGCTCTCCCTGGTGTATGAGAACTGTAAGCACAGATAATTATTATGCAGTGTCTTTGTATGCAGTTGCTCAGGGACAGAGGAATTCTGGGTACTTAGAGCGTCTAGAACTTTTTTCTTTTTCTTTTTTGGTCCCCAGCATCTTCTGCTGACAATCATGACAGAGAGAGGAGGAGGGAGAGAGGTAGGGGTGGAGTTGTGATAGTTTTAGTGACCAGATGTGGATCAGTATACATTCAATTTTCACATTTCCTGCATTGTTTGCATATCAGACATATAAAACACAATGTAGTGTTTTTTCATAAGTTATTATTGTTATATAATCTACTTGCTGCTCTAGGGTAGGTTTTTGCAAATAAATAAACAGAAAAATAAATAAACAAATAAATAAAATTGTACTATGAGAATGGATGTTCCAGTGAGAATTTTGATTAAAAAAAAAAAAAGTAGATTTCTCTAGCATGTATATTTCATTCCCTATGTCCTAGTTTTGTTTACACAGTTTACCGTTTATCTAATAATAGTACCTCTTGGGCTGAAGAGATGGCTCAGAGGTTAAGAGCATTTACTGCTCTTCCAGAAGTTCTGAGTTCAATTCCCAGCAACCACATAGTGGCTCACAACCATCGTTAATGAGATCTGGTATCTTCTTCTGGTGTGCAGGGTACATGCATACAGATCATTGTATACATAATAAATAAAAAAAAAATTTAAAAATAAAAGTGCTGCTTGTTTGTGTAACAAAAATTTTTTAGTTAAAGCAATCAATTCTTATATTTTGTTTACAATAAACGTCAAAGTTCATAGGCCAATGTTAAACATACCAAGGCCAGAAACTAACTTTTTTTTCCAATACACTTTTGGTAACTCAGGGTTTTTGACTATGGTCTAAGTTTATTATTTTGTGAATTTTGAGCTTAGAAATCAACTGCCTTATTTTCCTTCAGGTTTTTTTCAATATTCTTTGTTTTTCTCATGATTTATTTGTTCACTTTACATCCCGGTTGCCTCCCTCTCCAAGCTCTCCCGGTCCCACTCTTCCACCATCTTCCCCCTTTCCCACCTCCTCTTCTCAGAAAAGGGGAGCACCTCTCCCCACCAACACACCCCTGTACATAAAGTCACATCAGGCCCAGTGCATCCTCTCCCACTGAGGCTCAACAAGGCAGCCTAGCTAGGGGAAAGGGATCCAAAAACAGACATTAGACTCCACGTCAGAGCTTTTTACATGAAGTATTTAAACAACAAAGAAGAATTTTCTATTAGGGTTCCAGGCGCTCTGAGGGTTTTGTGTTTTGTTGCGTATGGGAAGGACAACTTGTTTACATATGAGAACTCCTTTATAGACACATAGACAAAACATAGCCTTCAATTTTCTTAAACTGAAGATTTAAATTAAACTAAATAATATTTGGCTGTAATTATGATGCTTCAGTCTTCAGTAATATACACTTAGCGTCTGTAATTAGCCTTGTGTGAATGAAAGCTGTTTCAGAATAATCAGTATCTCCTTGAAAACAAAGTAAACTGTAAAATATCTGGAAAGCATTTTGAGTAGTTTTGCAAACAAGGTCATGAACTTAAATCGTATTTTCTACAGAACCTATATGAACTCTAACTATGACATTGTCTGCAAATATATAGAGCTTGGTTGTCCAAAAATATTTCATATAGAACTAAGAAAATTTATCTCAACACAATTTGCAAAGCATGAAACTATTTTTCCAAACTTCCTTTTTTTGCCTGTGGCTAAGTGACAAGAAAACATTATTTATTAAAAAAAATTGCATATTTTTCCAGATTAGACCTCAGGTTTATAAGACTTTAAAAGGGTCTAAATTACAGATCAAGACTTTTGTTTATTTTTGTCATTTTTTAAACAGAAAGAACAAGAAGCATAGTTAACGTTGAATCATCGGTTTAGAAGTGAAATCCCTCTCAAACATCTAACATCTGTCCTCACCTCACCACCAGCAAGGAACTGCCCAGACCCCATGTGCAAAGCTCTCTTAATCTTGCTCATGCTGCCCTATTTGCTTCCTTTTTCCATTATTATTATTATTATTATTATTATTATTATTATTACTATTATTTAAAATTTATTCACTTTGTATCCTGGCTGTAATCCCTTCCCTTCCAACCCTTCTTCTATCTTCCTTTCTTATGTCCCTCCCCTAGTCCACTGACAAAGGAGATCCTTTTCCCATAGTATCTGAACCTAGCCTATCAGTTTTCATATGGACTGGCTGTATCCTGTTTCTCTGTGGCCTAGAAAGGGGGAGGTGATCAAAGAGCATTTTCCAGACAAATGGATAGAACTAGAAAAGATCATCCTGAGTGAGGTAACCCAGACGAAGAAAGACACACATAGTATATACTCACTTATAAATGTATATTAGACATATAATATAGGATAGACATACTAAAATCTATAGTACTAAAGAAGTGAAACAACAAGGAGGACCCTAGGGAAAAGGCTTAATCCTCCTTCATGAGCAAACAGTATAGATATTTGAAGTGGGAGAAGACAGGGAATAGGACAGGAGCCTTCCACAGAGGGCTTCTGAAAGACTCTACTGATCAGGTAATCGAAGCAGATGACGAGACTCATGGCCAAACTTTGGGCAGAGGGAGGGAATATTATGGAAGAATGGAGAGATAGAAAGACCTGAATGGGACAGAAGCTCCACAAGGAGACCAACAGAGCCAAAAAAAAATCTGGACGCAGGGAGTCCTGCAGGGAATGATGAATCAAACAAGGACCAAGCACAGAGAGGATCTAGACCCTTGCTTAGATGTATTCATGTGCAGCTCAGTCTCCACAGGGGTTTCCTAGTAAGGGGAACAGGAGCAGTCTCTGGTATTTTTCTACACTTAACTTATAATAAAATAACAGCTGAGACTGAGTAGCAGTGAAAGGAAAAATTACATTCTTCATACGGCTATCAGAAAGTAAATGTAGTAAAAGCTATAGCTTTTGTTGTTTCTTCCAGAATATCTGATACACTCAAATTTATGACACACATTTATAATAATATCATAGAAGAAAATTTCTCATATGATGCCACGACCAAATTGTTTAATTAACTCAACTCAGTAACAAGTTAATAGGGGAAACACAACCACCTGTTTTTGTTTCTGTTATTTTACTTGTTTGTTTGTTTGCAGTGCTGCCCATGAGATGAGCAACCACTGATTAAAAATTAATAATCTTTTCTCAAGCAGAAAAAGAAAGAAAGAAACAAAGAAATGAAGAAAGTAACGAAGAAAGAAACAAAGAAAGGAACAAAGAAAGTTCTTTTTTTTATTAATTACACTTTATTCATTTTGTATCCCCCCATAAGCCCCTCCCTTCTCCCCTCCCAGTCCCACCCTCCCCCCAGCCCTTTCTGCATGCCTGCCCCTCCCCAAGTCCACTGATAGGGGACATCCTCCTCTCCTTTCTGATCTTAGTCTATCAGTTCTCATAAGAAGTGGCTGCATTGTCAGGGTTCTAGGTTGTCTCCATGAATAGTTTTTGGTTGGAGTATGAGTCTCTGGGAAGTTCCTTGTGTTCAAATTTTCTTGTTCTGTTGTGGGAAATAGTAAGAGCTGGAAACAACAGAAGAAAGAAGTTCTTTAAAAACCAAACAACTAAAATAAAGTATCTTTAAAGGGCACTATCTAATGATGGATAAGGCAGAACATGGAGCAAGAATTGACATCAGGGAGATGGCATGGTACTTGCCTTTTGTCTCATCCCTTAATGGCAGAGGTAGGTTGGATATCTGAAAGTTCCAGGCCAGCCAGTGCTATAGAGTGAGACCCTGCATTAAAATATTTTAAAATTAATTATAATTTTTGAATCTCAATATTAAGAAAATGTACGGCAAGTAATTCTATGGCATGCCCCACCTCTAGACACGAGAATATAAACAAATTTCTTCAATTTATAAGAAAACAAGATATATATTAATTTCTGTACTTAAAGATATATTACCACCAGTAATATATGCATATTTCTTGAAATTTAATTTATAGTAATTTTCATGGATGTATAAAACATAAGAATGTATGTATTAATGAGGTATACTGTGGTATTTCATACATGTATGAAGAACATGCTTATAATAAATGAACATATTATAGGAACACAAATTTATTTCTAAATTAGAAAGCATGGAATTGTAGAGCTTTTAGAATCAAACACCCAATGTCTAAAATGTATCTTCTACAAAATTTAAACAAAAATATAGTTATATTTAAAATATAGTCATTAACTTTACATTTATAAGTATTAATTGTGTACATATGCTGCTACATAAATATTACACAATACAGAACATATAAAAAATGCATGACCATGAGAAACAGAAGTGCTGAGGAGACCTGACAGGCTAGGGTCAGATAGAAGGGGAGGAGGACCTCCCCTATCAGTGGACTAGGGAAAGGGCATAGGGGGAGAAGTGGGAGATTGGGTGGGACTGAAATTAGGTGGAGATGGCTACAGCCAGGAAACAAAGTGAATAAATTGTAATAAATAAATAAATAATAAATAAATAAATAGGAATTGTATATATTATATATTCATAATTGTACATTATTAAACTCTCACATTTTATTACCAGTTCCTATATAATCCTTAATATGGTCAAATGATTGTTCATTTAAATAGTAACTTAACAGACACCCATGGGGCTATGCCTTCATTTTAAGGGGAAATGAATAATGACTCTCCTTGTATGTGCAACTTCCCAGAAAATCCTGGTTTCCATCTAGCAACAGAAACCACACAGTAAAGCAGTGACCCTTCCCAACAGAGGCAATAGCACTGAGACTGGAAGGATGCTGCTATAATGTCTGTGATGTCCAGAGGGGCTCAAAGACACTGCAGGAGTGTGTTTGTGTGTGTGTGTGTGTGTGTGTGTGAGAGAGAGAGAGAGAGAGAGAGAGAGAGAGAGAGAGAGAGAGAGAGAGATTTTTTAAAATAACCAAATTAACAGACAATCATAATTGAACATTAATTAACCAATTAACCAATCACTTCTCAAAGAATAAGGAGAATCAGAAAGCTGTGGCACAATTTTGTTAAAAATTATTAAAAACAAACAAACAACAAAACATCGTGAAAAGCAGCTGTAACTGGAAATGTTTAAAAGTCATCAAAAGCTACCATGAGCAGTAATGGTCAATTATTCTGATGGAAAATCTGCTATCCGAGAGCTAGAGTATAGATTCTGACTAACAAAGTTTCATAGCCAACAGATTTGGATGAAATTATTTATATTGTTTGTAAGTCAAAAACTTTAGTATAGGGCTGAAAAGAAGGCTCAGAGGTTAAGTTCACTGGCTATTCCTCCAAAGGTCCTGAGTTCAATTCCCAGCAACCACATGGTAACTCACAACTGTCTGTATTGAGATCTGTTGCAGGCAGAATATCTAATAAATAAATAAATAAATAAATAAATAAATAAATAGATCTTAAAAACAAAACCTTTAGTATAGAATTTGAGACTGATCATTAAACCTAAAAAAATGATTTTTTTTGTTATTTGGATAAAAATATTTTATGTATCATTAATTATATTTGTTGAAGTAAATGTAAATACTAAAGATACCAAGTTGGACTATCTTTATAGCAATATGTAAATCATAGATATTCTTCAGTTCTCAGCTGACCTTGATAAATGACTATCAAGCCTGAACAAATCATACATTTGTCTCCTAATGGACTTAACTATCCACTTAGTAACCAAAATGACATTTTTAATCAAGTATGTAACATTATTAGCTCACTTTATCTTGGCTAGCAGGCTAGTTTTATAATCTTAAACAAAAAACACAAAAATTTTCACCACTTCTGGCTTTTCTTTATCAGCAAACTCCTTCTTGTGGAGTTTTTTTCACACCTTTGTGAGTCAAACCTTGGAACAAGTCACATCCAAAACATAATGCTTAAGTCAATATTACAAACCAATAGAAAATTGGCAAATAACCTCAACATATGTTTTTACAAGCAATGGTATGTGCCTTATTAGTCTAATCTCCAAGAGTAAGCCATAGACAACATTGTTTGTGATTATATTGCATATTCATCTTAAATAAAACAAAGATATACAAGGAAAAATATCATCAAGTATGAGTGAAGATATTGTGTATTTATAACTCTGCAACAAAGAACAAAGTGAAATAGTACAATAACTCAACAAACTCAAATCAGGAACTCACAATTTCATTTGCACACTAAGATACACGCTCAAGAAGCTTCATTGCAGTGCTAGTTATAGAACCTAAAATTTGAATTAGTTCAAACATTCATCAGCAGATGGATAGGCAATTAAATCATAGTACATTCATGTAATGTTATAAAACAACGTAAATTTAAAAATCAGAAGTACAGATAAGAACACATTTCACAAACATTACTGGGACGAAAGAACAAGACTTCAGAGTTTGTCAGATATATTATTCTGCCATACATAGTATGATAAAAAAGGCAATACACTATTTAAAACATCAGCAAAACAGTTACACATAAATAGTTGATGGTGTCTGGGAAGTTTCAGACACTTTATAAAGACTAGCCACTTCACCCCCATGGTCTAATCTAAGTGTTGTACATATTGCAAATTTCAAAGAAATTTAAAAAAATTACACGCCATCAATCAATTACATTATTATCTATAAAGAATTATTATTATCTATAAAGAATAATTTCCATTTTGACATGCTTCACAGATTTTTATGATTATATTAATAATGCTTTTCTTTATGAGTATATTTTGAAAATGCATTGTTATTCTTTGTCACTATATATGTAATGCATGCACTCTGATGCCATATGTTTTTTTTTTCTTGATACATCTTATTAAATGATTCATTTTAGGCAAGTTTTAGGTCTTTAAAGATTGGCAATGAAATTAATTTGTAAGGTTCATGGATTTCATCTTTGAGATTACACAAAGTTTAATTTAAAAAAGGAACCATTATTAGAAAATCACATTCAAACTTAGAAGTACACCGATAAGTTTTATAGATGATGTTTTTCTCTGTAATTGCCACAGAAGTGGGATTGCCCTGTTCAATTTTCTTTTCTGTTATCTCTTTCATGGGGAAAAAATGTAGAAGGAAATATCGTTCCACACTATTAAAAAGTATAATTGGACTGGATTGATCCTTCAGCTTGATTTGCTAATTGTACCAGATTCTTTCTTATTGTAGTGTCATAATTTTTTTTCTGTAAGAACTAGAGGAAAGAGGGTTGTATGAAAATTGCCTTTCACAGTCTATTAGATTTCATTGCTGCCATCTGATGACAAGGAATTTCTAGGAGTGGAGGCATTTTGTAGGTAGGTTGAAAATTGCAAAAACAATTATTTAGCAGGAGTCTTTCCAAATACAAAATGAACCCTGAGTCGTTTTATGTGCTTTTCTATCAAGTGGAACCACAATGACAGTGTACATAAAACTATTATGACTCCTTTCACTTTGCTACATAATTATCAACCCAAAGCATAGGTACTGAAATAAAAATTGCTTTTGTGTGTTTTAATTAAGGCTAAAGTATTTAGTGACACTTTTTTTTTCTTAAGCATTCTCCTTCAAAGTTAAATATATACAATTTTTACTGTGTATTTATCTGGGCACAGATATGTTTTGTATAGCAAAGCATATTTCCACTAGGGCTCCCTAACTTTTAATGAAATCAGTTACTAGGAAATCACTGAATCATAAAGGTTTTGACTGAGTCATTGTATTAGTCCTTTGGTAGATTCACGATGTGAAATGGCATTTTTCAGAGATGAAGCCTGGTTAGCAAGTAGGTCACTGTGAGTGAACCATGGGAAAAGATATCTCGCCATTGACCAGTTCCTGTTCTTTTCTGCTCCCTGTCCACTGTAGGTGACTAGCTTTCTATTGCAAATATACTCAATATGATGACACTCTGCTTTATGTGATGCTCCAAGCAATGGAGCCAGCCTGTATATTAATAATACTCTCTGAAAACATAAGCTAAAATACTAATAATTACTTTAATTTTTTTCTTAGGGATTTTACATAGTGGCATAAAAATGCCCAAAGCATCAACAACATCAGTAAAAATTAGTCATATAGGTAGGTATTATACATGGTAGTTAAAACAACAAAAAAGTTGGACTTTAGAAAGTTCCTACTTTAGAGTTACAGATACTCATTGCTGAAGCAAAATACTATCTCAGCATGTCTAACATGTTGTGCATTTCATAGACATGTATGTATGTATATATATATATATATACACATTTATTAAAAATTGATTTATAAATTAGGGACATTAACAGACTAACAATAATGAATAATAAAATGGTCTGGCCATAATAATTTACCACCCCTTTCTTTTAAGATACAACAAAGACTAACTGGCAAGTTAGCTAGAAAGAAATGTAATGCAATGTGACAGGGCCACTCCTATTGAACAATAGTCAACATACATGAGCAGTTAAATAACTTCTGAGGCCGGCTAACATTTGGGGAATAATGGAGGAAGAAAATATAGACTCAGGCTTGGAACTCAGAATGTCACATAAAAATATACAAATTATTTATGTCTAGTATTGTCTGCATAATAATTTAAGAACACTACTACTAAAACTGTGGATGGTAGGGCATAAGATACACACATACAAAGCAGACACCTGAACATTCTCTGCTTCTCCTGCGGTGTCAGATGCCGAGCTACCTTGTTGCACAGCTTAGTTTTGAGATTCTCTCCATAGTTCACTTTTGTCACTCATGAGTGTTTGCAGTGTGTAAGAAATAAAAAATATTGGGTCAGTGTCCTGGGCAAAGCTCTCAAGAGGACATGTTTGTGTGTATATGTGTGTGTGTGTGTGTGTGTGTGTCAGAGAGAGAGAGAGGAGAGAGAGCTATAAATTTATAAATGGCTTTATTAGTTTTGATTTCACATCAGAATATGTGCTGTACAACAACGACTGTCTTAATTTTGAAGGGAAGAGAATCTGATAACTGCTCAGTCAGTGGAGCTGGATACCTCAGAAATCCCGATTTGACTATGTAATGCACAGAAGATTCTTGGAGTATCACTGATATTCACCCTACATTGGAAGGGGAAGAGTGCTGGAATCTGATAGGACTGTAAGATGGCAGCAGTGAGAGCATTGCAGGAAGAGATAGATACCAGGTGTCCAATAGGCATCACTCCTTTAATCGCAGACCTCCTTAGATTTGGCCTATCTGTTACGCATAATGAGAAAGGGCTTCCCTTCTGTAAAAACTGTCAGAGAAATAGACACACCCAGAGGTATGTCTCTTGGGTGATACTCTATCCTATTAAATTGAAAATCAAGATTAACCATAACAGTAAGCTCAGTACATTCCTACTTTTAAAAGAATACTTGTAAAAGCTCTTCTTCAGAAAGGGTTTGGTAAGCTTAGCGTGGTTAAGCACACGTTTAAACTCTGCACCTGGGAAGCTGGGACCCTGGTTTGCTACTCAAAGTTAATGGGATAGATTGTAAGACCCTGTCTCAAAAGAGAGAGGCAGGATTCTAGTTTGCTTTTTTGCCTTTGTGATAAAATACTGATCAAAAGAAACATGTTGAAAGAGGGTTTATTTAACTTACGCTTTCAAGACATTGTCTATTATTAAGGAAATCAGGGTAGGAACTTTGGTAGAAACTCAAAACAGGACCCTTAGACAAATGCTGTGTACTGGAAGCCGTTTGCTTACTCCAACTCATGCACAGCCAGATTTCAAACTAGGACCACAGGCCCAGGAGTGGGCTGCATCCTCTTCCATCAGTCAAAAATAAACATAATTCTCATTAGGCCAGCTTAATCTAGGTGATTAAGACTGCCTAAGTGAAGAGCATGAGCTTAGTCCTGATATGACTTCCAGTGCCTGGGAGGGTTGTTTTGAGATGTGGATCCCCTTTTCTGAGGAGAAGGGGAAGGGGAAGAAGAGAAAGATGGACCAGACAGAGAGGAAGTATAGGTCTTCTATTGAGAAATAAAGTAAATAAGTAAATAAATTTTAAAAATAAAATATTTAGTTAGGGTCCTTTCTCTTGCATAGTTTCTTTAGATGAACAGATTTTAGTGGGGTTTGTTCTATGTTGTATGTCTATATGAGTGAGTGTATACCGTGTGTGTCTTTTTGCTTCTGGGACAACTCACTCAGGATGATCCTTTCCAGGTCCCACCATTTACCTGCAAATTTCATGATTTCCTTATTTTTCATTGCTGAGTAATACTCCATTGTATAGATGTATCACCATTTCTGCATCCATTCTTCAGTTGAGGGGCATCTGGGTTGTTTCCAGCTTCTGGCTATTACAAATAAAGCTGCAACAAACATGGTTGAACAAATGTCCTTTTTGTGTACTTGAGCCTCTTTTGGATATATGCCCAGGAGCGGTATGGCTGGATCTTGAGGAAGCGCTATTCCTAGTTGTCTGAGAAAGCGCCAGATTGATTTCCAGAGTGGTTGTACAAGTTTACATTCCCACCAGCAGTGGAGAAGGGTTCCCCTTTCTCCACAACCTCTTCATCATGTGTTGTCCCTTGAGTTTTTCATCTTGGCCATTCTGATGGGTGTAAAAACTTAATTTAAAAAAACAGTAAAAGATTGTTAGTTATTATGGCACATAAAATAAAATTTAGACCCCTATACAGATGTAGCCCATGGCAGTTCAGAATCCAAGTAGGTTCCATTGTAATAGGAACAGGGACTGTCTCTGACATGAACTGATTGGCCTGCTCTTTAATTACCTCTCCCTGAGGGGGAAGAAGCATTACCAGGCCACAGAAGAAGACAACACAGCCACTCCTGATGAGACCTAACTGACTAGGATCAGAAGGAAGGAAAAGAAGTCCTCCCCTATCAGTGGACTTGAGGAAGGGCATGCATGCAGAGGGTGGAGGAAGGGAGGGATTGGGACAGGAGGAAGGAGAGAACCACAGGGGTGATACAAAGGGAATAAAGTGTAATTAGTAAAGAAAAAAAGGAAAAAACAAACAAACAAACAAAAAACTAACCACATCTCTTTTACAATACATGAATTGTAAATTAAAAAGTAAGGTACTTCTCTATAGAAATTAAGATCAATTATTATATTTAAGGATTCAGTTCTCATCCGCATGTATTTCTTTTTTCCATTTTTATTTTTTAATATTAATTACGGTTTATTAACTTTGTATCCCTGCTGTATCCTGCTCCCTCATTCCCTCCCAACCCCACCTTTCCTCCCACAACTTCTCCCTGCCCCTTTCCAAGTCCATTGATAGGGGAGGACCTTCTCCCCTTTCATCTGACCCTAATATATCTGGGCATAGGGGACTTTTATGAGACTGTTTCTCCAACAACGACCACATATATTTCTAATTTACTACTAACTATGTGCCCAATTCTATCAGTCTTATTAAAAATAGTTATGACAAAGATTTGCTAGTGATCATAATGATACAAAAGGAATAGAATTAATCTTTCATTGCAAACTGTTAGAGAATGGGAATAAATACACAAAGCCAACTTGACGAACTGTTTCACAGTCAGTGTGTCACTGTGAACCTTTACAATTTACAACTTCAAATGATCCCAGAGCAAATTCTAGGCCAAGAATTCAGGAAAAGGAATATGAGATAGAAAGACTTAATTATAGCCAAAAGGATTTCTGTTTGTTTGGCGGGCAGGGATAAAATAACAAATAACATAAAATATTAGTTAAAAAACAGAGGCCATCTCAAAGTATTATCTAAACAAAAATTAAATGAACATTGGTAGGCCATATACTGACCTCAAGAAGAGGAAGGAAGATACAAAAAAGTATCAGAGGAAACAAGAAGCATCAAAATGTCACAATAGAATACAGAGTTTAAAAGTCTCATAAAAGACTTAAACATGCCAGTTGAAATAAAATGCAGTAATTCCTTAAGAGATACAAAGAAGGAAAATTAACTTGTAAAACTAAAAACTGGGAACTGAAATAATTTTAATATTAACACTCAAACCAGGTGTCTCATCAGTGAATCCTGTTCAAGCCACAGAAGCAATATCAGTAAGAACTTCCAGTACACAGGAGAAATATCAAGCTCATATTGTCATTATGAGACAACATTTCCAAATAGAGAACTAGAAAAACTGTTAAAAATAAGTAATTCTTTTTCCCAGCATTTATTTTTATTTATTACAATTTATTCACTTTGTATCCCAGCTGTAGCCCCCTCCTTCATTCCCTCCCAATCCTGCCCTCCCAACCTTTTCTTTTCCCTTGTCCCTCCCCCAGTCCACTGAGAGCCAGCCATTGAGTTCCTGTCAGAGACAGCTGTTGTTCCCCTTACTAAGTTATCCACTTGGAGACTGAGCTGCCATGGACTACTTCTGTTCAGGGATTCTAAGTTATCTCCATGCATGAACCTTGGTTGGAGTATCAGTCTATATTCAGATGTCACCAAAAGAGGAGGGACTCTGCAAGGCAAAAATGTTTTGAGGATCAAAGACAGATGTGTCATGCCTTATGAAGCATTTACTTTTCTAGTCAAAGTAAAGAACAAAAGCATCCAGAAATTACTGATGTATTGATTATTAACCATTAATATGTATTGTTGAGATAACCCATAGATTAAAAGAGAATTAAAAGCTAGCATTTGTGAACTATGAATAAGTAAATGACAAGGCACACTGTAAAACTAAAACAAAATTATAATAAAAATTTAAATTCTAGCATATATGATTTACATAAAAATGCTAATTTAAATCCTATATGTTTGAAATAAAGTAAAAGAAAATAGTATAAATTAAAGTAGCACCTAAGAGTATGCATATGTTGAAAATATGTACAAAGGCATTCTTAAATTTCTTTGTAGACATTTATATAGATTTTTGATAGAATAAAAAACAATCAAAATTATTAAGATAAATATCTATATAGATAGGAAACTGCTGTGGATAAGAATTTTTCACAAAATTTTCTAGTGACTTAACAAATGTGATGTAAAAATAACAAACATTTTTATAATACTTACTTTAAAATAATCTATGTGAAAGAGAAGTAAGACAAGTCAAGGCTCTTCTATGTAGCAGAGAGGAGTCTCTGCTGTGTGATAGATACTTCTTAAAATGTAATGTACTAGTAAAGCAAAATTGAATGTTATGTAATACAGTGTAATACAGGAAATCTTCCATTGCTCTTTGCAATGAGGTAAAAGTAATGTGGGAAATCAATAAAGAAGTTAGGGCTTTCAAATGACTAAAGTAAGAAAATGATTATTTATATGAGGTGAATGCAATTAGATTCCTTTCTAAATCTTTAATCAAAGTTATGAAATAAGAAGTTCTGTCAAAAGCAATATTTTTGAAATATGGTATAATATTCAGTTGATCTATTATTTAACATGAGGTTGTATAGCATCTCTTAAGACAACATTTCCTTCATAAAACCGTAAAAAAATGACAAATGGCATTACAATAAAATGAGCAAATGTCTGTATCTAAAACACTTTATAGACACTGGAAATTCAATTTGCAAACATAGGAAGATATTCAAACACATATAACCAATAAAGATATATAAAAACCTCCCACAAATCAGCATGAAAATGACAGACTAGCTAATACAAAACCAAGAAATACACAGGAAAACATTTTGAAAGAGGCAGAACATAGAATTATGGAAGCTGTGAAGAGACAGTCAGTCACGTTTATTATCAGATGCATGTAGATTGGAAACTCAATAGGATTCAGTTTTATACATTTTCAAGTCAGGAAGTGTGACAACAGCATGTCCTCCCCAATCAGTGGACTTGGAAAGGGGCAGGGAGGAGATGAGGGAGGGAGGGTGGGGTTGAGAGGGAATGAGGGAGCCAGATACAGCTGGATACAGAGTTAATAAAATGTAACTAATAATAAAAATATTTTTTTAAAAAGAGAAAAACAAACAAAAAACTGATATTTTTTACACAGTCTAAAGAAATTTGCAGACACACCCGCTGTTTATAGCCACTTAAGTATGTTTTATACCATCCTGTAAATTTGTATATTTATAGCCTTGTTGACCATGAAATAAATTTCATATTACATATGCAGAAAAGCATGAATACATCCTAGAATGATACTAAAGGATGTTATTTGTTTCTACGGGTGTGATGGGGACAATATGGCTGCAACAGCAGCTCTGCAGAGAACACCAAAGCTGTGTATCATACCGCAGAGTGAATGGAAAGAGCATAGAAGACTAAAAGTCATTTGTAAAGGGCTTAGCATAGATTAACTACTCCATCCAAATAGAAACTATTAATATAACATGAATATCCCAACTGTCCTAATTATTTTTTAAAAAGGAAACTGCAACTTGAAAGCCATAAGAATTCTAAAAATCTGGAAAGGGAAAGTTCAATGGAAGGTAAGATAAAGACAATTATGCTTCTAGCTCTCTTGTTGGGTAAAAAGTAGGGACTCTAGCCAAGTAAGATCATGCTAGAGGAACTGAATTGCTGAATTGTCAACACTAACCTTTGTGGGGTTTTTGGATATATATTTTAAATAATAACTTTATTGTTATTTCCATTTTAATGTTTTTGTATGAAGTGTCTTGTAGAAATAATCTATATATAACCACTTTATAACAATTATTTGTGTCTGGTGTGTTATGCATTTACATTTAATATTAATAGCTGAATACACACCCATTCACAGTTGAGCATGTGAACCTTTCTGAAGAGTGACAACATGATATTGCATTCATTGTAAAATAATTTTTAAAAATTATCTCTATTTATTCATTCATTTATTTATTTATCTATTCTCTGTATCTTGGCTGTACCCCCCCCTCATCTCCTCCCAATCCCACCCACCATCCCTCTTCTCCCTGTATGCCTCTCCCACAAGCTAGTCCACTGATAGGGGAGGACCTCCTCTCCTTTTATATGACCCTAGCCTAGCAGGTCTCATCAGGACTGGCTGCATCATCTTCCTCTGCGGCCTGGCATGGCTGCACCACCACTCCCTCACACACACACCAGGGGAAAGTGATCAAAGAGCTGGCCACTCATTTCATGTCAGAGACAGACCCTGTTTCCCTTACTGGAGAAACCACTTGGAAACTGAGCAGCCAGTCTTGTTTTTTTTTTTTTTTTT
>REGO01000185.1:418023-439012 GCA_010120015.1 Rhombomys opimus | reverse complement strand
CACACACACGCACACACACGCACACACACGCACACACGCACACACACGCACACACACACACACACCTGAATTCCCTAGGGGAGGCCCTGTGCCACCCACTGCAAGTAGACATCCAAACTCAGGTGCAGACTATACTCGTGTCTAAAGATACCCACAAGACCCTTGCAGTCCACTCTGTCCAGGTGCCCCAAGCTATGCAAGCACAATTCCCTCCTTCACATTGAAGAATCCTGGCTGTAGACCTGAGCATGGGCCCAGCCCTCCCTTCTGTGGTCCCTGAAGTTTAGCCACTGTTGACTGGTTCCCATGGACAGTAGGGTAGAGTTGAATGCAGGCTATACTATGCAGAAGGTATGTGCTCAAAATTATTCTATTCTCTTTATATGAGGCCTAAAACTTAATAGCTAAAATAATGCAGAATTATAAAATGGAGCCAGTTATCAAACATAGCTCAATCACCCCATTTTTTTTTTGTAGCAGTTTGTGTTGACATTTTATGATAAAACTGTAGGTTCTGCCAGCACCACACCACTTATATCCTTTTCTAGCATGGAGCCTTTTTGAATGATATCCCTTATACTCTATATGTTTTGTTTTGTTTCAGATTTGTTGCTCATTTATCCCTCTATCTTTATAACTCGGCCCCCACACCCACACACATACATAGACACACAGGATATCCCTGGATAGCACAGACTGACCTTGAACTTAAGGTACTTTTTCCCCAACCTCCCAAGCATAGGAATCACAGGCCCATACCACCCAGGCTTCATTTCAATTTTTATTTCATAAAGTATACCTCGGGCTTATAGCTTGTCCCCAGACAGCAAGCAGCCCTGTGCAGCCATATTGCACTTGGCTGCTTAGCTGGACGAGGTAGTTTTTCTGCCTGGTCTGTGAGGATTTTAAAACATGGATATATGTCTCTCTAACTTATACACTTCCAAACTATGTGCTGCCCCTAGAATGTAAGCAGACGTCCAGAAAATAAGGAATTAATTCAAGAAAAAGAGCCAAGGTGAACCTGCTAATTAAAAACTGCTGGACTATATCCATTGTAGGTACTGTTCGTTGTAAAGGCTCCCATCTCAAATGAACCCTGCACTGTTCAACAGTTTAGTAGACCTGAGCACTAGAAATGTACTGTACCTACTGTTGGAGATTTAAAAAAATATATTTAAGCTACATTCAACACTTGGAAAAGATTCATTCTTAGCCTGTTTCTGGATCCCTCTTTCTGTTGACAGTACACACACCCTGTGTCTGAACACGCCCTTCCCATGTTCTCTGTTCTGTATTTTTCCTCTTTCTAGCTACTATGTTCTGTATGCTCTCCTCACTGGCCTTAGATTCCATATCTGCTAATCTTAGTTCTCTCCACAATTCTTTTGTTCAATTTATAGCAAAAGTGTCTGAAATTGTCCCCATATTAGCTAACAAAAATACTGAGCAAACATGAAGTTAGTTCACTAGCTGCTGCTGTTAATTGTATAGGACAGGAATTAGTCTAATGCACAGGACAGAAATTTGAGGAAAAGATTCATCCATAGACCTCTTATAGAGAACTTCTCTGAACATGTGTTCAGCTAGACTGTTTAGATGTCTGGTCACACTCTTGCATCCTCTGTGGTTTTAAAGTGGTTACTATCCCTGAAAGCAATTCAGAAATTTAGAGTCTCATAAGACAAAAATCAAATAATTCTTTTGCCATTCTTCATCAAAATGCTTGCTGAATATCCACCACTAGCTGTGGCATTTTCTTCACTACCTCCTTCAATTTTCTCACTTGCAAGTGTTAATAGGGATAATGTCAGACAGCTATTTTTCATCCAGTTTATTTTATCACTCTAGAAATGAAGAGAAAACTGTTCCTGGTCAATGCCCTGCTGCTCTCTTCCATTTCTCTTGCTTTGGCTGCATTATGCTTTGCCTTTTGCATCATAGCCCTGAAGAAATAAGTCTATTTTCTGTAGGAAATTCAGCTCTTATTTTAGAAAGAGGAAAAAAAAACCTCCAGTGAGTTCTTCACATACCGAAAATTATTAGAAAGCAGAATCTGTACCTAACAAATTATGCAGAATGGAAGCTTCAGTAACTATATTGTCAGTAAGTTGGAAAGCCTGTTTCAGAAAACAACAAAAAAAATGAATTCTTATAATTCTGTTGCCCTAGAATGACTCATGGTATCACAGTCAGCATTATTATGGCTTCTCTGCAGGTACAGAATTAACTCTCTCTCTCTCTCTCTCTCTCTCTCTCTCTCTCTATATATATATATATATATATATATATCTTTCTCATATACATATATATATATGTGTGTCAGTCAGTTATACATATATATATATATCCCAAAATATATATGTAGTAATATATAAATATATATACATCCAGAATCAACTAAAACCCAAGCATATATAATATATATGCATATGTATATATGCAAATACATGTAATATAAGCATATATGACAGCCAAAAATTTTCATAACATTTTGAAAGGGAAGATACTGTGAACATTTGACCATTGGTAAATTTTTGTTCTTTAATGTGGATCTTTTTATCCACATTCCATTCCTTATTCTCATGATCCCTACCTTGGAAACTACTGATTGCTCCGCGGTATCTGCTCTCTTCTCTACTGCAGTGACAGAATTCTCACATTCATCTTCCGCATGACTGAAGGTTCTGTAACTGGGGCCCTTTTACTGGCACGTGCTGGGTTTGCACACCTCCTGCCAGTGAGTAACCAAAGATAACACAGGGCACTGTAGTAGAGACGTCCTTAGTACATTGTTCCTGCATTGTCACTGCATGGGCCCTGGCCATTTCCCACTTGGGATGCGGTGCAGCGTGCAGAATACTGGCCATGTGAGTCTGAAGTGTGTGATTACTAATAACACTCAAGACAAACAGGAATGGTCTCAATTCGTAAGCTGTGAAGCTCCATTTAGAATCTACAGCAATTGGACTTCTCTACTTAGCACCTACTTACTCCACCATTAAACAGGAGGTTGTGACCTTTGTGTATTGACTTAGTGCACCTTATCATTCTGTGTGTATTTTTTAGTTGTCTTTCTAGAGTAAAGTAGTCCCTTTTGGGAAGAACTAACGTTTTACTGAAGAAAAATAAAACTTACTTTTTCTACAATAAAACAGGTATTTTATTAAAGAGGCCTATAAATGATTATAATTTTTAAACTGAAACTTTAATGTGCTATAATCACTTTATTAGTGCTGTTGATATCATTACTGTTCAGAGACTCATAATGACTGACTAAATGTCATTAAAAGCCGCTTGTGTGTAGTGTTTGCACTTTGGTGTGACCTCCTATTCTCCAAGCAAACTGTACTTACTATTATACATGATGCATGTATTATACATGTTCATACATGATCCGTGTGTGCAAATCACTGTGTTCCAGATACAGAACCAAAGTAGCATCCCCTGACTTTAAAGTTAACCTTGTGGAAATGACTGACCTACAACATCAGCATCAGATTTTTTTTTTATGAATTTGATGTTCTATGTCACAGAAAGAAAAATAGCAAAAAATTATCAAATTAACATTACCTTGAGAAAACTACTCATTTAAGACTATTCTTGAATAGTCTTGTGCCTTATGAAAGATTAAAATAGTAATACAGTATTTTAGATTATTTGAATCAATTTTCTTCTATCCAAATGAATTGATAAGGCTAAAAAAATTAGAAGAATCAACCTGTTTACAGTCAGGTTCAGGATTTTCTTTTCTGTGATACTTTTTTTTGCCATGAATACACTAAAATTTTATTAATGTTCAGCATGCTGTTCATTTGTCTGTAAAATATGTCAGACACATTATTTCCATCTGTAGCAATGACTGCTTTGATTGTTATATATCCATTACCTCTACTCAACAGCCCAAGTGACCCTTCTTCTACTCTCTGCTTCTACAACTTCATTTCAATTAAATTCCATGTAGAAGTTCTTCTCTTTCTGCACTTTCCTTATTTCATTTAGCCTATGGCTTGCTGATACCAGACATGTATATGGAAATGACAAAATTTCTTTTAATTTCCAGGTTAGTATTCCTTATAAGGAACAGTAATAGTATTCATTGGATTTACTAATGAGAAACATTACTACATTTATATGGAATATATACAATCTACATACATCTTTATCTATACCTATTTATATTTTTCTTTATGGAGTCATTGGGTTACCTGTCTGAATTTCTAGACTGCAAATTCATGGCATGGAGATTCTTTGTGGACTCAAATTCCTTTTGATTACTTTTCCCTGATACACCCTCTTCCCTAAATAGATATGATAACACATCCCATTAATTTTAGGAATTATTTCCATCTCTGGATTTTCAGGCTACAGTAACTATTTTAGAGTTTTATTTTGTTTTCTTGTGAGGAGCAAATGAAAGTGATTATATGCATTGTCCACATGAGCACAGCCACGTCAAAGGTCTCAGTACCTCAGAATCGAGGAATGCCAAGGCCTTCTTCTGATCCAAGTATAGTGTGTGAGAAAGTATGAGTCATGTTTCCTCCTCCCAGACTGCAGGATGAGACTACACCATGACTGAGATCTACCGCTGAAATTTAGTAACCTGACTCCTGGCCCAGCTTTACATAATGACTAAGCTTGTTTCCACACAAGCTATTTATTTGCTTTTAAATTGAGTTAGTGGTTAGATTGTTAATAACTGGTCTATATTATAAATGTCATGCCTGATAAAACTGATAGGAGAGTAAAAAATCTGGTAATTAGAGTTTATAAACTGGATGAAGAACTTGGAAGAAACTTTCACAGGAAGGAGGTTGGAACACTGAGATAGGCAGACACTTGTTGAAGAAACTTTCAACAAGTGTCAGAAATTTTTGAGTCTCATGATTCTTGTTTCTAGTTTGGAAAGATAATGAGTCAGCAGAACTCCACTTGCTTAGGAAATATTTTGCCTTAACCCTTGCTTCACAGCAAAGCTTTCACAGACAGATGAGAGCTGGAGGAGAGGAAAGGCAGCACTCAGGATTATCGTTGATGACATGTTACTTTTGGGCTTGATTTTGCTGTCTGTTTCGAATAAATCTACTTCCATTTTTTTTAAATGAGTGCCTGGTTGTTCTTCATAGCATATGTTCTATATTGTGAACACAACTCATATTCTAGGACTTAACATCTTACTAAGTATAAATGATAGCTCAGTGCCATCTCTCCTCAGCAGAATATCACGTCTGTTTGTGCTATAATAAACATCAGATGGATCTGGCTCTATATTGATGGCCTCAGATACACTGAAGATGTGGCCTATCGAACCAAGGGATAAGGTTATATGATAGGAAGAGAAGGACATGTACTTTCTTGTAAAAGGAAAACTAGTCATTATCTTTCATTCAGAATTTTGTGTTCAATTAGTAATTTCATGAAGAAAGGAAACTATCCTGCATACATTAGCCAGGGCAAGGCCCAGTAATATTTCAGAACACCCCTTATGCATCTCATAATTCTCTTCATTTGCAATATTTGTTTCACGTACTTAATTTAAACTCTGACCCAGTTAGCAGACACAATCTGGTCTAGCCTGCTCTCAATGCAAAACTAGTGTAAATAGTGTTCATCATACAACTTACTAGATATTTCCTGGATCTGCACTAAAAGTGAGAAATAAAGACACACACACACCTAAAATATTTGCCAGTATTACTCACTCAAGTTAAAGTAAAAAATTCCAGTACTTAGGCAAATAGAATGCCAAATTATAGTATTCTATGAGCTCCCTTACATCCTAACACACACCACACACACACACACACACACACACACACACACACTCCATTTCATAATATTTAGGCATATCTCATTTTTATGAAAGAAAATATAACCAAAGACACATGGGTGTATGGATGTTCTCAACATACAGTTGTCATTAATGGCGACTTCTCTTTCCCTTTTGACTGCATTACCAAAACAAGCAGAGTCACTGCTGGTTTGTTTCTAAGAACTCATACAGCTGTTTCGTCTGTTTGTTTGTTTGTTGTTGTTTCTCCTTGAAATTGTTACCTTCTGTGGTCAGATATGCATATTTCTAAATAGCATTTATTCCGAGACTTACTTCGGAACTGTCATCTTAAAGAGTGTGTATGCTGTGATTTTTAATGATCATCAAATGCGAAAGATGAGGAAATGATTTCAATTGGACTCATCTTCTACCTCTTCTAGTTAAAAATGATTTAAAAAGCCAAAGTCAGCTAGTGCTGTGATTTGGAAATGATGATGGTGGTAATAATTTAAAAGTACTGGTGGAATGGAATAAATTTAGGCTTGAACCTTCCATTTTTTCATTAGTGATGTGCATTTATTTACTGCACATGATTTTATGCAAATATGAGAACTCAAGTCAATAATCTAAGCTAAACGTCCGCTGAATGTTGTGCATCTTCCTAAGTTCTTCCAATAATATTGCACTTGCATTTTCCAAACCATATTTTTTCCAGTCAGGCTTAAAATATTGCTCTACTCTGCCTTTCTTCTTCTGAAGTGGCACCTTGAAAGCGATACCTTGTGTGTTAGAGAAGACAGACTAAAATAGATTCAATAAACTGTCTGTCTAATTTATGCTGCATACAACATTACCCAGGGACAGTGTGCAATAAGGCAAAAAGGAAGGAAATAAATAGTGCTTCTGGCATTTCAGGGAGTGCAAGGTTTTGAAGCCCTGGGGACTGAATTTTTGTTGGGTGTTTATACATCAATCTCAAGAAGCTGTTGAACTTTTAAATATTTCTTTTGTCTTAAAATTCCTTTTGTTTCACAGAGCTATCTTAAATACATTTATAATCAAATTTTGGCTATCTTTCCCCAGGGGTGGAGAAGTGGGACTTTTTTACACTATATAGTATTGATTTAGCCATAACACTCTTCCAATGAAACCTACTTTATTCCAAGAATATAGTCATCCACTTCCTAATTACAACTACAGGCCCCTTTTAAGGATGTAGACTTGATTACAAACAATGGAGAGCATAATGATCTTATATTTGAACTTCTCACTAGTTTTCACAAGGCCAAACACGTATCTTAACAATAATGGGTATGGAAGATTCAAGGGTATGAAACTATAGATAATCCATTAATCAAATGAGGAGAAATGTTAATAGATGATCTCTTATTCAAAGGTGTATGGTTTTCAGTCTCATACACCATACTTCTTCTACTGAAAAGTTACTAATCTTCCATGTTAAGATAAAAATAAATTTCCAAATGATAAACAATTTTTAGGTCATTTTTACAACATTTGAAGTAATTAGTTGATAATATGTAAACACTTTGAGAGTCATGCAGAATTTCAAGAAATAAAAAAAATTAAGAGGTGCAATGGCTTAATTGCTTATGATTGAATAATAACGAATTACGGAAAGGTGCCTTAGAATATTAATAAAAATTAATAAACTGTTTGAAAAATACTGATGTTATTTATCATGTGTGATAACCCAAACTGGGTATTTATTATGCTTTAAAACAGCCACATCAAATTATTTGACATTTTGCTTTGCTTCATACTTAGCTGAAAAAGTATTCTACTTTAAAGGCCTGTATTTCTTGATATTTCTTATTGATTGATCACTTACATCTGATCATAAATTTGACCTTCCTTTTTGGTGGGAAATGCTTTATGATTCTCATATTCACCTTCTGACACCTAAGCTGGAGCCATAAAATGGAACAGAACCATCACACTCAAGTAAATGTCACATTCTCTGATCATGTTTTCAGAGTGTGATAGAGAGGATACAGCAGAGAACTGCAGCAATGAAGAAAGCACTGACCATTACAGTCAGCTTAAAGGAGGGCCAGGCATGGTCAGTAGGCTTAGATAAAAAAATGAATGCAGCCACACCTTCTCACATTCTAGGCCTTATAAATGTGAATATACTGGAATGATCTTTTAAAAAGAAGATATATTGCTAAGATATTCTTAAATAAAATTCACTTAAAATAGATTAGAATGAGAATTATGCTTTCCATATATTTATTTATTTCTTCTCCAAAATTGGTACTGCATGTTTTAAATATTAAAAGTTAGGTGATCAATATTTTATATAAATGAAAATGTAACTCTGCACTTATTAGATTTGGAAGCCTAACTGAGGTTTTAAGAACGAAGAAAATTATGATTAATAATGAAATGGTACCACTATCAGTGAAATGGGCAAGTTCTTAGTCAGTTTCATAGTGTTAATTCTAATTGGTAATGTTTTCCCCAACCTGGTAGAAGAGAACACATTTTGTCTATGTTTGTTAGTGAATCTAAGAGCGAAGACTGTAGGCCCCAGTAGTTGATAACCTGCGGAAACCAGATTAGACGCCTACACGAAACTCTTGAATCTCAAAATTACTAAACTTGATCTCAGGAGGAAGACTGAAAACCTATTTCTCACTGGTAGTGTTTCATTTTCTAACACTGTGTCATGCACGCAATACAGTGATTGCTGCAAATTCTCACCTTTTAAATCTTGCTCAACTTTGGTTGCAGTGAACTTTAAGGCAGAACATAATGGGGAAGAGACTTCTGGGAAACGTAGTTTCGGGATACCCAAAGCAAAATTAAAGCTAGCATAATTCCATTTCCCCTTCCCAGGGAAATTCATGCATCATAGATACAGAGTGTGGACTGGGGCAAGTAAAAACTGGAATAGGAAGAATCACGCAGAGGGAGGATGGAGGAAATAGTAGGAAAGACGACAGGAATCCGGTTATTTCAGAGGTGAGTACCTAATCCAATAGGTACTCCCAGGAATATTCTATGGTGATCAAAGAGAAGATCCTAGTATTTGGGAATAAAGACCCTGAACCATGGCTTCCATTGTAGGGACTGAGACACCAACCAGCAACAAAACCTTCAAACTACAGTCGGTATCTCCTGTAAGATGCGCTGGGATAAAAGTGGCTCAGAAATTAAGGAAGTGCCCAACCAGTGACTGGTCAAGTTTGAAACCCATGCCGCCCAAGAGAGGGACTCCACATCTGACAGTGCGTGGAGGGTCAGGAATCAGAGGTCGGATAGTGCAGAGACCCAGGATAGACCTAAACATGACTGGGGGGGGGGGATGTCAATAAAATGATTTCTAACCGAACTTTGCTATACTCGAAGACAGGAGCCTAGCACAATTGCCATCCAGCAATGGATAAAAAGAGATGTAGAGACTCACAGCCAAACAACAGAAGGAGCACAGGGACTCCCGTGAAAGAGGCAGAGGTAGGATGGGCAGAGTCAGAGGGTTCAATGACACCATGAGAAAACTGTCCTGGCCTCATAGAGGCTCACAGAGGCTCAACTGACAATCAGGGAGCCTTAATGGGTCTGACCTAGACTTTCTGTGTATGTTATGGTTGTGTAGCTTACTCTTCCTCTGGACTCCTAACAGTGGGGGCAGGGGCTGTCTCTGATTTTTTTTTCCTGATTTTGGGACCCTTTTCCTCCTAGTGTGTTGCCATCCAGCTTTAATGTGATGGGAGGTTCCTAGTCTTATTTCAATTTGATATACTATGATTGGTTGATATGCCTGGGAGGCTTGCCCTTTTCTGAAGGTGATAAAAGGAGTAGATCTAGGGGAGAGCTGAGCTGAACAGAGACACAGGGAGAAAAGAAGAGAGGGGAAGACTTGATGTAATATATGAGAGAAGGATTTTTAAAAATCTAGCATTCACCACTCGGTAGTCTTTCAGAGACCCTCTGTGGTAGGCTCCTGTTCTGTTTCTTGTTTCTCCTACTTCCCATGTTGATTCCTTTGTTTTTCTAGGTAAGGACTGATAATCTTACCCCGGGTCCCCTTTCATGTTTATCTTTTTTAGGCATACAGATTTTAGTATGTTTATCCTATCTTATAGGTCTAGTACCCACTTATAAGCGAATATATACAGTGTGTGTTTTTCTGATCCTGGGATACCTCACTCGGGATGATCTTTTCTAGATACCACCATTTGCCTGAAAAATTCATGATTTGACCTAGAAGGGAGAGGAGCTCCATAAGGACCAAATATATCAGGGCACAGGAGTCTTCTACGAAACTGTTTCTCCAACCCCAAACCATGCATGAATATAACCTAAAACCCCTGCTCTGATGTAGCCCATGATAGCTCAGTATCCAAGTGGGTTCCTTAGTAAGGGGGACAAGGATTATTTCTAGAATGAACTAAGTGGCTGGCTCTTTGATATCTCCCCACCCTCCAAGGGAGGAGCAGCCTTGCAGGCCACAGATAAGGGCACTGCAACCAGTTCGGAAGATTCCTGATAAGCTAGGGTCAGATGGAAGGGGAGGAGGACCTCCCCTATCAGGACTTGAAAGGGAGCAGGGAGGAGGTGAGGGAGGGAGGATGGGATTGGGAGGAAAAGAGGGAGGAGCCTATGGCTGGGATCCAAGTGAATGACCTATGATTAAAACATAAAATAAAAAAAAAAATAGAAAAAAATCTAGGATAATTCCATTAGATTAAGTATTGTGGACAGTTGTGTTAGTGTTGCACTATATATATATATATATATACATATATATATAAAACTTCTGGACACAGCTCCTCTCTGAATTCCCATGTGTCTGACAGGTCTTGATCACAATAACAAATAACTGAATTGATCCATTTAAAATTTTTAAAAAAACCTGGTTTTGCTTTGCTTATATTTCTGGAATACCTACTCCATGGCAGGTTGACTCCTGACTTTGGTCTTTTGGAATCTCATCATGATGGTTACACAGCTGTTGCAAAGAGTTCTCCAAATAGCTCTGGAAAGGAGGGACAAAGATCCCATAGTGCTCTGTAATGCCACACCTTCAGCTATGTAAAAAAATCCCCAACTCCCAAATGGAGGACTTCCTCCTAATAGCAATACACTGGGGACCACACCTCAAGTATAGGTGCTCTGGGGAGACTCAAAGTTTCATACCTGGTGTACTTGTACTTGTGCCAAAGAAAGTCCAGTGAGAGCTACTGGGATGGACAACTGTTGAGTGAGTATCTAGCAAATGCATTAATTTTCTGGAGACAGTTACAGCATTTTTTTTTTCTAAACAGCTTTTCTTCTCAAGATATCCTTGTTGATATCTTTGATCCACTTGGACTTTAGTTTTGTGCAGGGTGATAAATATGGATCTATTTTCATTTGTCTACATGTAGACTTCCAGTTGGACCAGCACCATTTGTTGAAGATTCTGTCTTTTTTCCATTGAATGGTTTTGGCTTCTTTTTCAAAAATCAAGTATCCATAGGTGTGTGGATTTATTTCTTGGTCTTCTATTTGGTTCCCAATATATCTGGGCACAGGGGTCTTTTCTGAGACTGATACTCCACCAAAGACCATGTATGGTTATTACATAGAACCTCTGCTTGAATGTAGCTCGTGGTAGCTCAGTAACCAATTGGTTTTCCCTACTAAGGGGAACAGGGACTATTTCTGACAGGAACTCAATGGGAGGCTGTTTGACATCCCCACCCCCAAGGGAGGAGCAGTCCTGCTAGGCCACAGAGAAGGATTTTGCAGCCAGTCCTGAAGATACCTGATAAAAGAGGGTCAGATGAAAGGGGAGGAGGTCCTCCCCAATCAGTGGACTTGGAAAGGGGCAGGGAGGAGATAACAGAGGGAAGGAGGATTTGGGAGGGAATGAGGGAACGGGATATAGCTGGGATACAGATTTAATAAAATGTAACTAATAACAAAAAGAAAAAAAAAAGAAGTGAAAACCTGTACAGCAAAGAATACTGTCACTATAATGAAACAGCAATCTACAGACTGCAAAAAAATCTTCACTAATCCTACATAGGACAAAGGGCAAATTCCAAAAAAAAAATCAAGAAATTAAAAAAGAACAAATCAAATAATAACATTTTAAAAATGGCCTACAGAGCTAAACAGAGAATCATCAACAGAGAAATCTCGAACTGTAGAGAAGCACTTAAAGGAATGTTTTACACCCTTAGTCATCAGGGAAATGCAAATCGAAACGACACTGAGATTCTATCTTCTGCCTGTCAGGATATCTAAGACTGAAAACTCAAGAGACAGCACATGCTGCCGATATGGGGAGAAAGGGGAACCCAACTCCATTGCTGGTGGGAGTGTGAGTTTATGCAATCACTTCAGAAATCAATCTGTGGTTTCTCAGAAAATTGGGAGTGGCTCTACCTCAAGACCCAGTTTTTCCACTCTTGCCCATAAGATGCTCTACTGTGTTCACAGCAGCTTTTCCACAATAGCCAGAATCTGGAAATAATCAAGATGTCCCTCAGCCAAAGATTTAGAAGTTGTGGTGCATTTACACAGTGAAATACCACTCAGCTATTAAGAACAAGGACAATTTGAAATTTGTAAACAAAGATGAAATTAGAAATATCATCCTGAGAGATGTAACACTGACTAAGAAAGACACTCATGGCATGTACTCACTTTTAAGTGGATTTTTGCTATATAATACAGCATAAACATACTGTAATTCATAGACCCAAAGAAGAGAAGTAATATGGAACACCCAAGAGAGGAGGCTTACATTTCACATAGAAGAGGAAACGGAACACACAGCAAACTTGGCTAAAGAGAGTGATCAAGACAGGAGCCAAGCAAAGAGAGGCTTCAGAGAGGCTCCACCCAGCAGAGGATCAATACTGTGCAAAGCATAGGTAGTCTTGTGAAAAAAGTGGAGAGACTGAAAGGACATGGAGATGCTAGGAGCTCCACAAGAATACCAAAGGAAGGCCTACAAACTGAAGCACCAACCAAGGACAAATGCATAGACTGCACCTAGGCCCTCTATACAGATGTATCAGATGGGCAGGTCAGGCTTCATGTGTATTCCCTAGTAAGGAGAATGGGGACTGTCTCTGACATAGACTTTGTTGCCTGCATTCCGACCACTCCCCTCTGGTGGCACTGCCTCAACTGGCCATGGGGGAAGGAGACATGCTCAGTCCTGATAAGACTTAATGAGATGGGAACTGTAGGGTATCCCCTTATCAGAGAAATAGGGGAGGGGAGGGAAAAAAGGGAGGGGCAGATAGACCTGGAAGAGAGAAGGGAAGGGACTACAATTGAGTTGTAAAGTGACTTAACTAATTAAATAAATTAAAAGAAAGTCTCACACACACAAAAAGAAAACCTAAGACACACAGTATTATCAAAACAATGCCTTATCCAAGCTTCAAATGGAAAAAGAGAAGGAAGTTTCACAAAGACCATTAAAAATTAATGGCTACAAACTTTCAAAATCTATGAGCAGAATGTCCACCCATATTGAAGAAATATAGTCACTTGACTGAGGTAAATATACAGACAATCAAAATGTGGTGCTGTATAATCAAATAGTCAAGATCAAAAACAAAATTGATTTCTAAAAGCAGCATGTAAAAGGCAATTCATCATATTGAAAGGTGCATCAAGATTATCAAATTTCTTCACACCAGATGACAGCAAGGTGATATGTTCAGTGTGCAAAGACTTAAAAAAAAAATCTTTGCCAACCAAAAATATTGTAAATAGTCAAAATTTCCTTCAGCAGTGAAACATATTTTAATAATGACATCCCCAGGTAGATAAAATTGTCAAAGTTTATTGTTATTAAACCTGGTGGTAGAAAAAGGTAAAAGGGATTTTTTTTTTTTGGGTATTAACATAAAGATATTGCAGAGCAACAGGAAAGCCTATGAATGCATAAAACACAGGAGTGAAGGAAAACATTGTGAAGATACAGAACGATCTCATGCTGTGATAGCCATGCATGAATCCTTCTTAAACTTTACTGAAGAACTTATTGAGAAAAATATATAAGAAGTAAGTATAACCATAGAAATGATAGTGCATATATAAATGTATAATATAAAACTTGTACTTCTGAAAAAAATACCTAATTCCCTGTGGACGGATATTAGAAAGAAAGAAGTGAAGTGCTTAGTATGCTTACATAATCTTCAGCAAACAGGGAAAGTGACCAAATGTTATGAAGAACAGAACATAAAAGAAAGTCAACAGGAAGGCTTTCTCTCTTATTACGCACTTAAAAAAAAAAAAATGGAAAAGCCTCTGCCCTGCAGACTATCTGCCCTGCCCTATCAATGCAGATGCCTTTGCCCTGCAGACCGTCAATGCAGATGCTGAGACTTATGGCCAAACTTTGGGAAGATTGCAGGGTATCTTGTGAAAGAATTGGGAAACAGTAAGATCTGGAGAGGACAGGAACTCCACAAGGAGAGCAACAGAACCAAAAATTCTGAGCACAGGAGTCTTTCCTGAGACTCATACTCCAACCAAGGACCATGCATAGAGATAACCTAAGACCCCTGCACAGATGTAGGCCAAGGAAAAATCGGTCTATCAAAAGGTACATTACAAGTAAGATTTGTCTCAAATGTAATGAAGAATTAAAGAATGAGATGTGATACAGCAAAGTTAAGAAAATAATAACAATTAAAATAGTAATTATTAAAATAAATAAAACAAATTGATTAGCTGACAAGATAAAGTCAATTGACAATCTCTTAGTTAAGAATGATGACAAGTGAGAGCTGATAGGTTATGGTTAGATGGAAGGAGATGATTACCTACCCTAGCAGTGGACTTGGAGAGGGGTAGGGAGGAAATGAGAGAGGGAGGGTGGGGTTGGGAGGTCATGATGGAGGGGGCTACAGCTGGGATGCAAAGTGAACAAAATGTAATTAATATAAAAAATAAAAATTAAAAAAAGAAAAAAAAATAATGACAAATAAAAAACCCAAAAAAGAAAAACAGTAAGATTAAATATCACAACTAATGCCTAAGACATAAAGCATACCATATGGCATTACTGTAAATAATGACACATCAATAAATTTCATATGTTGAAGAAAATTATAAATTTATGTAAGTATAAAATCTACTAACTGATTTATAAAGAACTAAGGTAGATGGGTATTGGTAACCAGTCAGGACACTGTCAGAGAATTTCCAAAGTTTCCTTCAATCTCCAGGACAATATTATTTCTCAGGTGAATTTTTACTTTCTTACATTGTCACAGTAGCAACATATTGTCATTATAACTAATAAAGACTGTCAATTAACCTGACATGTTTTAAGTGACTAGGAGTTTCAGGAGAAAACTCCTCACATGTATTCATGATTATTGAGTACATCCTGCTGTCTAACAGTTAGAGATGAGACAGATATTACACGGACTTACCAATTTCTTTAAAATTTTTACTCTCAACAAATTATAAATATATATATGTATATACATATATATGCTAACAAACTCAGATTAAAATATCTGACCTGTCCTCTCAAGCACATCAAGAGCTGAAACAAAAAAGCAAGAACAAAGAAAAAATGCTTTATCAAGAATCTAATAAAAAGATAAAAAAAGGAAATTGCAACTCAAATAGTATCATAGCCAATATTACTTTTGTATTTTTCCAAATATGACCCAGCTATTAATTTTGTTCCTGAAACAGAAGCACTAGTACACATTGTTCAGGTAATTTTACATGAAGATCAACTGGAGGGAGAAAAGAACAAAGACTACAATATACCTGAAGCAAATTTTCAAATTTTTAATAAATTTACCATCCATTATTCCAGTGGCTAGTGATTTGTTGGAAACATTATTTTTCTTTCAAAGGGTTCCAAAATATTTTTACTATTAATTCAGTCAGTCAAAGAAGAAAATTGTAACAAATGCCAAAATTGAATTATAAAATTTTAAAATTTGGACATTCACAATATTTTTTCTTATGTTAAAAATTATTTTTTGAAAAAATGTGTTGCCAGTTAATCTTGTCTAAAAAATTTTACTGTGCTTTCTTTCACAGTAGCCTGCATAACAACTTCTGCTATTATGAAAGCCAGACAGCAGGGAACAAATTTCCAAGTAGATTTGAAATTGATTTCTCCTTGTCCTAAAGCTAAAGAGTGTGGTGGCTTCAGCAACAGAGTTTTAAGATGTATTTCTAACAGGATCTCAAGGTCAAGCTACTTGACTCCCCCTCCCCCCAGGGGAGGAGCAGTCCTGTTAGGCCACAGAGGAGGACTCTACAGCCAGCCCTGAAGATACCTGATAAAACAGGGTCAAATGAAAGGGGAGGAGGTCCTCCCCTATCAGTGGACCTGGAAAGGGGCAGGGAGGAGACCAGGGAGGGAGTGTGGGGTTGGGGAGGGAATGAGGGAGTGGGATACAGCTGGGACACAGAGTTAACAAAATGCAACTAAAAAGAAAAATAAAATTAAAAAAAAAAAAAGATGTAGTTGGTATGAAAAAGTTACTTCCCAAAGTTAGTCAGTAATTATTATAACTATGAGTAAGAAATTCAGGTGACGTCAATTGTCCTTTCTGAGAGGTAAACAGGTTTTAACATTAATTGTGGTGGTCTGAATGAATACGGCTCTCATATGTTTGGATACTTCATTACCTGTTAATGGAATCTGTTAGTGGAACTGTTTGGGAAGGCTCGGTGGGTGAGGTGTTTTGGGAGTAGTGTATCCTTTTTAGAGAGAGTGTGTCACTGGCAGTGGGCTTTGAGGTTTAAAAAAGCCCTGCCAATGCTCTCTCTGCGTGTCTCTCTCTCTTTTCCCTCTCTTCCTCCCCACCCTCACCTCCTGCTGCCTGAAGATAAGATATAAAGCCCCTAGCTACTGCTTCAACACTATGCCTATCTACTTCCAACAATGGTGATAATCAACTAACCCTCTAAAACTATAAGCAAGCCCCCAATTAAATACTTTATTTTATAAGAGTTTCCTTGGTGATAGTGTCTCTTCCCAGCAATAAAACAGCACCTAGGACAGGAATTAAATTTTCTATACATTTTATTCTATTAAATAACCTTCCTATTTTAAACAGCTAAATGAAAAAAAAAAAGTTTCCAAAATAATTTAGGGAAGAGAATTTACCTATTTGCATTCACATTGAAAGAGTATAAGTATGTAAAACACTACATTTTAGAAATTTACAGATTCCATTGGATATTATTATTAAGACTCTTGAAAACAGCTGCAGGTATAACTTTTAAGATATTATTTATACTTATTCAGTGGCCAATGAAAAGTTAAACTTGTGTATTACTGAATTTTATCTTGACACAATAATCATATTCTATGCATCAAAGGCAGTTTTTTAGTATAGTATGCACATTCATGAACAATTCTACTTTATTATTCACAATACATGAAAGAAAATGTGCCTAAGGCATCACTCAGTATTGACAGGACTGAAAAATGCACTACATCGACTATATATACATTATATTTTCCAGTTTTAATTTATTTGTATTAATAGTGTTGAACACTGAATTATAACAGTTTCATTACACAGATGAGTTAAAAACCTGAGTATCAGCATGAGGTTGCTCTCCCCTAAGGCATTTAATTGTCAGTTAACATGACCTGAAACATTCTTGGTGTAACTGAGCTACATATTCTGTTCCCAGGACTCACATTTTATATGTGGTCATGTCAATTATACATCTGAACACTTGCAGTTTCAGAGTTAAGAGTTTCAGCAGGAAAAAAAGATAAAGCAGACATTATACAAGACTTAGGAGTAGGTATCAAGGCTTGAAAGTTGCTTCCTCTGGTCTTCAAACTTAATTTTTATAAATTATCTAAACTCTTGTTTTCTGAAACTTTACATAAAGATTTCCTCTGCTTTATTATAAATCAAAAGAAAACACTGGTATTCAATTTTTTATCTTTTTTTAATTCATTTATTTTGCATCTCAATTATAGCCCCCTCCATTGCCTCCTTCTGGTCCTACCCTCCCTCCTTTTTCTTCCTTATCCCCCTAGCCTAATCCTCAGAAAAGAGAGCCTTCCTTCCCTACCACTGACCCCAGCCTATCAAACCTGCATTCCTTCCTCTGTGGCCTGGCAATGCTGCCAAGACCAGGGAAAGTGATCAAAGAGCAGGCAACAGAGTTCATGTCAGAGATAGTCCTTAATAGGTGACCCACATGAAGACTGAGCTGCCTATGGGTTACATCTGAGCAGGGGACCTGGCTCCTCTCCATGCATGGTCCTTGGTTGGTGCATCAGTCTCTGCAGGACCCTCTAGGCCAGTATTTGTTGGCTTTGTTGGTCTCCTTGTGGAGCTCCTGTACCCTCAGTGTCCTACTATGCCCCTTTATTCCATAAGATTCCCTGTGTTCTGCTCAAAGTTTGTCTGTTAGTCTCAGCATTTGCCTGGATCCCCTGGTGTGTGGAGTTTTTCAGAGGACATCTCTGGAAGGCTCTAGTCCTGTTTTCTCTCTTCAAACACTTTGGTGTCTCAACTATTAAAGTACAATATTTACAGGTCTGAGAAACACACTAACTTTGAAAGGGCTTTAATTTCATTTTAGGATTTATTAGAAATTTGCAGAAATGAGTATCTTAGTAAACTTACAATATTTTATCACATCATATGCTTATTTACTTATTTGTGTGTGCATGTAAGTATACATGTTTTTGTCTCTGCAGCTTATTTTCTAACTATTAAGAAATAAGTTCTAAATTGTTTGCAAATGCAAACCTCAAAGTACACCTAAAATCTTTGATTGAAAGAAGTCAGAGTATAGAAACGTTTTATTGCTTTTCTATTGCTATGATGAGACACCACATCCAAGTCAACTTACAAAGAAATTATTTGATCTGGAGCTCACCATTTCACATGTTAGAGTCTATAATGATCATGGTAGTGAGCATGGCAGGACCTGACAGACAGAAAGGCATGATGCTGGAGTAGTAGCTGAGAGTTGACATCTTGATCCAAAATCACAAGACAGGGATTACTGATAGGGAATGGTATTTATTTTTGAAGCCTTAAAGTTTGTCTTTAAATGACACACCTCCTCCAACCAAGTCGTAGCTCCTAATCCTTTCCCAACAGTCCCACCGTCTGGGTACCAAGTATTCAAACATATGTGTCCTTGGAGGCCATTTTTACTCAAACCACCACAATAAGTTACTCAACTTGCTAATTTAACACAGAAGCATGATGATACAGAGAAAGATGGAGAGCTGTGGGCTGTGTGTCAGGCATGTGACTTTGTAAGGCTTCATCCAGATGGCCCAAATCTAAACCTACTGCTCCTTACTACTGTCTTCCTTGTGTCTGAAAAAAGGTAAAGGATCTCAAGACAGTTATTCAGGTTCTGGTATTTGTCCTAAGTTCAGGTTGCTTTATGTCTTTGGAATTCTTGCTCAGTTCCCAAGATCATATTCAGCACCTATATAACAGCTGGTCCCTTCTTTATAAATTAATTTCACTCAGCAGAGGTATGAATAATGACAGTTAACCTTTACGGCATATGCATTTCCATTAATAATTGGAGGTTAATATTACTCACATGAATAAATGATAGTTGCAAAAGTTCCAGGGGGCACACCATCAATATCTTTATTTGATTTAAATAATGGGGAGAAAGGCATCAGGAGTTTCCTGAAACTGCACAATTGATTATTGATAAAGCTAGACTGCTGTGTACTCTATCAGTTACGAGCTTTGATGACTTAAATATGGAGAACAAGAATGAGTTTAAAATAGACTAAGGGTTTTTCAAGGAAATGTGCATTCCGTGTGTTAAAGTGCTATCACGCCTACACACATGTACAAACACATGCACAATCATAATTATGCACATGCATAAATACATGCCCACATATGCACACATGTAAGACATACATGGTGTATTTAACAAATGACATTCTTATGTTAATTGTTGATAGTTTTTAATTATGCAAGTTACACCAGATTGAATGATCTCAGGTGCAGAGATTCTGTAGGGATGTCTAATTGTCTCCTAATGATGGAATCATACTTTAGTGTCATAGCACAGATAGATGATAATATATTTATTAACTGATGTTTATTTAAGTTTTTTTGAGATTAGCCATCATTTCTTTGAATGTCAGAGATTTGATACATCTTAAATACTAGCTATTTTTCTAAATTCCAAGCATTATAGTAAATTATGAAATAACACTAAATCTGTTATCACCTATGATTAACACAATGTAAGAAAATCAATTCCTTCATATTGGAAAGTCAAGCAAGTTTAGAAGAAAGAATTCTGTTTGAGAGTATTACTGAATCACAATATCCTGCCTAATGATATGGATGAACAATCCACATGTATTGTGAATACATGCATTCAGCATCTTTGTTCATAGGCAGTTCTCACACTCTATATGTTTTCTCAAATAACAAAGCATTCATTGGAAGAAGGGTAGAGTTAAACCTTCTGTAATTTTGTGAGATTTAAAATAGTCCCACTAAACATATACATTGTGTGTCCTCTACTTGACATAGCAAGGGAGGTCCAGATCTTACCCTAAGTATTAATTCATACATAACTCTTAAAATATTACACAGTAAGGGGAAATAACATAGAACGACAGCTGTGAATGATTCACCAGTAAGTGGGCGGTCCATACTGAAGTGATCCACTTCCAGTATTATCAGATAAGTAGCAACAAAATGGTTTGCATGTATAAGTGTCTGAAGGGTGTTTAATTGCTGTTTAGATAAACAATAAAGCTGATTTCTGTGTCTGTTACATTTCTAAAGAATATTCTTTTCTGAAGAGTAAAAGATGGGAAGGAGATTTGGGGGACAGGGCACCTAGCTAGGGATAGGAGAAGAGGAAGGGGAAATTGTGGTTGAGAAAAAAAAGTTCTTTCAATACTGAAAAAAAGAATATGACCAATATTGATCCTTCTTAAATTTCTAAACTATGGGAAAATTATTTTTTTTAAAAAATGAATGACTTAAGAATTGTCATCTTCATCCCAGGCATGCAAGGGTGGTTCAACATATGGAAATTCATTAATGTAATCTACCACATAAAAAAACTGAAGGAGAAAAACCACATGATCATCTCCTTGGATGCCAAAAAAGCATTTGACAAAGTCCAACACCCATTCATGTTTAAAGTCTTGGAGAGATCAGGGATACAAGGCACATACTTAAACATAGTAAAGGCAATATACAGCAAGCCTACAGC